>PYHX02000494.1:37586997-38076997 GCA_004302925.2 Cochliomyia hominivorax
CCATTTCTTGTTCTTTTAATAAATAGTTAAAATAAAATTACTATTCCGAAATTGTTGTTGTTTTTATACCCTCCACCACAACAAGTGGTGATGAGGGTATATTAATTTTGTCATTCCGTGTGTAACACCAAGAAGGAATCATCTCATAAGAAGGAATCATCAATACAATGTATATATTATTGCATCAAAACAAAATCAGAGTTGATTTAGCTATGTCCGTTTGTCCGTCTGTTGGAAATATTCTCACGCCTAGAACAATTTTCCGAACTAAACAGTTTCCTATTGAAAAGCAGTCATATCGGTTTTTTATTAAGGAAGTTATAGACCGATATCAGAAACCATCTCAAAATTTCGAAAAATAACTTTTCTAATTTCTTCTAAAACATGTAATTGGACTTAAACAAAACTTTAATTTTAACATACAATAATACGTTCTCCATCATCGTGTAAAAGATTATCAAAATCTGAATCAGAAAAAAAGTTATAGACTATAATATTCAAAATTTTTATACACCCCGAACTCTGTGTGTCACATGGGCCGCAATTTTTAAGATTATTTACTGAAATTTGTCACATATTCTTATTTTGATACAATAAATCCAAAGAAGACATATTGTTCTGAGGTTATAATTTGACCCAGCTCCCATATAAGGCCCATTTCCGGAATATGATTTATAGCTAATAAAACTCCTTAATTTGAGTTATTTTAAATAAATGTTGTAATTTTCCAGAAACGGGTTTGAGCTTATAAAACAATTAAATAAAGACCAATTCCATTGGAATTTGGTACAATGATTTTTCTAACTATTTTCAATGTTTATTTTTAATAAAAACAATCCCGGTTCATATCTTGATGTAGCTCCCATATCAGACCCCTCACCGAAAACAATTTTCAGATTAGGAAACTAGTAAATAAACAACAATTCTATTGAAATTCGATAGAATTACTTTTCTAACTGTTCTTAAGATATCATATTAATTTGCCCTATATCGGTCCATATTTTCCTATATATTTCCCTTATAACGCAACCGTGTTTGAGTTTAAATAGAGATTAATTCCACTGAAATTTACCACAATCATTTTTCTAACTGTAATCAAAGTTTTTATAAATATGAACAATCTTGTTCCATATTTTGCTGTAGCTCTTCTCTTCCCGGAAAACAGTTTTGAGCTTTTAAAACTAGTATATAAAGACCAATTCTACTGAAGTGATGGAGGCTATAAAAATTTAATCACTTTGTCATTTCGTGTGTAACGCTAAGAAGGAAGTCTGTCAGTCTATATGCCTGTTGTTGTTGCCACACTCACATGCACAAGAATTGACTGAGCTTAATGAAATTTGGACGGAATATTTGTTATAGCCCTGAGAAGTTTCCTTTATAATTTTTTTATAGACCTGAGAAGTTTCTATTTAAAATCAGCAAAATCGGTCCATTATGTTAAAAGATATAGACCGATATCTGAGGCAGCCTCTAAACTAAAGAGAAGAACTTTCGTAAAAGTCTCAAATATATATCTAATTAAAATGAAAATTTGCCATAATATTAGATTATATATACTACATTATCATTCTAAATATTATCAAAATCGGTTCAGTAGAAAAAAAGTTGTAGCTAAAAGTATAACTTATTTTATAACTCACTAAGTCTTCTGTGTTATAAGTATTTAAGAAAGACGTTTATATAATGTCTACGTTTGTTATTATTTTTATTTTATATTATTTTTTGTATTTTTCATTTGTGTCAACATTTTGTTGTATTTGTCTTCAAACAAATTAGTGGCATTTTCGCTGCATTTCATAAAAAATGACAAAAATTGAAAATTTAAAAACTTGGTATTAGAGAAAATTCCGAAAACATAAGAAATAATGTAAGTTTAACGAACGCTTCGTATATAGAGAAATCCAATTTTACACGTATTCGAGTGACTACCTTTCGATCGCTTGAGTTTTAGTTCGACACAGAGAATCAGGCTATTAATTTTATTCAAAAATTTAAAAAATAAAACTAAATGCAATTTAAACTACGTGATTGCAATTTTATTCGGTAGTTTGAAGTTCAAATTCCAAAAAGGGGAAAATGAGGGTATTGACTGTAAAAAATCAAAATTAACAAATGTATTTATTTTGTATTTGTGAATATGATATATTTTTTTCTTTTTCTTAACAGAACACAAGACACGTAAAATTGTGCCATTGCTTTATGATGAAAGTGTTGATATTCCAAGAACATTGAAGATTTATACACTCCTACGTTATAATTCAGGTACAGCAAGTTTGTTTAATTTTTGGTCTAAGTTGGCGAATTCCATACAGAGTATTAATATGACAACAGACATGTCAACATTATCAACAGCAACATATAATAACAATGACAATAACAGGCAAGTAACAATATTTTCTTTCTTATTCTTCCACTCGGCTCATGTTTATATATATTGTTACAAAATAGTTAGAAAATTCTGCTCATTTGCTCAACTCAAAAAATCAAATGTTTCAAAAGACAAATTTTTAAAAATTTTTTGACATGAAATTCATGAGTCAAAACTTATTTAAATTTTCCACTAGTTTTTATCTCTTTAGTGGCACAAGAACATATTTTATCTACCACTAGAAAATAAGTGGTGGTGGAAATTTCATCACTTTCACTAACAATTAGTGGTAGTGAAAATTTTATAATACAATAATTACTATATGAATGCTTTAATTATATGTGCTGAGTGTGCTTCGATATTCACTTCGGCAAATAAGAGAGCCATAACGCTAAATTAAATGCTGAAATCAAACTCTTAAGTTTTGGAGAAATTGATACACAAACATAATAAGGGAAGATACAAAATGAAGTGAATATATTGTATTCAGAATATAATTTGCATAATGTTGAAAATTTTACTATAATTAGACAAGTGTTTTCAAATTTCAATGTTCCACACTTATCTCCTGCACCAGTGGAGCAACTCGATTCTCTTAGTGGTATGGTAGACGCTCCTTGCAGGAATAGATTAAGCGAATCTAATATTGAAAAATTAGTTCTGATGAAAGCAAATAATTGCTAAGTTTTTTGGTTATCGTTATTTTTTCATTTTGTTTTTAAATTTTATTGGCAGAAATTAATGTACTTTATACTAGAATTTATTGTTTTAATAAATATAAGTTTTAATTAGTTTAACAAATAATAAAATATAAAATAATTGTTAATAATGACATGTGTTGAGTTTTTTTTTTTTTTTAATATAAGTGAAAGTCTTTTTCCACGCTATGTTTAGAGGAAAAAATGTCCATTATTACGTTGTAAAAAAGGTTTAACACTACCACTAAATTAATTTTAATTTTAGTGAAAAACTTTTTTTGTACATTTTTCCAAAGTCGTCATAAATTTGTTTATAGCCAAAAAACCGAATGTGTTAAATACTCTTTCTATTATATCGCAAAGGATGAAACTTCCCATATATAAATAGAAGGACTTTAAGGGGGACGGATCCGAGGTTCCAGAAGTAAGTACTAGATGATGTCGGATTCAAAAACTATCATAAACAAAATATTACCGATTTAAAATCATGGAAAATTTTTTTGCATTAACTATTCTTTCATTCTAGGGGTGACTGATACAACCTTTTTTGCGAATCACTCTAATGTATATGTCTAAAATTTAAAAACACAAGAAATCATTTTGTATTTGTTGAATGAAAATTGTGTTTGCGATATAAAATATTTTCTAAGCAGAATACAGAGACCTTTTAACTGCATTAATATTAAATAATCTGCATAAAAATTGGACAAAAATGTAAAATACATTTAAAAATATAATGAATTAGAATATAAACGAATTTCACACACATTCAAACAAAACAGTTATTAATAAAACTCAATCTACGTAGTAGCATTAAATTTCATTTCTTCATAATAACCTGTGTGAAAATGAATACAGGTACTGGTGATCCATAAAAAACTAGCCCTCGCAAAGACCGTCAAATTATTTACCGGTTAAAAAAGTTCAATGAGCGCATGGGAGGTTCTATTTTGCTTTATACTTTGCGCCAGGGGCTTATTGGCTAATTTGAATTACAGATAGCGAAAAAAATGTACAACGTCTTCAAATTTCTAGGCACTGCATTTTATTGATCTGATAAGGTATTCCTTTGCGAGTCATGTAGAACACAATAAGTCATTTTTAAACCTACAAAGCATAATATGAACTCCAAATATTAATTTGTTCACTTCTGGATTCAATGGATTTTCAATATAATCATTTGGCGTCCTTGACAAGTGGTAGTATTTCGTGGATTACCGGTACCAGTATTATTTTCCATGCCGGTTCTTATGAATAATTCAAATTTGTTGGCATTTACAGTGGAATTATTTAAACCAAACGGACGCCGAAAGTCACCAAAGGATTTCTAAAGTTTTAGTGGTTAGTTTTTTGCTTTCAAATGGCACCTGCTATCACAAAATACATTTTGTGCAAGATATTTCATAATTTTTTAGTTACAAATAGTTTTAAAAATAGTTTATAGTTTATATCATTGAATTTTTCTGCTTGCAAAAAATTTGCACGTTTATCATTAATTTCAATATATTAAACCTTAAAAATGGAGTTTGGAATAAATTAAAGTACCTTTTTTGAAAGAGACGTTGTTATAATTGTAATAGTTTTGTGTTGCGTAATATCTATTTATATATAAATTACTCCTATTAATTAATAATATGCAGATGCCAAACATATATTATACATTCTACGCCATAAATTATTGTATTGTATTAATTTGGTTCTATATAAAAATATGTACCTGTAGCGTCTTAAATCACCTATAAAAGTGATGAGTATGTTCTAGAACCTTCCAGCAAAATAATAACAACATAATTAAAAAAACATTACCTTATAATTCACAGTGTGTGTCTGGAAATGTTATTGATTTTGTCAGAATCTTCCAGAAGATAGCATTGATTATAAATAACATTGATTATGACCCAAGTTAGTTAGCCTATTGTTAATCGTGATATAGTAAAGACAAATATAAGTGAACTGTGCTGTCCGTGTAATATTAGTTAACAGAAGGTATCTGTTTTTATTTTAAAGAGAAATAGACCAAGGTTTTTAAAAGGTAAAACTCTACAATTGGTGTCAGAAGTGGGATTTCAAAATAAAAGCAGTCGTGAAGTTTGACGAGTTGAAAGTGGAACAACTCAAAAGAGTAAATTGAGTAAATTAGGCTCCTAGCTTCGATGGTACTACACTGTTAAATGTTTTTAAGTTCAAGTTTGATACAGTTGCAACTAAAAATATGTGGAAATGCCTTTAAAGAAAATGCAGCGGTAATTTTGTGAAAGTGTATCAGCGAGCAGCAAAAATAGTTATGATAACTATTATGAGCTGAGAATAATTTAGCGAAGCATTAAATGGGAAGCAAGTTAAGATAAAAATAATAAATAAATTGTGGTAAAATAAACATCAAAACGAAATAAACATTAAGGGAACCGAAAACCATCACAAAAATCGCTATATAGGGTATATTGAGGACTAAGTCATCATTGGAGCAGATTTTCTGATTATGCACGACATTAATTTGAATATGGGACAAAAGCTTATGATGTGGCGAAATGTCGAAATATTCTTTGACGTCGGATAAAAAAGTAAGGGTCAATTAAGAAAACTAAATATCGTTGAACACAGGATAGGTGGAAAGTATAGCAACGCATGTGCAGTGCATTGTACAAAACCGTGGCGATATAATAAATATTCGACTATTGCATACAATTCAAACGAAGATTGGTACGTAGCGTAACGAAACGACCTTTTACTGATGAAGGTAATATCAGCTAAGGAAGAAGGCAGAAAACCAGTTCAGAATGAAATATCCGCCTTAAATCCACTAATGAAATCAAACTGTTCCCTATGGGATATAATGCAGCTACTGAAAAGTTGCTTATATCTCATATGAGAGAGTGTCGATGGTAAAACATCAACAATCTCATTGTGGTATCAACCTCGCAAAAATCGGTTTTATTGGGTTTGTTTTCACCAAATAATAACGTACCGTTAGATTTACTCTGACCAGAGAAGACATTTTGAATTTGGCGTCTTTAAAAAGACGAAAAACTTGTACGGAATAAGAAAATCTGAACAACTCAACTACATCCTCATTCCGATGGTATGATTGAAAGGAAGAATATTTACGAAAAGTGGTAGTCGTAAATCAAAGAGATTGGGATAAACACATTCTCCACATCCCGAACAACAGTAAAAATTGTTTTTAGAACAGAACTTAGAGTTTGGCTCTAAACCGCAATCAGCGAATAAGTGTAACGACAACAATTACAGAGGACAATACGACCTCAATGAACTTCATGAATTTGTGGAAAGTCGAATTTAAGTTAAAATTAATAAAATAAAGACAAGATATATTAGAATAATAAATTCTGAAGAATTTAATGATATTAAATTATATATTTACAATGCCTATAATGCTGAAAAGCTGTAAAAATATTGAAAGAAATGTTTTCTCGAAATAATTGGAAAAATTTTAATAAAATAATGATCAACAAGTGTGTAGTAAAATGCATGCATAGTAGGGTTCATCCGCATGAGTAGTATGTGTTACCTTTTTTAACCTTTTACGTGCTATTAGCAAGGACATTCACCACTCAATTAAAGTTGAGGTGGCCATAATTTAATTTCTGTTAATATAAATACACATATGTAATTTAAAGTGTAAATAATTGTTAAAAACCAAAAGTGTAATGTAGAAAAGTCAAATGGGAGATTTGTTCCCTACAATTGCTTGAGTTTGGGACGGCAAACGTTGAAGCCACAAAGTACGTAAAAATTCGTCCTTCACACCACCGTTTGGAAGTGCACGCATTTCGCTTAGTAAAACGCTTTGCTTTTTTATCCGATTGGCATTTCATTGAGCAATGTTTTTATTCGCTTTTCTTCCGAAATTGAGAAGTTGTGAGTAAGACGTTGTTTAATCCTCGTAGAAGCATTATCAGGACGTCAGAGAGAACTTCTGGGTCTAGTTGTGGCAAGACAGCGAAATATCAAAGCTTTTCGTTGACAATCATCATTTCATGATTTTCAAATTTCATGAAATTATCCCTAAAAGTTCCAGATATATATGCTTTATTAAAAATTCCGTTTATAAGGGGAAATTACTCAATTACTTATTTTCATTAGAGCATGAAATTGGGACCACGAGACATAATTTTTCTGGCAACACTGACTTAATGTTAGTTTGTATTATAAATGTATATCACTCATATATTCACAAAAAAGTAAATATTTTTCATCCCATTCTATAATAAAAACTTTTCGAAACTGTTACTTATTTTTGCAGTGTACATCTATGAAAATGGACATGCGACATCAACCTACTTTATTGAAAGTTAGCATGAGATTGAATGAATAAAGTCTTTGTTTTGTAAACTAAGCCGAAAGTTTTGTTAAAGATCGTGTTATGTCTATGTAATAGCCGAATAACTGAATATTCTGGTGTGTGGTTAGGTCAGCAACGGATTATATCGACATAGAGAAACAGACTACAAATAATTTAATTAGATGATAATATTTCTATTTCCAATAAACATTTATTATATAATATTATAATAAATTTGTTTTTTAAAATAATTAAATTTGTCAAGAAAAATCAAGAAATTGTAATATAAAATTGTTTTAGAACAACGGTTCTCAAATGGGTACGGAAAAAAATTCTAGGGGGTCCGCGAAAAAGTTAAAAACTTTTTTAATTTTTCTGATATTTTAACTCAATTTTAAATTTCTCTAAAAAATTAAAATTTTTTAATATCCTTTTTTGAATTATAAAAACTTTTCATTTTTATCGTTCCCATAATTTCATTAACGTTTTTAAGTGTTATTTTTTCTCTTTCTCTCAAAAGTGTTGCAATTCGATTTGAGTATGGTTATATATGGTGTTGGCGTTTTGACAAAGATTTATTTTGCCTATAATAAAACGTCAACACCAATATGACCTTCGTATAGGAAGGAGGGACCCTTGAAAAGTTTGTAAATTCCAAATATTTCATGGTTTTCTCCGGTACTATTCCAATTAAAATCGAGAGCATGTGGTAAATGCATAAAACCCCGATTAATGTTGCGACGCCTCAACATTAACCAATGTGTAAGAGTGATGGCGAAGAAACAAAGTATATCTTGACCTCGTTTAAGAGGTAATGACAATGAAGCGATAAGAATATCAACTTTTATACGTTTCATATGCATTTTTGGTGGAGGGTATTGAAGATTCGGCATAGAATTCCGCATAAGACATCTTGCAACAAACCACTCGAGCAGCAAAATAAAAAGAAGTACCTTATCAAATCAAAAGTTCTAGTTCAGAATCTTCAAAGTTGGTATAGATAAGAACCCAAATGTAATTGCATTACATTGCCAAGCCATAGCTGCGAAAACATTGCCAAAGTAATGGAATCTGCTCTTCAAACAGCTGTTGATGTTACTTCATAAAAACGATCTAACTGAGAACACGAATTGTTTTTGGATCTCGTCTCGAATGAAATGCTTTTCGTGTAAAATTTCATTATGAAAAAGTCGAGTTCAGTTGCCAAATCCAAATTATTCAGCTTTTCTTATGTTGAATGAAGTAATTAATTAATTAATTAAATAATCTTAATTTGCTATACTTTAATAATGACACATTTAAATAGGCTCTATGAAGAATTTAACAGAATTAATTTTCTGAATTAAAGACTGAATCCTGACAAAACAATCTACTAAGAAACTGCTTGTTGGCTCAGAAGCGTAAAACTAAAATATACTTTGTGAAACTAGCTTGTTAGCTCTTTTATCTATTAAAACAAAATATCATTCACGCATGGATCCAGAATTAATGTTGCACTAAATAACAAATATGTAAATCAAATTTAGTTAAAAAATATATATGTGAGTGAATTTCGCAGGGGTCCGCGAAACAATTTCCTGCAGGAAACGCTGTTTTTGAAACTTTTAATATAAACAATTAAAAAATTAAAATTTCCCAAAGTAAACTGATCATCATAAATTTCCTTGTCCATGTTTAAAAATCATATAAATTAAATTTACATTTAGAGTGTTCATATCGATTGCATAAAGAATGTACCGATTTTGTTAATTTTTGGAATCGTAATGAGGTACATATTTTTTGATGTTGTTGGATTTTTCAAATTTTTCCTTGAATTTAGAGGTTGTCTAAGATATCGGGGTATATCCCTTAAAATACTACACCAATTTTTGAGGCTTTTAATTGAAAATTTCTGTGGACAATGATCAATACTAAAGCGAATGAGATTTTGATTTGATGATTTATATATATATATATATATATATATATATATATATATATATATATATATATATATATATATATATATATATATATATATATATATATATATATATATATATATATATATATATATATATATATATATATATATATATATATATATATATATATATATATATATATATATATATATATATATATATATATATATATATATATATAAATAAATATATATATATATATATAAACTACTTTAATAAATTAACGTATTTTTATTTTACAGTAAAACAACTACAAACAGTCATGAAACAACATCGGAATGGCGGTTGAACTGTTTACCAAACCCACCAACAGAAATTCCTAGCATAAGCATTATTCCACCAGACGATAATGAAATAGTTAAGAAAAATGACCGATCGATACCAAAAACTTCGACATTACGAAGTGATTTCAAAAAATGGAACGGAATGGTATTGCGCAATGCTCACTCTACCGGTCAACTCCACAAATATCAATCTAAAGATGTGACAACTATGTTATCAACGGATTCAATATGCAGTGAAACAAAAAAGAAAAGAAAATGGTCCAGTAAAATTTTCAAGAAAGTTTTTAGTCGTAGCAATTCAAAACTTCAGGAAGCTTGATAATAAGTTTAATTTGTTTATGTAATAATTGTTTCATAACAAACAACATTTATTTATATATAAAATTTTTTTGTTTTATTATGTTGATTACACTTTTGAAAACTGTTTTATATTATTAACGAAAAAATAAACTTTGTTGTCTCCAAGATAACGTTGTATTTTTTTCTTTTCTAAACTAAAATAAATAAATTTAAAATCGCTAAAAGGGTTTGATTTCTGGTTGGTTCGTTAGTTCTTTTTCAAAATAATGTTTTTAAGATAATTCAATAAAGAATTCCATCGACTACTAGTTACGAAAATGAAAGAGTCTAGAAATGGTGTTGCAACGGCGCTAATATTGGATTTGTAACTAAAATAGTTTAAAAAGTTTATGTGCATCTTCCTCTGAGCATGAGAAGGGAGTATGATTCTAGTCAGTCAAGTGTGACTTGACCCAGATTGAGGAAATAAGTTCCAATGGTTTCGTCAGGTTTTTTACATAACAGATCCAAAAATCATTCGGCGTCGCACCTTCATAAAAAGTCCCTCCTGGCGGTTGTAAAGTGTCTTTGAAAATAGTATTGTCATATTGGACTGGTGGCACAGTCGAATATGACAATTTTCCCCTTCCTACCGGAGAGTAAAAAATAGAACCGGAGAACCCGAATACTTTTCGATGTTCTCTAACTCTCAATTGGCACACTGACGATGACGCCTTTTGAAAAAATCAATGAAAAAATGTTTTTGGCCGGTTCTTTTCCAGCTTGGTAGTGAAGACTTTTTGAATTTCATGTGGTGAAGACCTACTGCGAAAAAAATTTAAAAAAAACAATCAACCATCCAACATACAAATACCTTAATACGTATACTATATTTACATCCATATAAAGTTTAATTTGTTATTGTATATTAACTTTGTATATTAACTTTGTCATTCCGTGAGTAACGCCAAGAAGGAATAATCTCATACCCTACACACAAGATATATATATATATATATATATATATATATATATATATATATATATATATATATATATATATATATATATATATATATATATATATATATATATATATATATATATATATATATATATATATATATATATAAGCAAAGAATTTATAGACTGATGTCTGAAACAACCTCAAATTCCGAATAAGAACTCTACTTAATTTATCTAAAAAATGTAATTGGACTTATACAAAAAATTAATTTTATCATACGTGCTCCATTATAATCAAAATCTGATTATCAGGAAAAAAGTTATAGACTATAATATGCAAATTTTTAATACACCCCAAACTCTGTGTATCATATGGGCCGCAATTTTTAAGATAATGCACTGAAATTTGTCACATATACTTATTTTAATACAATAATAAATCCAAAGCTGTCATATTGTTCTGGGATCATTAATTGACCCAGCTTCCAAATAAGGACCCTCCCGAATATGATTTATAGCTTATAAAACTCTAAAATTTGAACCAATTCTATTAAAATTGGGCACAATTAATTTTTTTAACTATTTTTAATATATGTTATACATTTTATTAACATGATATAGTTCTCATATAACGCCCCCTCCCGGAACTCGTGTTTGAGCTTATAAAATAATTAAAAAAAGACTAATTCCATTGGAACTCAATACAATAATTTTTTTAATATTTTTAATGTATATTTTTAATTAGAACAATCTTGACCCATATTTTGGTGTAACTTTCATATCGGAACCCTCACCGAAAACAGTTTTTAGCTTATAAAACTAAACCAATTCTATTGAAATTCGACACAATTATATTGCTAACTGTTCTGAAGATATTATGTTAATTTACTCTACATCGGTCCATATTTTCCTATAGCTCAATCAATCAATTCCATTGAAATTTAGCACAATGATTTTTCTAACTATAAATAAAATATTTTAAAAATATGAACAATAATGGTCCATTTTGATGTAGCATCCATATAAGACCCCTTCCCGAAAAACAGTTTTGAGCTTATAACAAACATAATGTATATATTGCGTCAAATCAAACTCTCAGACGATTTTCGTCAATCTTTCTGTCTGCTCACATCCACAAAAATTGACAGGGCTCAGTGAAATTTGGCCTAGTAGAAAAAAGCCAGTACAGTAGAAAAAAAGTTATACCAAAATTATTACTAATTTTATGACTCATTAAGTGTTTCTGTGTTATATACTATATATATTTGTGAGTGTATGTGTGTGTATATGTATATCTACGGAACCTAACGTATTAACTTCACACGAATTTGTGATGGAGGGTATTGAAGATTCAGCATAGCCAAATGTAGCATTTTTAATTGTTTTCAAAAACATTTTATTGCCACAAATATTAAACAATTAAAGTTTGTTTTTCGTAAACAAATAAAAGTCATTGTCACTATGCACAAATTTATTTATTGATCTTATTTTAAAAGGAAGTTGTAATAACGAAAAAAATAATAAAGTTAATTTTATTTCTCGGTTTAATAAAAGTTACCTTCAACTATTTTGAACAATAAAGGCAAGTTGTAATAGTGGCCCTAAGTAAGCCCTAAGTATGATCATAAATGTGTGACGTACTGTGTTTGTTACCCCAAACATATTGTATAACGTATTAAAGATTCGGCACAGCTGAATATAGCATTCTTACTTGTTTTTTTTTTTTAATATACACATACATTTTTTTGTTTTTTTTCGGTATTTTTTTTTATTTTCATTTTAATGGTTATTATTACAATACGATTTATTTGTGTTTTTAATGTTTTATTATTATTATAATTTTATATTTTTTTTATAATTACTATTATCAATTTTTATTATATTTCTTAATATTTAATATATCTTAAAATAGGTTTTGAATTGTGTTTAATTAAATTTATTTTTAGTCACATGTTTTATTATATTTTCTATTTTTAATTTTATTATTAACAAAATCATTTTAAACTTTTCTATTTACGTGTATCCTAATTGATCAAAAATTTCATGTTTGTTAATGTTATTATTATTATTATTATTATTATTATTATTATTATTATTATTATTATTATTATTTTTTTTTGTTTCTTGTTTTTTTATATTTTAATGACATTTTATTCAATGCAATAGAAGACATATATTATTTTAATGGTATGTTAGTCATCATATTTTGTATGCTTTTTATGTTCTTAACTAACATTTTATTATTTTAAAAACTAGAATATTAAATTTATTAACTGTTATTTGTTTTTAATATATATAAATTCTCGTACCTCATTTCTATTACGACACAATGTGGTGGAATTAAAACTACATACTTAATTTTGTTAATAATTAGTAAACAATATAGAATATACATGTATATTAGAAAAATTGGAAAACAAAGTTTGTCAAAAGATAACGAAAAATAATTCGATACTTATAAAAAATAAAATTGGTATTTTCATGGTATTAAATGTAAAAAAAAATTATTTATTTTATTTTATATTTTTTTAAATTCTATTAACAAAAACAAATCAATTTATCATTATTATTTTTCAATCTATTTTTATTAATTTTATAATTTATAACTTGGTATCGTTTACATTAATTTAAATATATTTTTTTTTTTTGTGAAATATTTGAAAATAATTTTATGTAATATACTTTGAAATATTTTATTCATAATTATTCAATGAAATTAATACTTTCTAAAAAATCATTTTGACGATCATACATAGTGTAAAGTATGATATGGTCGAACTATATTAAATTTAATTTCTTAAGAGCTTTGAAAATTGTCATATTACTATATTTTTGTGATTCAATAAAAATATAGGTAGAAATTTGTAATCGAATATAACCCATAGGCTAAGTTACTGCAATATTGTATGTTAATGGATAAAATAAAACAATAAAAGTTAAACAATGAATTTTTGCAATGTGGAAAAATAAATTGTGTTCATGTTCATAAATTCGAAATTTTAAGAATTATTGGATTGATTTGATTACGATCAGTAGCAAAACTAGATAAAATTTATTTTGTTCTCTTATTTAAATACATAAAATTTATACGAACAAAATTATAAAAATCTATAACGATAACTGTTCTTTTACATTTCGTATATTTTTTATAATTTAAGTGTCGAACAACAGTTTTCTTAACATTTTCCTCAACCGGGAAAATGAAATTATTTCAATTCAACAATAACCAATCTTTGAATACTGTACTGCAATTTAAACAAGTGCCGAATCTTCAATACCCTCCCACCAAAACACACACACTCACAGTTATACTCACAAACTTAATAATATATAATCGTTCTTCTATACAGGAACACTTAATGAACCATAAAATTAACTATAATTTTGGTTATAACTTTTTTTCTACTGAACCGATTTTAATAAGTTTTAGAATAATAACGAAATTCATATAACTTTATATTATGACAAAATATGATTCTTGGTTCTATTTTTCTTATTGGCAGTCTTACGAAAAGTCTTCGCTGGAACTTGGATGTTGCCTCAGATATCGATCTATATCTTTTGATATATGGAACCGATTTTGCTAATTTTAAATAGGAAACATCTCAGGACTATAGCAAATAATCCAGCCAAATTTCATTGAGCCCTTTCAATTATTGTGGATGTCATATAGTCATACAGACGAATTTGATTTGGTACAAAAGTATATATACATGATGGGGTCTGGGATGATGAGAATTAACTAGATATTAAAAATTAACATCACCACAAGTGGTCAAGAGGTTATATTAACTTTGTGATTCCGTGTGTTACGATAAGAAGGAATAATCTAAGACCCTATAATAAATATATAATTGAACTCAATGAAAATTGGCCTATTAAAACCCGCAAAATCGTTTCATTATGATAAGAGATATAGACCGATATAAATCGACAAAATTTAAATTAATTTAAAAAAAATTACCATAACATCAAAAAATGTATACCTCATTACTATTCCAAAAATTATCAAAATCGGTTCGGTAGAAAAAAGTTATAGCCAAAAATTTAAATAATTTTATGACTAATTAAGGTTTCTTTGTAATATATAAGTAATACATTCGTATATTGTATGCGTTTATGAGCTTTATATGTGAATTTGTATGTTCCTATCGTGTACATATACGAAACATAATTTTTTCTTAGGCATTAGTGGTGGAGGGTATTGAAGATTCGGCATAGCCGAATATAGCATTCTTATTTATTAAATATTAAAATAGTTATAACAATGTCACGTGCACCTTTCCCAATTACCTATTTTAAAACTAATTTTATATAAAAATTTTATTATTTTAAACATTATTTAAACAAAACTTTTGTTCTAACAATGTAAACATATTTTCATCGCAATTTACCACAATGTATGTATGTATGTATGTATGTATGTATGTATGTATGTATGTATGTATGTATGTATTAAATAAAAGATTTCATTTATCTCTCTCTTCTTTTGTTTCTTTTTTTATTTATTATGTTATGTTCCTTTTTCGTATTTATGCACATAAATGTAATGTTGTTGTATATAAATAGTAAATCATTTTCATATCAATAAATGTGTATGTAAGTTGTATATGTATATTGTATGTAATGTATTATGTAATACGTGTGTAATGCGTTTTACCTATTTTCCATAATAAATTACTTATTGATTGTAGTTCTTTTTGTTCTTTATTAAATCTACTAAACTGTGTCGATTATTGGTGCTTAGTTTTGTTTGTGTATTGTTAATCATGTTATTTTCTTAAATTTTATCATTATTATTTAATTTAGGGTTTTCGTTTTTTTATTAGTTAATTAAATTTTAAAAGTTTCCAATTATAGTCCTATTCTAACTTATAAACATTTTGTGTATTAGGGTACCTCTATGTTCGTATGTATGTTATGTATGAATGAATGAATGTATCTATGTATGTATGTATGTATGTATGTATGTATGTATGTATGTATATATATGTTATTTATGACATTTTTTCTATTATTCAATGCTCTACAAGGTTTACTATTATATTATTTAGTCATTTTTTATATTTTGGTGACATTTATTATTTGTTCATTTTCTTAATCACTACTTGAAGGAGTACTTCTCTCGCATTCATTTTTTATTTTTTTAGTCAAATATTTTTTTTATAAAAATGTCGCCTTTTTAATGATTTTTTAACCATTTTTGGTAGAACTTTAAACATCTGCATATGTATAAGAATTTATTTATAAATTTCTTTTAAATTGAAACGATCTTTTTAATCTTGAAATTAAATATTTTAAATAAAAGGGGTAAAAGTAAATAATAAGGTTTAATTCTGATAAACATGTTATTAGATGTCCACAATTGCTTTTTTAATATTTAAATATTTTAGAAATTGTGGAACGTTACGAGGTAAATTTATTTTAAATTTTGAAACTCACAACAAAGTTAACTATTTTAAAACGCTAAAAAACAATATTTTGTCTGTTTAATTTCGTTTCTATTAATGTTTAATTGAGAGTCTTGGAAATCTGAATGAAAATTGTATTATTGTATCATTGTAGTTTTCATTCATTATGAGTTTTAATGTCAAAATCAAAAATTTCGTTTGGAAGAATTCAAAAAACTTCATCTTAATAGTTTTTATTTAAATTAATCTGGGATTATTTGGTACAGTGATCTTGAAATTTTTCTAAAATCCTTGATTTATTATTAATTACGCTATACTAAATTGGCGAAGATAAATACATATTGAATAAAAATTATTATTTAATAAAAAAGGAGCTTACAAAAGCGAAAAAATATAGATATCTCAAAACTTTTTTTGAGTGTTTTTTATCTGATAAACAATAACAATTTATATAAAAAAAACATTATTTTTGATTAATTCTTTAATTTGTCTGCATGTTTGCAGTAACAATAATCGAGAGTTATGGATAACTCTTGTGGATGTTGTAACATACTTATATGTTGGAATTATGGTAAACAGTAAAACCTAAAAGATTAAACAAGCTTAAATGAAATATTATGGTTACTAATGTAAATTGAAAATAATATTTTGATCCAATAATTTTTATTTTTAAATCCTAAAAGGTTTATGCTTGTTAAAAATAACGGTGTAATAACAATTGTTTTGTTGCAATTGATCATTTATCAATAATAAAATGTTGCTTTTATTGCAACCAACAAATTGACACGTTAGCGATAACAATAAATGTTTGCCACGAAAATAGTATTGTTGAGACGAACATATTGTCAATATTCTTAACCCAAAATGTATCAAGAATTTATTTACAATAATTTTGTTTTATATGAATATTAAGATTTCTAAAATAGTTATAAACAACATAATTCGAAACTATTAACATGCGAAACAATTAGTCTGCATAATGTACAATAGGGTGAAATTAATCTTTTGGAAATAAATCCGTATATTTTGATCGGCTAGCATTATAATTGGAAGTTTCGACCCTATAAAGGTATTGTGGGCGGAATTGTAAGGGCTCAAATTTGAGTATTTCTTATGATGTAATAAATAATATTGAGATCAATTAATACATTTTTCTTCATCGCTCTTTTCATTAAATACTGCCTTCACATATAAATTTTTCATTCGTTTTTTTTTAACACAATATGTTCACACATTGAACTTATTGTTGGTTTTAAATACCTTTCACCACAAGTGATTGTGAAGGATATATTTACTTTGTCATTCTTTGTGTAACACCAAGAAGAAATCATATCAGACCTCGAAACTTATGTATATATTATTGCATCAAATCAAAATCTGTTTTCTCCTTCTGTTTGTCTCTTGGAAACATTCTCAAGCCTAGAATAATTGTTCGAATTCAATAAAATTCGGCCACATTATTCCTTATTGTTCTAACTAGTTTCCTATTTAAAGCTATATTGGGTCATTAACATAAAGCTATACACCGATATCTGAAACAAGCTTGAAATTCCGAAAAAGAACTTTTCTTTTTTCTTTAACAAAATATAAATGGATTTAAACAAAAAAATTAATTTAAAATTACAGTTATATGTTTTTCATCTTCGTGTAAAGAATCATCAAAATCGGAACAATAGAAAAAGAGTTATAGGTGGAAATATGCGAATTTTAGATACACTCCAAAATCTGTGTCAATAATGGGTCGCAATTTTTATTTTGTCATATACATTTGGACAAACTTGGTCCATATATAGTTATAGCTCCCATATAAGGCCTCTTTTTTGATCTTTTACATCTAGTAAATAACGATCAATTTCGTTGAAATTTGGCTCAATTATTTTTGTAACTGTCTTGAATATATGTTATTAATCTAACCAATATCGGTTTATATTTTGCTTTGTAAAATCAAACAAGGTTTAAATTTTGACAACTCTCTAATGCCTATATCGTTCTAATTGCACCATGGTTTCTACATTTTAAGTTTTTTACTGGTTAATTAAATGTATTTTATTTAATTCCAAAAAAAATTGTGTTAAAAATTATCATGTTTTCATGTATTTATTAATTAAACAAGTTTAATTAAGATGTTTTTAAAATTCTAAGTGTACATGCATGTGAAATAGTATAAAATATTAATTCTTAAAAGATTAAATTCTTAAATTACCAATTTTTTAATCAAAATTTTAAACATAATCTATATGTTATAAAATACCATAGTCAAACCAAAATACAGTTTTGAAAATCGTCTATAGAATAAGAATTATCTAATCGTTATAAATGACACTCATGTTTTCGTACTGATTTTCTGTCGTAAATGTGCCATCGAAAACAAAAAATATTTAATAAATAAAATAGATACAAACAGTTTATACTCTTCATAAGCGTTAATATTTTGAAATTACCATTATCAACTATTAGAGCAAAAATAAAAAGAATATAAATTAACAGTTTTGGACATCCAGCACTTCCAGGGTAATCATGGATGAAGTGTTGTGCTAACTACAAACAGATTATTGTCTAAGGCTTACATTATAGACAATTCCAACAAATTCAAATTTTGTAATGCAGCACTTCTTTCTTGTCATCCCAAAATAACATTTTACAAAGCGCTTTGAAGTAATTTTAAAATTATGTTATTTAAAAAAACCGAAAGAAGGAAATAAAAAATTAAATTGTCATTTTTCATCATTAATAAATATTTTATTGCAATTCAAAACACTGATATTTTTCTTTCAAATTAATTTTATACATTCTGTCGCTCAAAAAATACTGATTTCTTTCCCAAAGGAAATATTAAAAATGTAAATATAATTCAAATTTTCATACCATATAATAGTATTAAAATGAAAATTTAAATTTAATAAAGGTAATATTTAAAAATTAAATATTTTCAAAGCAATGAAGCATTTTTTTCAGAAGTATTAAGGAAAGAAATGATTGAAATATTGGACAATGCGCATAAATAAGTAGGCGATACGACATTTTTATAAATATTAATATATATATATGTGGTTTCTGTAAATTTTTAAAAATTAATTTTACAAAGAAAATATAAAAAATTAAAAACAATAACATAGATAAACAAACAAATATATATATATATATATATATATATATATATATATATATATATATATATATATATATATATATATATATATATATATATATATATATATATATATATATATTTATTTATTTATTTATTTATTTATATATTTATATATATATATATATATATATATATATATATATATATATATATATATATATATATATATATATATATATATATATATATATATATATATATATATATATATATATATATATATATATATATATTATTTCCATATTTACTACTACTAATTTTTACAAAAAATTATGCGTGTTTTGTTGCTAATTATTAAGTACTAGTGTATATTTTTATTTTTAACAATGGCAGTTTGGTTTCAAGTAAAATATTATAGAAAAAGTTACACAAATTGAATATAACATAAATACGTGCATAAATACATAATTGCATAAAATAGCACACACCATGATACAATATTTCTTAATTAATCAGACATTTATATATTAGATGATCAAATATTATCATCGTATTGAGTGAAATCCACATTAATAAATGAAAAGCTGTTATAACGATCAATAATTCCTTATTAGCACACAATGAATATTTCATCATTGTTTTGCATTTCCTGGTTTCATTAATTTGTATCACGATACGTGATGTTTGAAAATCTAACAGTAATTAGGTTAAGCAGGTCTGACTCACATTCACTTTTAGTATCAATTCCTGGAAAGAGAATTCATTGCATATTATCTAATTAATTATGTTTATACATAACTTATGCACATAAACATTAGAAATTGTTAAATATCAACGTTGATGTTTTTAAGGAAAAAACAGTTATAATTATTATCTATAAATATGAAGCAATAAGGTCTTCCTGTCCATGCAATTATTGAGTATGAACAAATGTGCTGCACTTATTTTAAGAAATTGTGACACATAAAATTATTTTGAATTTCGTTTAAGTCAGACCATTTTAATATTCACCATAAGTGGTGATGAGGATATATAACGCCAGAAAGTAATAATTTAAGAACTCATAAATCATACATATATTGTAGCATCAAATCAAAATCTGAGTCCGTTTAGCTATGGCCATCTTGGCATGAAACTGAGCCCCAAAATGTTCAATTATGCCGGAACCTTCATTTAACCTAGCTCCCGTACCTCTTCGAAATTTAGTATTATTCCCAAACTGTCTTCAACATCTGTAACTTATTTGGCTAATATAGTTCTATAACAAATGTAATTAACTAATTTGACGAAACCGGTCAGATATAAATACCCTTTCCGGAATGTTTTCATTGATAAATAAACATAAACTTCTTAAAATATAAAAATATTTTCCTTTATATATCAATATTTTTGAATAGAAAAGAGAGGAAATATGAAGCGACATACATATATATATATATATATATATATATATATATATATATATATATATATATATATATATATATATATATATATATATATATATATATATATATATATATATATTATACATCCCCGAGTTAAAATTAGGAATTAGTGTTTGATAACGTTTGTTATATGACAGATTAAGTATAAAAATTGTGAAATAAGGCCCTAATAGAAAGTAATATGAAACAATTATACAATTAAAAGATTCCTATTCGACTTATGCATACGTTTCGAAGAGATTTAATTATATTATTTCTTCACTTATTCTTTATATTATTACCCTACTGTACACAAGGATGTTTTTTTTTGCTGTAGATCTTTGCATTTTTTTTAATAATGGCGAAAATAAATTTTCAATATTATAATAAACACTGCTTATATGCGATCTTCCTCGTCCTCTTCTTCCACCTCTTCACCGTTTTCTTCAACTTCTTCCTTGTATCCGGGGTGTTCCGATATTGCATAGTAGTTGCCATTATAAATCACGCCTAGTTCTCGTAGTGCATCTCCTCGTATTGTCGCTTTTATCGTCCAATTGTAGCAGTCATCGGACTCGGATTCTCTGTCTAATCTTTCAACATCAAGTATTTTTGAATTTAGGCGTTCTAAAATAATACCAATATCCTTGATGCTAAGGTGACGTTTTTGATCAACGGACAGTTGGTCGATTAGAAGTAAGAACTTTTCCGTCGTTACTTTTTCATCTTCCATGATTGTATTTTCTGTTTCGCTTTCGGAACTGTCACGCTCCGGTGCAATATCAAGGAACCGGACATGACCTTTTGTCCCCGAAGAGCGACGCTGCATGCTGCCACCCATCATAGGATCCACAACCGATGACATGCCCAATGTAGCCTGCTGTTGAGGTTGTGGGCTCGTAGTACCATCCTGAATTGGAGAAGTCGCCACACTTTTGTGCACTGCAATTTTACGACCCTCCTCGTGCAAGGCACAGCAATGAAAGTCGCATTCCGTGGTACTAGGACTACCCGCCCGACTTGGTGTGTGAGCGTGATGGGCACATTCTGGTGTGTGCACATGAACTGCACCCACAGCACTGTCAAAAGAACCACCTTGCTTTGAAAGTCGTCTATTTGTGCCAGGTATCACAACGCCGGGTGGAAGAACAACACCACTTGGATGATATATACTCGTAGGTCCTTCATCACTTATTACTGTTATTTGTGGACTTGTATATCGCTGCTGAGAAGATTGCGATGATATGGATTTGTTATCCAATGAACTTTGTGCTGAAATTCCTTTTTTCGATGGTGAGTACTTTTCTGCGCATATGAGACCATTACTACTACCAGTTCCACTACTATTAGGTCCACTTTGACCACTTGTTGCTCCGCCACCTTGACGCTGGTCCCAGTGAAGAACCACTGTGACTCGACCTTTGTTGTCCATAATTTTCCAAGAAGGCGTTTCATCGTGCAACTCCAATGCATGAATCGTCTCGCAGACGATTTTTGGAATAGCTGATATTGCTGAAATGAAAATTACAAATTAAAAAATATAGCAATTTGATTTCATTACTTGTTTTTTAGAAGTCTAAACTGATTTTTTAAATTACTTGTATGCTTTATAATTTTGTAATAAAGATTATATTTCAGACTCATTTATATATTACAAAAAGTTCTAGACATACATTTACTTTTCACATATAGTGATAGTTCCAATGACGTTCGTAAAGTTATTTGAAAACTCAAACGTAAACGAGATGTTACAGGGAAATAATTTATCCCTACGATTTTTTCAACATAAATAAAAAATAAATAAATAAATAAATAAATAAATAAATAAATAAATAAATAAAGATGAAAAAAAAACGATAGATCATACAATAATATAGATCGGCTTAGTGGATAAAACAAATAAATTCATTCAGTTGCATGTTAACTAATTATCAAAGTTCGCTGATGTCGCATAAGTTTTAATCTGAGCACACTACAAAAATAGTTCACAGTCACGAAAAGTTTGGGATGTAGAGGGGGAAGAAAAATTTATGTTGTTCGCCAATTGTCATATGCTTAGTTTGCAGAATGCAATCAGCAAATTAATGGCCAATTACTTTTATGTTTCATTATTTATTTATTTTAGATATGTTTATTTTACAAACACGTTAGTAGTTTATAACAAAATTATTCATAAATTTCGTACAGTGTGATAAAGGGAATATTTCAGTTTATTTTTCTTTTTTTTTGTCTCTATTATAGATCACAACTAGTGTATTCGAAAAACAAAACTGGTTAACCGTTGTTTACATTTCAGAAAACCGACCAGTTTTCGAACCTTTCATTATTGTATATTCTGCGATGTGTGAGCAAAGTATGTATGCATTGTATGTATCCAAGACATCATATTCAGAATCGATTTTGGTATATTTATCTGCTTTAAACATAATCACGTTAACAAAAACTTTTATATTCCACCCATTAAGGGCATTATACAGAGCAAGGATAATTTGAAGAAATTAAAAAAATAGTTATTTTAATATAAGAACAAATACACCTTTTGATTATGATGGAACTATTATTTCAACTTCATTCCATATTAAGGCCATTTCACGGACTTTTTTAAACCCATTTTTCAAATAATTTGAAAACCGGTTTTCTGAAAATGTCACTTTTTTAATATACTAATCAAAACATATTACAAAAAATACTGTATACGTAAATGAACAGCTGAGTTTTTTGTAACAGACCTGCAATTGTCAACTTTGTTTTGTAAACCTTTATATATATTTTTTACAAGCTGCAAAAAGAAAAAGAACTAAAATCACAATGAATTGGCACATGTTTTGTTTACTTGAATTGTTTTTTTCCTACCTGTATTATTAACGAGGTAAAAATCTAAATTTAGTTAACATTGATTTTTCCTTATGAATTTTATGCGAAAATTTTTTGGTGTTAACAGAACTAAAAAACTATTTATAACATAATATTACCCAATAAGCACTAAAAGTTCAAAAATTCCAAGGATGAACAATTTTATTTGAATTGGGCATAATTTACACTAAATACACAAATGAAATAAAATGATAAAACTTGAATTATTTCCTTTTAAGTGAAAAACGCTTTTGAATTAAAGTGGAATATATGTTATTTTCAATACTTGAAATTGAATTCAGGACTGAAATATATTTGGTTTGAATTATAAAATTAAAATCAGTACCTAATTCTATTTTGAATTTTTTTCGTAATTTTCGAAAACGCACTTTAAATACATTTTCTACTACTTCTTCTCCTTGTTTGACATGTATTCACACTTGTTTATTTATAACAGCTTCATTTGACAATAGGAGAAAACAATTTTACAATAATAATATACATATAAATCTTGTTTTTGTAGAACTTTGTATACCTTATAGTTTTGCCATGGATCACATTATAAATAAGATATTATATAATCAGTGTTGTAACCGAAGATTTATACACTAGATGGCACCTAAATCACACATTTGAAGAAATATTACACATGCATTTTTATTATACAGAGATAATAATGATCCAAAAATTAGGAAATATCATACTTTTTCTGTATAAATATTTTAATTGTCAGTTCAATTATAACCAAGAAATACCTGAGATCAATATTTTAAATTCTTACTGATAATTTCTTGATTTGGTTCATAATTTTAATTATTGTTTTTGCAATTTTTGCAGGTAATATTTTATTTCATAAATCTGTTATGCAACTTTAAACTGCAGGAAAACTCTAAAAAGGTAAAATTATTGCAAAGATTTTTTGTTTTATGAAACTTAGTTGAAATTTTTCAAAATCCAATATCATGCTCTCGATACTTATTGTGATGTTGTTGCAAATTTATTTTAAGTGATTGATTTGAAATAATAATATTGTTTTTTGAATTAACATTATGTGCAATAGATTAAATTTGATAAATAAAGTAAAATCTAAATTAAACTTGATGTAAACGTATCTATGACAATTGAAGACAGAAATGCTCGAGTGACATATTCATTCGTATGCAACTACTCTAACATAAGCGTTATTTATATTTAAATAGATTCTAATCAGTATCGTAGTAAAAGTGTGACACTTTTTTGGACAAAAGGCATTTTTGTTTGAAAAATGCCAATATGTGAAAGAAAAAATATTTTCTGTAAAATGTCAAAAGTACTACAAAATTTGAAATTACATATAATTTGCATATGAAATCAATATACATTTGTACTGCTCACTCTAAAGACCTGACAGGATTGACAAGTTTAATTATGATTGATAGATATTTCCATTACAAATGATTAAGGCTTAAGGTGGCTTTATTTATTAAAATATTATAGAAAGTTTACATAGGTCAATAAACTTATACTACAAAAGCAATAATAAAATAATATTTAAATTTAAAATTCAAAATTACTTTATTGAATTTAGCCTTAAAGTTCTTATTAACTATTACGCTCTTCAAATTTAATTTTTTCTTGATTACGAATATTAATTCGGTTTTCAAGTTTTTATCTCTTTTCAAGTTTTTATCTCAATTCAGATATACCACCTATAAATGCGGATAGCAGAGACCCTTGGCCTTCGATTCCATGTGGTCTCGTTTGATGCCACCTCTTTGTTTGGCCACAATGACCAAAATCCTGGACAGACCCCTCTATACTCTAACTTGAGATCTTGATTTTTTTTAAATCTCACAAACTCAATTCAGATATCTCACTTAAAAAAGTAGATAGTGGAGAGCCCTGTCCTCATTTTCCATGTGGTCTTGTTCGATGCCACCTCTTCGTTTGGCCACAATGACCAAAATCCTGGACAGACCCCTCTATACTCTAACTTGAGATTTTGAAAATTTTTTAAAAATCTCACAAACTCAATTCAGATATACCACATATATATGCGGATAGCAGAGACCCTTGGCCTTCGATTCCATGTGGTCTCGTTTGATGCCACCTCTTTGTTTGGCCACAATGGCCAAAATCCTGGACAGACCCCTCTATACTCTAACTTTAGATTTTGAAATTTTTTTTAAAATCTCACAAACTCAATTCAGATATACCACCTATAAATGCGGATAGCAGAGACCCTTGGCCTTCCATTCCATGTGGTCTCGTTTGATGCCACCTCTTTGTTTGGCCACAATGCCCAAAATCCTGGACAGACCACTCTATACTCTAACTTGAGATTTTGAAATTTTTTTACAAATCTCACAAACTCAATTCAGATATTTCAGTTATAAAAGTAGATAGTAGAGAGCCCTGTCCTCATTTTCCATGTGGTCTCGTTCGATGCCACCTCTTCGTTTGGCCACAATGGCCAAAATCCTGGACAGACCCCTCTATACTCTAACTTTAGATTTTGAAAATTTTTTTAAAATCTCACAAACTCAATTCAGATATACCACCTATAAGTGCGGATAGCAGAGACCCTTGGCCTTTGATTCCATGTGGTCTCGTTCGATGCCACCTCTTCGTTTGGCCACAATGGCCAAAATCCTGGACAGACCTCTCTATACTCTAACTTTAGATTTTGAACATTTTTTTTAAAATCTCACAAACTCAATTCAGATATACCACCTATAAGTGCGGATAGCAGAGACCCTTGGCCTTCGATTCCATGTAGTCTCGTTTGATGCCACCTCTTCGTTTGGCCACAATGGCCAAAATCCTGGACAGACCCCTCTATACTCTAACTTGAGATTTTGAAAATTTTTTTAAAATCTCACAAACTTAATTCAGATATACCATATATATATATGCGGATAGCAGAGACCCTTGGCCTTCGATTCCATGTGGTCTCGTTCGATGCCACCTCTTCGTTTGGCCACAATGGCCAAAATCCTGGACAGACCCCTCTATACTCTAACTTTAGATTTTTAACATTTTTTTAAAATATCACAAACTCAATTCAGATATACCACCTATAAGTGCGGATAGCAGAGACCCTTGGCCTTCGATTCCATGTGGTCTCGTTTGATGCCACCCCTTCGTTTGGCCACAATGGCCAAAATCCTGGACAGACCCCTCTGTACTCTAACTTTAGATTTTGAAAATTTTTTAAAATCTCACAAACTCAATTCAGATATACCACATATATATGCGGATAGCAGAGACCCTTGGCCTTCGATTCCATGTGGTCTCGTTCGATGCCACCTCTTCGTTTGGCCACAATGGCTAAAATCCTGGACAGACCCCTCTATACTCTAACTTTAGATTTTGAACATTTTTTTAAAATCTCACAAACTCAATTCAGATATACCACCTATAAGTGCGGATAGCAGAGACCCTTGGCCTTCGATTCCATGTGGTCTCGTTTGATGCCACCTCTTCGTTTGGCCACAATGGCCAAAATCCTGGACAGACCCCTCTATACTCTAACTTGAGATTTTGATTTTTTTTTAATCTCACAAACTCAATTCAGATATCTCACTTATAAAAGTAGATAGTGGAGAGCCCTGTCCTCATTTTCCATGTGGTCTTGTTCGATGCCACCTCTTCGTTTGGCCACAATGACCAAAATCCTGGACAGACCCCTCTATACTCTAACTTGAGATTTTGAAAATTTTTTAAAAATCTCACAAACTCAATTCAGATATACCTCATATATATGCGGATAGCAGAGACCCTTGGCCTTCAATTCCTTGTGGTCTCGTTTGATGCCACCACTTTGTTTGGCCACAAAGGCCAAAATCCTTGATTAACCTCCCAATGTTCAAAAACTTTTGAAAAAAATGAAGAAAATCACAAAAATATATTCTATGTTAAATTCGAATTTATCTTCACACTTAACAGCACTCTGCTAACTGCTCTGTTAACATTGTTGGTTTTTGTCTTTGCTAGTTAAATTCGAATTTAACTTCACACACATAATATATTATTGTATCAAAAGATGTAATCATACCAGAAATACACTTACAAAGCAATGTTATATCCAAACTTTATTTTAAATTCAACGTTAGGTATTTTGTAGTTGATAGAACACTTTGCCTTTACAATATTGAGAACAATAGCGAAAATTGTTGAAAAAGATAGTAAAATTATTATTTTATAAATACTAGAAAATATTTTAATATATTTTTATAATATATATATATATATATATATATATATATATATATATATATATATATATATATATATATATATATATATATATATATATATATATATATATATATATATATATATATATATATATATATATATATATATATATATATATATATATATATTATATTATATATATATATATATATATATATATATATATATATATATATATATATATATATATATATATATATATATATATATATATATATATATATATATATATATATATATATATTTTTAAGATAAAATTAAAACGGCATTTTATCTGATAAATATTTTGTCAAATAGTCATAAAACCATAAATAGTTGGTCAATCCCGATATGAAAACAATAGATTGTATAATTAGGTTTTCTCACTACTCCCGAAAAATGCAATACATTATTATATTATAGTTTGTGAAATGTATAATCTTTAAATGGGTATTCGGAAGTGGGTTTGTATGGAAAATATGAGGCATAATGGACCCACCCACAGTGTGTCTGTAACTTTTGATCCGTTAAATATATCTTCATAAAATTTGAAATGGTAAGTGTTGAGGCGATTTTAAGTTCGATTGGCCTCCTCAGATATACTGATTTTTTAAAACTTCGACAAAAATTAATTTAAGAATTGAGAATTTGAGAATTGAGATGTTTATAGATAGTCCTTGTAAATGTCAATAAAAACTTTGCTTAAATGTGTGTTATTTCCTACAGGTCCATTTTTACCCTTATCATTTTTAAGTTGGTATGCATAATAATATGCATAATATTTTTAATATTATTAATATTATTATTATTTGATAGAAGGAAGTAGTCGTCGGATGAGCACTCTAACCATGTTGTTGGTTGTAAGAGCTACCAAAAATTATGGAAATATCCTTGTGCAATCTGGCTTTTGAAAAGTGCAGATTTATGTATGGAGCCTATGAGACAAAAATTTGAATGAAAATTTAAAAAAAAAAATTTGCAAATTGTTTTATTGCATGAAAAACTTTGACAAATGTTGTTGCAAATGGATTTTGAAATTTAAGCTGTTAAACACTCAATTTCGTGAGGAATTTGAATATGAATTTATCCACCGATCATAACCAACATCAATAGGATTCATCATTTAGCTAAAATAACTACACGTGGCAAATTTCATCAAGATGTATTTCAAATTTCGATTGATAATTTGATAGACAGCTAGCAGAACTGACGAACAATTTTAAATGGACTCTGTTAGTAGAACTATTTTTCTATCCCTTTTAATTTTTGGAATACGGCCGATACACTATTATATCAACAATCCGTTTTATCGATTATTGTTAATAATATAGAGAGTTTTTTATTGTATAAAATACTTTTTGTCAGTTTTTTCATTATTATATATCTATGTTTCTTTTTTAGCTATAAAGCTTTAGCTTAACTGAAAAACTACACTCTAAAAAATAAATGTATTATAACTTGTATAAAATGAGTAAGTTTTTATGTTAAATTACTAAATGTGTGTAATAAAAAAATAAAATTAAAATAATCTTAAAGTATTTAGTCGAATTTTTGAATTCTTTTATATATAAAAATATGCAAAAAAATATGGTAATTGAATGTTGCGCCAGAAGTTGATAGAAATTACAAAAAAATGTATGTAAAATCGTTTTAAACAAGTTTGATACACATTGATTCATAAAGTAATGTCTAAATTGAGTCAATATTTTATTTGATTGTTAAAAAATACGAAAATGTATAATCTAATTTTCTAATAGAAAATGTATTTTGTGTGGTTTTTGTAAAATAGCAATTTTTTACCTTATAAAACGTACAAAAACCACCTTTACAGATTCCATCATAAAGGAAAATCAAATATAGAGACTTCAAATACGTATGTCCATCATGTGAATATAAATCAAACTTATATAAAAGTAAAATTTCGCATAACCTAATTCAAATCGAAAACAAATTAAGGATTCTTTTTCCATCCACATTTACCATTACCCTTCCAATGATATTTATGGCTGCATCAGCAATTCGATATTCATGCACTTCCAATGATACTTCAATTAATTGCAAAAAACAGTGTGATCAATATTTGGAAAATATTTTAAACAGAGAAAAAATTATTACACAAAGTATTAATTTCATTAATACTATAATTAAATTGAAGTGTGAATATCGAATTGCTGATGCAGCCATAAATACCTTAATAAGCAATTTAATTGATATATTATAAAATAAAAACGAGAACAATGCCCAACTAATAACTCAAGTAAGTGTGTAATAAATTTAATATTTCCGAACATGTAAATGAACTTAATTATTGTTAAAGTATTGTTTAAAATAACGACCTCATTACTGAACCATCAAGTTTGCATTCTAATAACAGAAGAAGAATATTTTTTGGAAACAAAAATCCCTACATTAAGCAGATTAAAGTTAATCTTAAAGTGGACAATTTTCATAAAACTTTTTTCTTGTATTATATTTCAATATTATAAACTTTGAAACCTTTAATGAATGACGAATTTTTTTCATTTCTTCAACCTGGAAATAAATAGTAAAGTAATTTTATATTGCGATTGCAACCATGGTCTATATTATAAAAAATATATTTTTTAGTAGTTGTTCCAAAAGGATTGAATTAATTTTGTTTCAAAATGAGTTTAAATTTGGCTTACCAATATAGATCAAATATTAGAAACATAGAGCTCGTTATTCTTTTTAGTGAAAAACGCATTAAAACATTTAGGTTTGATAACATTTTACAACCATTAATTGGGGATTTAGATAATCTTGAATGAACCGGTATCGACATTACTACTAATGGATTGCGCAAATCGTAGAAGGAAAGTTTAATAGCCGTACTTGGTGATAATTTGGGAAGTCATCAAATTGGTGGTTTTACTGAAAACTTCCCTATTAGTAAATATTTTTGCAGATTTTGCATTTGTTGCAGAGAATTTCTCCAAAAAATGCCTTAAAGAAAGCTGAAAGTAGAAATCCACTACATTATTCTGAATGAGCTAAAAACTTGCACATTAACCCAGATTTAAGTATGGGTATAAGTAAGTTATCATGTTTAAATCAACAATCAATGTATCTGAAGGACTTTCTTCATGTTTAGCACATGATTTGCTTGAAGGAATTGTTCCTTTGGAATAATTGGTATATCTTTGAAGAAATAACTTGTTATCAGAAAGCAGGTTTAACTTGTTATACCCTCCACCACCACAAGTGGTGAGGGTATTTTAAGTTTGTCATTCCGTGTGTATCTCAGACCCAACAATGTATATATATTATTGCATCAAATCAAAAACTGAGTCGATTAAGCTATGTCCGTCTGTCTGTCTGTTAGAAACATTCTCACGCCTAGAATAATTAACCGAATTCAAAAAAACTTGGCCACATTGTTTGTTATTGTCCTAAGCAGTTTGCTATTTGAAACCAGCTATATATGTTTATAAGCAAGGAAGTCGTAGACCGATATCTGAAACAACCTCAAAATTTCGAAAATGAACTCTTATAATTTCTTCTAAAAATGTAATTAAACTTAAACAAAAAATTAATTTTAGCATACAATTTCACGTGCTTCATCATCGTGCAAAAAATTATCAAAATCTGATTAACCGGAAAAAATTTATAGGCTATAATATGCAAAATTTAAATACACCCCAAACTCTTTGTGTCATATGGGCCGCAATTTTTAAGATAATTTACTAAAATTTGTCACAACTAATTTTTTAACCATTCTTAATATACGTTATAAATTTTATTAACATTGGTCCATATTTTGATATAGCTCCCATATAACGCCCCTTCCCGGAATATGATTTATAGCTTATAACACTTTTAGATTTGAACCAATTCTATTGAAATTCGGCACAATTATTGTTTTAACTATTTTAAATATATATTATGAATTTTATTAACATGGGTCTATATTTTGATATAGCTCCCATATAAGGAATATGATTTATAGGTCATAAAACTTTTAAATTGGAACCGATTCTATTGAAATTTGGCACAACTAATTTTTTCCATATTTTGATATAGCTCCCATATAAGGCCCCTTCCCGGAATATGATTTACAGCTTATAACACTTTTAGATTTGAAAAAATTCTATTGAAATTTGGCGCAATTATTTTTCTACCTATTTTAAATTATTTGTAATTTATTTTATTTACATGGGTCCATATTTTGATATAGCTCCCATATAATGCCCCTTCCAGGAATATGATTTATAGCTTATAACATTTTTAAATTTGAGCCATTTCTATTGAAATTAGGCATAATTGATTTTTTAACTATTTTAAATATGTGTTATAAATTTTATTAACATGGGTCCATATTTTGATATAGCTCCCATATAACGCCCCTTCCCGAGTAAAGAAAGACCAGTTCTATTGAAAGTCGACACAATTATTTTGCTAACTGTTCTGAAGATATTATATTAATTTTCCCTATATCGGTCCAAATTTTCCTATAGCTCCCTTATAATGTGATTTCCCCGAAAACGGGTTTAAGTTTATAAAACATTTAAATAAAGATCAGTTCCTTTAAAATTTAGCACAATGATTTTTCTAACTAAAATCAAAGTATATTATAAATATGAACAATCTCGGAAAATAGTTTTAAGCTTATAACAAGCATATTTTTGTTTTTATATGCTCCACAGTACAAGTGGTAGAGAGGGAATATTAACTTTGTCATTCTGTGTGTAACACTAAGAATGAATTATTTCAGACCCCATATGTATATATTCTTGCATCAAGTCAAAATCTCAGTTGATTTTTCGTCAATCTCTCTGTCTGCTCATATCCACAAAAATAAAGAGAGCTCAATGAAATTTGGTAGAAAAAAGGCAGATCAGTAGAAAAATTTTATAGCCTAAATTGTAACTAATTTTATGACTAATTAAGTATTTCTGTGTTATATACATTTGCGAGTGTATGTGTATCTATGAAATCTAACGTATTAACTTTACACGAATTTGTGGTGGAGGGTATTTAAGATTCGGCATAGCCGAATATAGCATTCCTACTTGTTTATATTAAAATCAACAAAGACTTAAAATTATCTCACTCATTTCCAATTATTGATTTCAAATTAAAAAGAATACCAGGAAAAGCTTATAAAATTCGTTACACATTATTACTCCTACCATTTTTTTTTTTTGGAAAATGCATTAAATTATAATGATCCAGTTTAGCAATTATTGACAGCAATGATTGAAATGAGCCGATTAATTTATAGTGTCGAAATTAGTGAAAATCAAATAACATTACTTGAATACTACATTGAAATGTATATGCAACTTAGAAGTGAATGCTTTCCTCATATGTTTTTTATATACAAGACATCAACAAATGCAAGAAAGTTATGGAGATCGTTTTATATATGTGATGATGCTAAGCAATTCAATAAAGATATGTTTAATTTAAAACTACCAAAAGGCTTTGAATTCGTAACAAATAACATAATTTATCTGAAACCGAATTTAAAGAAAATAATGCATTCAAAATTCGTTAAAATAATAATGATACTATAAAAATACTACGAATTAATCAAATGTTTGTCGATGCAAATTCTGAAAATGCAATTTTTATGGCCATGAAATGAATATGTGGTATAATTATCAAATTCTTTTATATCAAAGCTATGATACACTTAAACAGTATACTCTAGTCCAGTTTTTAATAATCCAGTGAAGTTGTATTATTAAAAAAAAACATATTTGTCTTCGTTATATGAAACACCAACAGAAATTATAAAATAGTAAAGTAAGTATAAACATTAAATTTTTTTAGATTTTTTAAATTTGATTTCTCAACACAATAAATACATAAAATAAAATAAAATAAAATAAAATAAAATAAAATAATAATTTATTAAAAATGTATAAATATTCGTGCAAAGTTTGGAGTGATAATCGCAAAATACGTGCTTCATCATCGTACAAAAAATTATCAAAATATGATTAACCGGAAAAAAGTTATAGGCTATAATATGCAAAATTTTGATACACCCCAAACTCTTTGTGTCATATGGGCCGCAATTTTTAAGATAATTTACTAAAATTCGTTACAACTAATTTTTTAACCATTCTTAATATACGTTATAAATTTTATTAACATTGGTCCATATTTGGATATAGCTCCCATATAACGCCCCTTCCCGGAATATGATTTACAGCTTATAACACTTTTAGATTTGAACCAATTCTATTGAAATTTGACACAGTTAATTTTCTAGCTATTTTAAATATATGTTATAAATTTTATTAACATATAAATATGTGTTATAAATTTTGTTAACATGGGTCCATATTTTGATATAGCTCCATTATAACGCCCCTTCCCGAGTAAATAAAGACCAATTCTATTGAAAGTCGACACAATTATTTTGCTAACTGTTCTGAAGATATTATATTAATTTGCCCTATATCGGTCCAAATTTTCCTATAGCTCGCTTATAACGGGATTTCCCGGAAAACGGATTAGAGTTTATAAAACATTTAAATAAAGATCAATTCCATTAAAATTTAGCACAATGATTTTTCTAACTATAATCAACGTATATTATAAATATGAACAAACTTGGTCCAAACTTTGCTGTAGCTCCCATATAAGACCCCTTCCCGGAAAATAGTTTTGAGCTTGTAACAAGCATATTTTTTGTTTTTATACCCTCCACAGTACAAGTGGTAGAGAGAGAATATTAACTTTGTCATTCTGCGTGTAACGCTAAGAATGAATTATTTCAGACCCCATAATGTATATATTCTTGCATCAAGTCAAAATCTCAGTCGATTTTCGTCAATCTCTTTGTCTGCTCACATCCACAAAATTTAACAATGAAATTTGGTAGAAAAAAGGCAGATCAGTAGAAAAATTTTATAGCCTAAATTGTAACTAATTTTATGACTAATTAAGTATTTCTGTGTTTTATACATTTGTGAGTATATGTGTGTCTATGGAACCTAACTTATTAACTTTACACAAATTTGTGGTGGAGGGTATTTAAGATTCGGCATAGCCGAATATAGTATTCTTACTTGTTTATTTATTAAATTTATAAAGTATTTAGTTATTCTTACTCACCAGCTTTTATGACATCAACACCAGTTGGATACCAACGTTCTCCTTGTCTTAACAACAAAAGTATTGTGTTATTTGCCAGAGTGCGAAAATATTCTCCATCTTCAATTTGGGTTCCATCGCTCTCCAGAACAAGCCGTACCGGTTCTGAGGCAGGAACCCCCAATTTATCTTTGCCTTCAAATATAAATATTGATATTACAATTTTAATTAATTGATATGACATAAGTCTCAAACCTCTAACTAATAATTCCTCAAAAGTACCAACAACAACACCTTTGCGGACATTTCTCCAGCTGTCCCAAATTTTTAGTGGTCTCTTTCCTCGAGACTCCTGAAAATTGAATAAAATAATATTTTAAGCTCACCGATTCAAAATTAAAAAATAGTTTTTGGATTAAAAAATAGTTTTTCTTTAAAATGATTTATAGATTTTAAGAAAAATTTATATATATATATATATATATATATATATATATATATATATATATATATATATATATATATATATATATATATATATATATATATATATATATATATATATATATATATATATATATATATATATATACCACTTTGTTATTTCGTGTGTAACGCTAAGATGGGGTCATCTCAGACCAAGATGATCTGTAGCCACTTTTATATATATATATATATATATATATATATATATATATATTATATATATATATATATATATATATATATATATATATATATATATATATATATATATATATATAAATATATATATATAATATATACATATAAATATATATATATAATATATATATATATATATATATATATATATATATATATATATATATATATATATATATATATATATATATATATATATATATATATATATATATATATATATATATATATATATATATATATATATGATCGTATTCATCGAACATAATCCAATATATTAGTCTTCAATTTTATTTTCATATTTTTTCCCTTAAGTTCTCATCCAAAATTCTGAAAACTTACTTTTCATTATGTGTTTGGTACTTTTAAAAAATATATTTAATTTAATTAAAAATGTTTTCTTAAGAGCTATACACATTTGACTAAAATTTGATATTTTCTTTTCAAGTGCTATGTTGACACTGTACGATCAGGAGCTTTTTCTGACCGGTGGCTATATAGAGCAAATTGGTAATTTGAATTTGTTGTCTATATGTCACTGAAATATTCTAAGGAGCCGAGTTTTTTAAGTATTATTCATATTAAATTGAGACCATGAACTACAAGCTTTAGAACTGCAATAATTTCTTTATTTCATTTTTCAAAACCTTAAAGATAAGCTAACAAATCATGTAATAAATATACAAAATAAAAGGAACAAAATAACTAAGGGCCACTGTTTGTTGTATTATTTCTTTCTCATAATTATTCACCACTAATATGATTACTGTAATTCAATGCATATAAAAAAATATGTATATTTGTTGTTCTTAAAAGCAAAACTATATGACAATATGTCATATATAAACATATATAACAGTATAAGTACACAGAAACGGAAAAACATAAGAGACAAATAAAAACTAACGGTTAATTATTAAATATATAACACAGTGGTTCAAAACAACTAAATTTATACTAAATTACAGCGGCAACAGTGGATCAAAAATATAAATGAATTTACAATACAAACATGAGATTTAACAAAGATTCAAATATAAACGGCGACCTAACAGACACCTTACGCTTTTTACATATTTATAGCGACTTTTATTAGAAGTTTTAGGCATAAATATGTAAATGATATGATAGATGAAAATGACTAAGTGTAAAAAAATTGGCTAAAATTTTTTAATGACAAAATAAAATTTTAGGTGGCTAAATGATACAGAAATTTGCTAAATGTAGTCCCTTAATAGCTAATTGGCAATACCGCCTACATTCAACATAAAGCTCATTTCCCGATAGAGATTTTTTATTTTGTAAATTATAAATTTCTAATAAATAATAATTTTCCTATTTATGACAACTAAACTTAAACTTGTTTACCGAGTTTCCTCAAATGTCGTTTTTTTAATACACTAGTTTTGTTCTATTAAAGTTTTTTAAGTATGAAAAAACTTATCTAAAATTCCGCGATAACATTAATATGTCCATTTTAAAATATACGAAAAACTATCAGTGGTGTTAACTCTGAATTTTTTTAATATTCGATTATATTGTTTTCTTAGTAGCTTTACTATTTGAATATGTCCCGAAACTATAAATTTAATAATGTCCAAATAATTTGGTAAAGAAATTCGGAAATGTTCAATAATTTTCATCTTAAAATCACTCCTTGAACACCAATGTATCATATATGACTTATGAATATTTAGAACTACATGGATAAATAAACTCATTAGTCTTTTCTGTATTAGATATAATGAGTCAAACAATTTTCTATAATTTTTCTATTTTTGTTGTAGTAAGTTTTTTGAGAACAGCTTTACTTAGAGTTAATTTTATATTATAATTAATTTTGAAGAGGTAGAGCTTATTTTATGTTGTTATAAGTAGTCAGATTAGACAAAATTTTTATTAGAAAATACAAGAAACATTTTTTATTAATATATATAAAGAATGCAAAAAATTTGGTTATATTTCGAACAACACTGTATTATTTTATCATATTAAGTATACGTCCACAGAATTTATATTTATATTACATAACGAATGTATTGCAATATAAATATGATATTTTGAAGGCCATGATGATGATCATGATCATTGAAAGATGATTTTAAATGTCGAAAATGATGCTTGAAAGTTACAAAAATTAATCACTTTTAAGATTCTTCAACAATGCATTATAAGGGCATAATTATACTTTACTGGTTAAAAAGTGTTTGTAATATGTATATCATTAAACTTCCTTATTCGACACTTATGACATATATTATAAAAAAGTTATTTTAGAACATAGCGATCCTTTATATGATTTCGAAAATATATAGTACAAAATTAAAGTTTTGATACCATACTTTTGGTAAAGTGGAATTAAAAAAAATAATAATAATATTTTTATATATGTTGTATTATTTTATTTCTGATTTGCAGAAAAATAAAAAAAAAAACATAAAAAATGTGTTAATTAAAATAAAATAAAAAGCAGGAAACTTAAGTTGTATGTCTAAATGTCAAAGAGAAAGTATAATAAATTTAAAATGCAAAGCCAAAGTATATTAGTTAATCCTAATCAGTGTCGCCAATTTAGCTATTTAGTGGATAAATTTAGCCATTTTCAGTATCGTTTAGACACTGAAAATTGAGTTTTGCCATAAATATTTTTATTAAATGTAAGCCATTTTCATAGACATTTTCATCTATCATTTATATATTTAAACTTAAAAATTCTATTGAAAATCGCTATTTATATACAAAGAACGCATCAAAGTGTCCATAAAGCACTTCCTCATAAAATTTTGGTTAAATGCATATACCATTCTCTTTAACTAGTTGTAAATCTGTCTCTAAGGAGTTTTTTTTTTTTTTTTTGAAATAAATTGGGAATAATTTTTTTCTTTAAGAAGCAATTAAAAATATGTAAAACAATATAATTATAAATTTAAAAGTAAGTTTCGCTGATTTTGGATCTTGAAGATAATTTATGAAAAGTGTGTGTGACGAAAACAGTTATGAAGCTAATGATTGAAAACTAATATATTCGATCATATTTGACAAATATGTTTTTATACATGCATAGCAGGTCGTTTTGCAAAAAAAAATATTGCTTTGTATGGGCAATATTCCTCCCTCACAGTTAATTAAGAAAGTTGAGAATATATATATATATATATACATATATATATATATATATATATATATATATATATATATATATATATATATATATATATATATATATATATATATATATATATATATATATATATATATATATATATATATATATATATATATATATATATATATATATGTATATATATATATATATATATATATATGAATGGGACTATAATTATTAGTGGAAAAAAACTCTTCTATTTTGTTCGTTACATATACTAAATAAATGTATATCGTATATGAAATACTATATATATTTACAATTTTAAATGCACCTACCACAAACAAGTGTTTAACAACAGCATTATTGAATACATGTACATTAGGGTGGGTCGATCTCTATTAAAAAAATGTTTTCTGCCAGTAAACTTTTAAAATGAAAGAATAGTTGATGGTTTTTCAGAAATGCAAAAATTATTTTTTAACCAGTTTCATGATTTGAAACTGGTTAAATTTTGTTCTTTGATAGTTTTTAAATATGGCATCATCTTCTTGAAATTTAATTTGACACTTCGGATCCTTCTCCTTAAGGTTCTACTAATTATACCATAAATTAATTTTATCATGATTTGGGGAATATTCATTCAATCTACAAAGTAAAACATTTTTTTAAATAAATTATTTTGTTTTTTCTAATTATAACCCGTACCAGTAGTCTTAAAATAAATAATATTAACAGTAATTCTCTAGAATGACTGAATAGTTGATGCTGTTAACAAAAATTTAAAAATTATTACTTTCCACGCCTTTAAATACAGATCTTTTGTTTTTGTGTATAGCGTCGAAACGTTAAGTTCGATCGCAACAAATTGTATGTCATTGTTAATGGTTTAAGATGAGCTCAATTTTGTTCTTTGATGATTTTTGAATTCGTTGTCTATTTTTTGTATTCACTTTTGGTACTTGGAATCATTCCCATTAAAGTTGATTCTGATTTTGAAGAATATGAGGCTCAAAAAACACAAACATAAACACAAACATAAATTTCCGAACTTTTTTAATTTTTATTTTATTTTATTTTTTTTTTTTTTTTTCAATTTTAATTTCCAGAAGTAGAACCATGACTGAAATCTACTATATATAGATATAAATTATGCTATTTAAAAATTTTAAAAGTTCAATAAGTTTAACATTCAAATACAAGTAAGAGATAAAAGTCACATGTATGTATATCTTTTGAAGGTGTTAATAGGGGATATAAGTAATTTTTAGAAAATATTATATTCTTTGTATTTATATAAATAATATTATTTAAATCATATTTGGGGTATTCACACAGTAGTCATAAAGTCGTATTGTCCAAAAGTACTAAAATTTTCAATAGTCTTAAAAAAATTATTGTTGTGCTTCAAAAAAAGTCACAAAGGTTTTTAATTTTTGTTCTGAATTACGGTTTCGGATAAATAATTTCGAATAATTTTTTATTAAAATTTATTTATCAAAGCTTAGGTGTAAAGAGTAAGGAGTGATGGAATAGTATAGCTTGTGTAAAGCATGTTACTGAGAGAAAAAAGGACAATCGTCTTTAAATTTTGTTAAATCTCTTTGCTTTAATATAAGTGCCAAACGGTTAAAACTAGTCACATATCGTAAATGGCCGTATATATAAAATAATATAAAATGTCGATTATTTTAATAATCAATAAAATTGTGTTTTGTTTTCCGAAGATTCAAAATTTTCCTTCCTTCGCCGCTAGTAAATATGTCAGGATTTCAAAAAACACATGGATGGGTATATTATAGCATTCTGTTGATTTTGAGGTAAAAACTGGAATAGTTTGCAAAAAAAAAATGTTAACTCATGCTTTACCAAAAAGTGGGGTTTCCAATAGAATACCTATTGGAAACTGTCAATCAAAAGTTAAATGAACAAATGTTGTATTGCCGTAAGAATTTCTAACTAACTTTATTAAATTTGTATTATTAAAAATACAATCATATGAAATAAAATTTTATTTCTTAATAACTATGCAAATTAGTTTTTTGTCGAATTTTTTAGTTTAATGTTCAACATTAGCAAAATACGCTTACTGCACTCCATGCATTTGAATCCCTAGAGAACCTTTTTGACAGCTTCAATATCACGCTTTAGAAAGTTCTGGAGCTGATAAACTGTCATAGTGGGAAGTGAAGCTAACATTGACTTTAATGAAACTTGTAAAACCAATGCCGAAATAGTGCAGTAAATATAGCAAAAAAAATTATACATTTTGCTTAAGTTTCGAGCAGCAAAATTAAAAGTTAATATTGCTTTATTTTTTTATAATTTTAAAATTATAAAAAATATAATTTTAAAATTATAAAAATTAATATTTGTATACACTTTGTCATAATAGGGGTATAATGGAATAATAAATGAATGATGCATTTTGCATAAATCTAAAAAAAGAGATCATATAAGTAAATGAGTTTTTACTGGAAAATTTTCTAACAATAATGTATTGTATTTCTAATAATGTATTGTAAACTCATTGCGAATCCTTTTCACAATTAAAATATTAATAGAAATTTTAAGTAAGTATATTTCATCGCAGAAAAAAAATTGGACGAAATCACCACCACATTGAAGATCATAGAAATACTGTTCTGACCCAGCCCTGTATAGATTGTACACATATTAGCTATATTTATCAAAACTTCATTCTTTTAGATATTTTATTACTTATATTACTTTTTAAATATAAGTAAAAGAAATAATTTTAACATATATGATGTAATATTTTACATTAAATTTAAGGTACAGTGTGTCCAAATCCATTTCTTGATAAACGCAAGAATATATATATATATATATATATATATATATATATATATATATATATATATATATATATATATATATATATATATTATATATATATATATATATATATATATATATATATATATATATATATATATATATATATTTTCTTGCGTTTATCAAGAAATTCTCGGAACTTTAAAGAAATAAATAATGTTATGGAACTGGTGAGAATTTTTTATTAGAAAAAACTTTTCGACTTTCAAAAATTGAGATGTTGTAATAATTCACGAAAATTCTGCAAATTTTTTTATATCATCAATAAAAATTATCAATCTGCATTATAAAAAATAACAAGTAAGAATCGGTCATCAATACCCTCCTCCACTCACACACACACATATATATATATATATATATATATATATATATATATATATATATATATATATATATATATATATATATATATATATATATATATACATATATATATATATATATATATATATATATATATATATATATATATATATATATATATATATATATATATATATATATATATATATATATATATTTTTTTTTTTTTTTTATTTGATGCAAGAATGTATATACATTATGGGGTCTGAGATGATTCCATCTTATGTTCTTCTTGAAGTATTATAGGAATCGCAAAAACCAGGACACAGTTCTTTTCCTTAAAGCTTTACAATCATAATTAATTGCAAAATAAATTTAAGTTTTGGAAAAGTATTTTTCGAAACTTTATTTCTAAATTCTGGACATGCAAATACCAAAAAATTCGGTAAGTAAATAAATTTATTCAAAAAATTTTATGACGATTTCTTTCTTGATGGATCTATTTTAGTAAGATGATTAAAGGATTAGATCTATTGTATTGATATTAATCCTTATTTTAAATATTGATGTATTTTAAAAATATATAAAAAATAACTCTTAAATTATAAAACACAAACATAAATTTCCGAACTTTTTTAATTTTTATTTTATTTTTTTTTTCCATTTTAATTTCCAGAAGTAGAACCATGACTGAAATCTACTATATATAGATATAAATTATGCTATTTATTGTATTGAACAAGGACAATTAAATTCATCGAAATAAAAATTGATGGATGGAGAAATTTAAATGTAATATTTAAATGTAATTATTTTATGGAGATTATTAATATTTACCCCTGAGTTGTTGTTGGATGCAGTTGGACCTGTAGTTATGGTAGCGCCCTGACTTGCTGCTGCAGCCGCTGCAGCTGCGGCTACTTGCCTAATGCTGAGGCAATTACAAATTGGTTTTGTGACGCCCAATGTGCATAAAGCATTGGACCACATCGTTTCGCCTTTGCTATCCACGTTTGTAAGTTTTCACTTTCACGGTTAAGAGTATAAAATATTTCTTACGTATAATAAGCGCTTTTTAAGGTTATAAAGATGATTTATATAGATGATTTATGTATATATAAATATATTTGACAGATTATACAGAACGATTATCGAATTAGATGAGTTGCCTTAACATTTTTCTTTCACATACATTTCGATTTGAAGATTATAAAAGGTAAACGTTGCTTATTAAAAAGTACTAAGTAGAACTTAGATGACAAACTACGAACAGTTGTTATATGCATATGCAACTTTTAACATTTTTTCTCATTTATGTGTATCGAAATAAATATATATTGATAAAAATGCGTTACGAACGTTGTGTCATTTTTAATGATTCTTAATGATTTTATAAAATTTTCTCGGAATTCGTATTATAAATTTGTAATTAAAAATAATAATATATATTTTTATTTAATTATTTTATTATGTTTTTCTCTAAATTTTTGTTCTATAATTTTTATTATTAATTACAAATTCGTATTTTATTACAATAAATGCGTTAGTAGTGAAATTTTATGTTTATTCTTGTATATTTTTTAGCTGCTGCAGTAAATGCTTTTACGGAAACCGTACATCGTTTAAAATATTATTGTTATTATTATTTACTAATATAACTTTTTGGAATTTAAATTTTACGTTTGTATGTTTTATATATATAAAATAAACAAAGTAATGATAAATGTTTTACATTGGTTTTTATATCATTATTTTAAAGTTATTTTGTTTTAAAATTCATTTAAATTCATTTTTAAAATACATTCACTTTAAAATTTTATTGTTATTGTATTTTTAAGGAACAATTATAAATTTACTTAGGTTTATGGCGATTTGAATAAATTTATAGAATAGAATAATAGAATAAATATACATACATACATACATACATACATACATACATACATACATACATACATACATACACACATACATATGTATGTATTTTATTATTAGGAGCATCCATACACGTACACATGTGTATTTATATATATATATATATATATATATATATATATATATATATATATATATATATATATATATATATATATATATATATATATATATATATATATATATATATATATATATATATATATATATATATATATATATATATTAGAATATTAACGAATACTAAACCTCGCATTATCTCACTTAAATATTATCACATAAACTTTTTATAACGACGAACGACCACTATTATTAAAATTTATAAATGCAACTTGCAATGAAGGTTCTTTGTAATCTAATATCATAATTGTCGTTATAATCTTCGTCATAACATTTTCAAAAATAAAAAAATTATAATAATAACAAAGTCAACAAACAATGAAAACGAGTACAAAAATCACATGTGTTCGATATCAAAAGCGAATTGTTGTATTTGTTGTAATTTTATTGTTAGGAAGAGAACAAGCAAAGATAACATCTTCACACATCATTGAGATTTTCTCTTTGGTTAGTTCAGTACTATTTTTATTGTTATTTTCATTAAATGAATATCTTTGTATGAATAATTGTACATTTATTTATTATTTGAACACTAAATCACTGCTCGTTTTTTTAATATTATTGTTATTTTTATGTAATTGATTGTTTCTTTAAAAAATATCCGTTTTATTACCAATGTTAGTTTAACACTAATGTTGTTTAACATACGGGCGGAGTGTGTACATGAGATGTGAGGACTCTGAGAGACAATATATATATATATATATATTTATATATAAATATGTATATGAAAGGAGTAGTGTGTTATTACGATTCTGCCTCTGTTGTTGTTGGTGATGTCGCTATTTGTTAACCTAAATACGAAGGAAATAATTAGGACGCGAAGATATCGTCACACTAATACACATTCCAATCGAAGGAAAAACTAATGAACTCGTACATAATTTAAATTGAAAAAACGCGAATATACACACATACTCAAGTCTTAAAAATAGGTTGTCTTTGATTTATAATATATATATATATATATATATATATATATATATATATATATATATATATATATATATATATATATATATATATATATATATATATATATATATATATATATATATATATATATATATATATATATATATATATATATATATATATAGGTTGATTTTTCCACCACTATTGGTGTTGAAAGTCGCAGAAGGTTCACTTTCTTCATCCTTTTGATGTTGCTTTCTTTACTCTCTTTAATGTAGGACAGCTGCACTCATGATTTTTATTAAGCTTTGTGTTCTTATTCATTATTTTTTTACTGCTTTGCCCTTATTTAATGGGAATGCTTTTTAAAAGACCCAATATTAAAATTATAATATGTAACTAAATATAAGCTTTGTTAAATTCATTCGCGTGATGCATTATTTCTGGTTGCAGGAGAGTAAAAGGAACCAGATGAACACGATGCTGTTCTTTTTTTTACTGAAACAGGAATGTTTTTGTTCCCAGAAGCAACTTTTCTTTTATCAGTGCACAGCAAACAAATAAAAATAGTGTAAATTTTTGGGAAATCAACAAAAATCTTAGCAAATTTCATTTTTTTTATTTTCACTTTTCAAAATTGTTGTTGATTTTTTTATATTGTATACATGTATGTACATTAAAGCAAGGCGAGGCTGTCTCAAACTTATGGACCAAAATTTATAATTTTTATATATTTTACCATGACGAAAAGCAATATATACATACATTTGTACATAATTTGAATTTATTTTATTTCCTTTAGGTGTGTACAAAACTTGTTAAGTTTTTATTATAATTTTACGCTGGCCCAAGAAAATGTTCAAGGCAACAACATGTTTAATTTGTAGGAACTGCACATCTATTCACTTATAAAATACATTTAACTGGGCGTTCCACAAAATTTTTTCTTGTAATTATTCTTACTTTTTATATATTTTTATATAAATATATATGCACATACTTTATATATGTATGTGTATGTTATAAAGTGAGGTCATACATTAAAGCAAAAATGCACACACACACATTTCATAAACAAAAAACAAAATTGTAATTTTAACTATTCTGCGTTTTTTAATTTACTAACGATTTTATTTAATTTATTAGATATTTTTGTTAATGAATGCTTATTTTGTAATTTTTTGTTATTAATTCTTAATATTTTAGTACAACGAATTCGTGATGCAGCTATACACGTTCTACTCCTTTCGAAGGAAACTCACAAAGTGCACTGCCCTCAAAACCGAAAGACAAAATCGGAACTGAAATGGTCCAGCAATAGACTTAACATTTACTCAATGCATACATCTTGCAAAAAAAAAAAAAAAAAAAAAAAAAAAAAAAACACTGTTAAAAATGTTAACTTACATTTGACCCAGTTTTCAATGTCTGTTCACATAAGTACACGAATAAACGAAAGGAGTGCATCTATATATATATGTATGTATGTATGTATGTATGTATGTATGTATGTATGTATGTCCACATGAACATACTGAAGTATTGTGTGTACAGTGGTTCACAGAGTAGTATTCCACTATTTCTAGAAAAATTTATCATAAAAAGAATAAAAATTCTATATGCCTCATGTCCATGTCGAGGATTTAACATTAAAAATCATAAAAAAATTACAAACAAACTGATTTGAACTATTTGATCATATTTTGTCAGAATGCAGTATATATGCATTTAACAAATTTTGAAGTACCTTTGCAGAGCTAAATTAAATTTTATCCTGGTAATTTTCCTATTTAAACCCAGCAAAATCGGTTCAGTTTGTTAAGAGATATAGACCAATATCTGAGAGAACCTTAGAGAAAAGAGTAGAACTTTCGCAAAATTATCAATTATTAATTGACCAATTAGAATATCACGAAATATACATTTCATTGCTATACCAAAAAATTACCAAAGTCGGTTCAAAAAAAGTTATAGCCAAAAATATAACTAATTTTATGACTCATAAAAGTTTCTTTATTATATAAGAAATACTTTCATATAATCTATGCGATTGTGAGTGTATATGTGAGTGTGTATGTGTGTATAATGTACTTGAATGAAACATAATTTCTTTAGGCAGATGGAGGGTACTGAAAATTCGGCATAGCCGAATTTATCATTCTTACTTGAATATACAAAATATACAAAATTTTCACTTCAAATATAAGTGAAAATTTCACGAGTGACGGTCTATATTTCATGATTTTTATGATCACATTGCGTTTATATATATATATATATATATATATATATATATATATATATATGTATATATATATATATATATATATATATATATATATATATATATATATATATATATATATATATATATATATATATATATATATATATATATATATATATATGCAATTAATTTATAATATCCTAAATTTTCATTTTTTTAATTTTATTAAACAATAATAACAATTGGATCAAAATATATATATATATATATATATATATATATATATATATATATATATATATATATATATATATATATATATATATATATATATATATATATATATATATATATATATATATATATATATATATATATATATATATATATATATATATACTAAAATGGATTTTTAATGAAATTTGTTAAAATAAGTTTAATTTTTGATTAAAATTTATCTAATATCATAGAAACGGGCATGTCGTTAATTTCGTAATAATATTTTGTATAAACTAGTCTATTACATCAAAACTTTTTAAACAAGCTATATGAATTATATTATTAATTGATTCCATAATTCTTACCATCCTACAAAAAAATATTGATACATTATTTGCCTAAACGGATATTTATATTTAAACTTTCAACAATTATATCATATATTGATATAGTATGATTACATTTCACTAACATAAGCTCAATTTTGGTCTCGTGAAAATCTATATTAAAATCGTTAAAATTACGTTTGCATTTATTAATATTTATAAATTTTACATATGTGTTAATATAAATTCTGTTAGAATTTTCTTGAAAGCATTGCAATAATCCACATTAAATACTTTAACTCTGTAACATATACATAAACATGTGTATTGATATATCCATGCATAAAAGGGGTTAACAAACCACGTATGTGGACTTACCTCCCTTGCCATTACGACATGTCTCAACAGAACCCACAAAAAGGGTCTGCCATTGGGTACCTTACACGTGACAGCTTTTTAATGAGATCAGCAAATGTTCCAGTGAATGTTGATAATTACAATTTTTTTTATCATATCAAAAATTTAAAAAGAATACAAATGTATTCATATATGTATGCATTTATGTATGTATAAATGTATTTATTTATTTTATTTTATTTACTGTAGATATAATTGGTATATAAACAACTTTTCTTTGTTCTCAATTTCTTTTGTATGTTATTATGTTATTGCTTTTTAGTGTTTTATTTGTTTATATTTCAATTTAATTTAATTATTTATTATCGACTTATATTATTGTTTAATTGTTCATTTATTTTTGTGCTATATTTATGTTAAGGAAGACAATTTCACTAATTCATATCACTAATTCATATAAATATATGTATTTGTGCTATGGCAGTATGTATATCTATACATACACACATACTTTCTATTTTAATATAAAGTAATTTTTTATTTTTATTTTTTTTTTTGTTTTTCTTAAATGGCAGTTATTGAAAACGGTAATAAATATTTGAGGTTAGCAATTATTTTTATTTTTTTAATATCATCGGTTTTACACATTTTTTATTTCGTTTGTATATTTTATTTTACTTTTTTATATATTGTATAAGACAGTTTTCAGTTTTTAGTTTCCTTTTTTACTCGTTCTTTTGCTTAAGTTCATTCATATGTATGAGATAATACATTCACTCGTACTTCTTTATTTAGTTATTAATTTCTTTATATTTCATGCAGGCCTATGTGCGAGTACTATTGCAAATACAACAAAAGAACTACCATTTATTATTATTTCTTATTTATTATTTCTTTCACATTTACTTATACACTTTTTCTCTAGTTTTTCGTTGTATGAATGTGTATAATAAGTATGTATGTGTGTGGGCAAATATTGACGGATGATGAGTGCGAGTATAATTTGATAAACGTGTACTGTATTGTATATGTATTTGTCTGTAAAGGTATGTGAATGATGTGCGTAACGTGAAGGCAACAAAAAAGGCGTGAAGTTTGCCGCCGATGTTTTTATTACGTTTTCTCATTTGGTTTATTCATTTTGTTTATTTCATTCCTTCCATAGAATCTTTACAATATTTTTATTTTTTATTTAATATTTAAGTTCTTTATTTTGAATTAAATACAGTATTGAGAAAAATAAAATAATAATAATAAATTTATTTGTATTCATTTATTTTTCGTATGGAATTATATACATTTCCTAAGGAACACTGAACTCAAACGCACACCTAAATAATTCAAACTCGTAGAAGATACGAAAAATTTTGTATTGATTTTTTTTGTAGAGATTCTTCCAACATATATTTCAATATGCTTATTATGAATTGTGTTATTTCAAGGATTGTACATTTAATATTTGTTATGGGAAAAATATATTTAACAATATTTTTAAATTTTTAGGAAGATAATTTGGTCTATTTCCAAACGTTACAATAATATTTATATTTTTCTTAACTTATCCACAATAATTTTAATTATATTTGACTTTCAGGATATAACTTTTCAACCTCTACAATAAACCTTTGAAATACTAACGAGAAGATTATTTTGCCCAAAAGAAAAAGACACCCTTTTCTACAGTTTTATTAATGTGATTTTTACTTACGAAAATTAAAAAAAAAATAGGGATGAATCTGCAAAGTGGTTGAAAAAATAAACAGAGGGATTTTTACAGTGGTGGACAAGAATTATAGAATCCGATATAGTATTTATTTAGTTTATAAATTTCTAATGAGCAATAATCTCCAAAAATGAAAAACCAGTTGCTTACTTTTTAGATAAATGCATAGAAAATAAAAATTTATTGTGAAAAAAACAATAAATAATAAATATATTTCGAACAGCATCAAAATAATAATTCATTGCCCCATGATTGGAAATATACCTTTATAAAACGCAATGCTGTTTTAATGTTCGATTAAAGAGGGTAATTAACTTTGTACTACAATGTATGTACATATTCTTTATCCGTCTGTTCTTGGCACATCCACAAGAATTAAGCTCCTATTTAAAACCAGTATATAAAAAGGGTATAGACCGATATCTGAGCCAACCTCTAAATTAAAGCGAAGAATTTTCACAGAGTTTCCAATTATAAATGGATAGATAAGTTGAAATTTTTGCATTAATATTTAATTGTATGAACCTCGTTAACACTCCAAAAATTATCAAAATCTGTTAAGCAGATTTTTTTTTCAATTCAGAAAACCGACCGGTTTCGAATAATTTCAATTTTCAGTCAGCTAACCCGTATTTAATGGAATTCACTTTTCAATTTTACACTATATATATTCAGCTTCATTTTTGTATATTCCGTTATGACTAAGTAAATTTATAAATTTTTGTATTCCGTGTCTTACACGAGCATTCTTAGACATCATATTCTGATTCGATTTTGCTATGTCCGTCTGTTTTCGACATGATCACGTCAATAAATATAATTAAATAAGATTCTGCAAGGTTTTTGTTTCCTTTATCAATATACATTTTTTAGGTAAAGATATATAGATAAATAATTTAGACATATTCAGAAGTTAAAGAAAAGTTTCTGTGTGTTCTCGACACATTATTTTAAATAAGATACCGAAAAACACTTACAAAAAACTTTTATATCCCACTCATCTAGGGCATTATACAGTGTAAGGATAATTTGATGAAAAATTTTATAAATGGTTATTTTGATAAGGAGCCATTATTTTTACTTCACTTCATATAATGGTCATAACATGATATATGTTTTTATTGGTAAAATTCGAAGTTTGTATTCAATAATTGTTTTCTATAAATTTATAATAATGAAACAAAAACTGGTTAATCGGTTTTTTAACATAAAACCGTATTCGAAACCGGTTTTTTTGAAAATACTATTTTTCGAATAAGACGAAAATCGGTTTTCTGAAAATGTCTGTTTCTTGAATACACTAGACTCATTAACTGTTCCTTTATTTAGGGAAAACCTTAATACATTGTATGCATTTGACAGTGTGTACGTAAACATTATATATACATTGAATTTGAATTTTTCTAAAAATCACCAAAATTCCATTTATGAGTTGATTGGAAAAATACGTATAAGTACTCCTTATAATTCTCTACAAAAAATACGCTTACTTGTGTGCCAAATTCCTCATAACTCTACCTTATAATTTTCACGTGGACATTCCTGAATTATTTTAAATTGGTTTGTAGGATCACGAGTTTCGACGGTGTATCTCTAAAGTTAGTCATCTCGGGTATTTTAATTAAAAAATTCCTTATAATTCTGTTAAAAAACTACTCTTACATGCGTGCGATATATCTTATAACTTAAGAGATATTTAGGCCGAGATTTTCAAATGTTTTTTTTTTTTTTCAAAAGTTCGCATAGCTTTTTTAAGAGAAAATAGATATTTTGCGATTATATGTTTAATATCGGCTTTTGTTAAATTTGTCAAATATAATAACATTTTTAAATATTTTTATGTTTTAAATGAGTTATTTTTAATTTTTATTTTTCATTTTTATTATAATTATATATGTTATCAAAAACATTTAAAAAAGTTGACGTTAAAACAATTAGTTTTTTGACGGTAATTATAGTTAATTCATGTTTCTCTATTTTAGATAAAACTTTTATATTTTGCATCAAAATTAGATTTTTGATAAGAATTTAGTCTAAAGTTTTCATGTGAATCTTGAAACTTTCTTTTTCTATTGTCCAAGAGCTTTACCTTCGGAGGAGTACTAAAAGTAGATAGTCCAATAATTCTATTTTGTGTCGCGAGCAAGAGTCTGCAAACCACTCTGGAGTCAAGCAGGACTCAATAATATAGGATTTTATATCAATTTTTGGGTCTTAACTTTAAAGACTTTGTGAAATATTACAAGTTCAATATTAATAGCTGAAGAATTTTCAAATTCATTACTAAAAATGTCAATTAATTAATTAGAAAACTAAATAAAGTATTAAGTTTTTTATTAAATTGCAATTAAAAACAAGTAAAACACGCAAAAATAATATTTTTGCTTTACGGATTCAAAGGCATTAGTTTTAAAGCCAGGTTGAAGAAATTTTATCATGTGGACTGAGATTTATAAAATATATTAAATTTATATATTTCAAAATATTCCTTTGGTTGAAAGGTCAAAAAAAGTTTTCGCTTTCAGTACTAATATTATCTAAAGAATCTATAGCTTCACTAAGAGACTTCTGCATTTTTATATTAATTTTTTTGACAGATTTAGTTCTTATTTTAGAATTAAATATATATTTAGACTGTTTTATTATTATTTTTTTTAATCATAATCCCTTTTTCTGTACTGATATTCTAGCTGCCTTAGTTATTCATAATTCGTGCAGTAAACGGATACGATATTTTTCTTCCCTTACCAACTCTATTTCATTCAAACCTATATAAACATTAAAAACGATTTTCACACGTATACATTTTTATCATAATTCTTCTCAGGAATTTAACAATTCCCCGCCAAATCAGACCTATTATTTTACCCGACGAAGGAAATTTAAATATTTTTAAACCTCTCGTCTTGATTTTTGACATTTCATTATACAACATTTTATGTCTGTAGGTATAATTATTATTAAAAATATTATATATTCTGAACCTGTTAAAACTAGAAAAATATGCCAAATTTCATAAAATAAATCATGCATATACAATTTTCGATCATAAAACGCCTGCTATTGTTTTCATCTGTATAAAGCCGAAAACCAGAGTTAAAAAAATTACTATAGTATTTTAATAAAAGGATATTTACTAATTTTTCAAAGCAATGCTATAAAGTTTACAACTGTCAACATGGCAAAAATATATTCATATTTTATATATTCATATTTTCCAACAATCATATATGAATTCACGTGTTTTTAGGCATTATTTTTTGCATTGCTGCTAAAAATTTCTACAAATCCACATACTTTCATATTACATATTTTTAGCATCACAAAATGTTGTGGTACAACTAATATTTTTCTTCAAAAATATTTTTTGCTTGTAAAATGAAAATACCGACTATGAATTTTTGTGCTAAGAAAAATATGCCAGGAACTGTGACGCAAAAGCAAATATTAGCAAAGAAAAAATTACATAATTAAATTGTATTAAAGGAATGTATGAAAAATATAAAGTTGTTGTTAAAACATGATTTTGTTGTTGAGTTTGTAGGTTTGTATTATGTGGTTGTAAGATTTGTTATTAATTTAGTTTGTAGATTTGTATTATGTGGTTGCAAGATTTGTTATTAATTATAATATTATTTCAATGGGATTTAAAGAAAATAGGAGTGAATTAGTGAACTTCTAGTAATTAAAATAGGTCTATAAATTGTATCAGGAGCACAAAATGATCAAGAAGAATTTAGAAAAAATCGTAATTCCAATAAGGTGAAAGAAAGGAATTTTATTATTCATGTGTTGTTGAATGTCACAAGGATTATATACATATGTGTGTATAAGTTAACTCAAGCAAAGTTAACGAACTATTTTTTTAATAATTTCTTGATTATATTACTTTTAGTTCCTAATTTAACAGTTATTGGTTTTTTATAAATATTTACTGGTGATTCTGAAAGTGGTATAGTGCAATTAAAAATTTCCTTTCCATAATGAATTGGGAATATTCCAGATACTATACATTCTTCATTAGTAATGTTTAAAATTCCTAGTTAATGTCTAAAGATGCCAGTTTCTATTTCATAAGATTTATTTCAATAGTTTTATCGTATTTGGAGTCATTCTTCTTGTGTAAAATATTGAAAGACTAAATCCTACTTCCATAAAATATTTATATCATTTTGTTCCAATTTATTTACATTACAAAAATATTGTAAATTTTGATGTAATTCATTAATTATTAGGTTGTTGCAAATTTCCATATTAAATAAATTGTAAATTTCCATATAAATATTGTGGAAATATCCGGAATTTTTATATTTTTATGATGAATATTTAGAAAAAAACCCGGAATTATAATATTTTTTAATTATTACATTTCCAGTTTAATTTTAAAATTATTGAAAACTGGATTGTGAATCATTTGATCCATATCTATTATTAAAATAGTGATAATTTAAAAAATTTTCAAATTCATCTTCAAAATATATGGTTTTTGAGAATGCTAATTGTAAAAATAATCACTTTCTTTACCTTTTAATAAAGAATATGGATTTTTCGAATTAAGAATTAATTTTGGTTTACTTGGGAAAAAAGCAATAGTTCATTATTTTTACAATTATATATATATATATATATATATATATATATATATATATATATATATATATATATATATATATATATATATATATATATATATATATATATATATATATATATATATATATATATATATATATATATATATATATATATATATATATATATATATATATATATATATATATATATATATATATATATATCCGCAATTTATAACTCCTTTTTTAACAATAGGTGACGAGAAGAAAAATGCTATAAATAAACGTATTACAAGTAGATTTCGAAAAGCTGCCACTGTAGTCTCACTGTGAAGCCGCCTTGAACAATCAATATCATTTTATCTCTGCCGATGAATCTTCAAGTTGAAGACCGAGAATAAAACTGATAGTTCTACTATAAAACAAAATAGGACGTCACTAAATGTTACAAAGTTTAAACCATCTGCTGAAAAATGTCTGTTTTGTAAATCAAATCAGCATATAGTTTATAATTCATATCTGTGACAGAATGTGCTAACTGTTTAAAAAAGGACAAATATTAGTAAGAATCACAACATCTAAATATAGAATTTAAAATGGTTCTCACAATTCGCTCTTCTTCTTATGAATGAAGAATTTTTATAGCGATGGTTATTGGAAAAGTAAAAAATAGTGATTTCACATTAGCTAGAGCCCTTTTAGATGTTTATTACAGAGGAACTTGCACAGGCACTTAGATTAAAAGGAGACGGAGTTACATTGAATTTAAATGATATTAGAGAGATCAACATATTTTCGAAATCTTGCGTAAATATAACTGTCTCATCCAGGTTAACTTTACTCAATTTAGTTCGAAGTTTTGGATATTGAGTTCGATAATTATTCTACATTCTGATAAGATAATTTGTAAAATAAGCTTAAATATTTCCAAGTTTTAAACGTAATTTGTAGTGTAGGAAAGTCCAAACTTACTAACACAACAATTTTGTTACATGCTAAATATATTTTGCAATAAGTTTTTATGCATTTCCTTATGTTCATAATTAATTTTTCTGGAATTCATTATAATTATTTTTAAGTGCATTTTGTTATGATTAATTCTTTTAATTGTACTTTATCTACGTGTACTTGCACATAAAGAATTAATAAAAATGCAAATTCTGTTAAATTTTAATCTTTAAATAATTCATTTGAAGAATATTAGTTTAAAGATTGAAAAATATATGTGAAATAAAAGTGGTAGAATTTTATTTTATCAATTATGCATGGGAGGAGATTTATTTGTTCAATTTTGTTTCTTCAAATTTATTTCATTTTTTAAACTTTGATATTTTTTTTTTCAAATTTATTTATTTTTTTCTAATTTTGTTTGGGATGCTTGTTGAAACCAAATATTTAAATTTTTATATTTGTATATATGTATAATTATGTTAATATGCATACAAACAATTAAACGAGAGACAGTTTTTAATTTTTTTTTAATATGAAACCACGCGGGAGACAATTTTAGTTTATTAAAATTGAAAAGTGATGAGTTTTTTTGTGTACATTATAACTTTTATATTTTTGTAAAAAAAGCTTTAAAGGTGATTTTTGACATTTATAAGAAAACTTTTTTATATTGTTGAGAATGATCATGATTATTTTTTGAATATACTATTGAAAAATAAAAAAAGGGAAACATTTAATTATTTGTTATGTAAATGTATTTTAGGATCGGTCCAAAATTTCTGTTAACCGTAAGGAAAACTCCTTTTAAATACATACATTTCACAAAAATGTTAGTATGTTAATAATCATACTTAAGCATAAATCACAAAATCAAGTTATACAAGGGTCGTTCATACATTTTTTATAGCTGTACTTTGCAACAAGCAATGTGGTGAGGGTATTAAATAGTCGGACTTGACCGACTATAATGTTCTTGTTTCTTTTGTATTATTATATATGTAGTGTATTATTTTTCTTTTGATTTTAATTTTATTTTAAAGATAAATTTTGATTTTAAAGATAAATTCGAAACCAAAGTACTTAATTTTATATAATACTTTGTATATATATTGTATGACATGTTTTTATTTTAAATTCTTTAAAATTATTTTTACAATTTTGTATAAAATCAAAACCCTGGGTTTTGGTTTAACAAAATTTTGTTAAATCAAAACCCACTCATCTCTAAAATTATACTCTTATCGTCTTAATCTCTTTTTCTTACAAATATACCCAAATTCAACATGTTATGCTTAACATTCTCAACGTTTAATTATTCTCAATTCAATATCTTTACATCTTTAATATCTTTATTTTAACATCCTCTAATAACATCCTCATTTAACATCTTCACGTATTTTGCATCTTAACGTCTTTAACATCTTTAATTTAACATCTAAACGTCTTTAAAATCTTAACATCGTACATTTAACATCTTTAATTTAATATCATCTTGACATCATAAACACTCAAACTTTAAAAAAAATGTTGTTGTTCTCTCAAAACATCATTCAACCCTTAAATTAGACAGTGTGTCCAATACTTATCGTCTTACGCTCTTGAGTTTTCTCTGATCTCATCTCTCATCGTCTTTGTTTTAAATGTTTTATTACTTCCTTTCGTATATAACTTCATTTTTTGTTTTGCACGTATTTGTATTTTATTTATACTCCACTTTTATATAATATACTGTCACTGTGTGCTTTTTCCTTCCTTTTTTTATTTTCTACACACTTCTGTGTGTTGTTGCTCACTCAATCACTCGAATGTTCTAAAGAACACAATTGCTTGAACGTTTTTCTTCACTTTTGCATCGTTATTCAACTTTTCCAGTTTTTCGCTCTTTTTTTTTTTTTTTTTTTTTAATTTTGTATAAAAAGTTTTTAGTTTTTTGTATGATTATTTGTTTCAAATTTATTTTTCAATTTTATATGGGCGCTAATTTCTGTTTACATTTTTGTTTAAGATGTTTTTATACCCTTCTCCTGACTAGGTCAGAAGGTTATATATAAGTTTGTAATTCCGTTTGTAATTTCCACAATTTTCGACTTAGACCCCCAAAAGTATATATATCCTGGATCGGTATGAAAAAAAGGCTATGTCCGCCCGTCCGTGTGTCGCTTGAAATCAAGTTTAAGAACCTATAGTTAACATATATGATATGTATATCAAACGATGCTTTCGAACATTTTGCTACTGAAATCCAGTGAAATTAGTAGTAATTTTAACCAAGTTAGTAATTTTAACCAAAAAGAGGAGAAATTTTATTGTTATGTCTTCTAAGAGTTAATCAGATGTCATTGATACGTCCTTTAAAAGTTATTAAAATGCCATTGATATAACTTTTAAAAGTATATCAGATATCAATGATGCGTTCTTCAGAAGTTGATCAATAGGTCATCAATTATTTCATAATAGGAATAATAATTTTTTAATGGATTATATTTAAGAAATTTCAATTGCTAATTTTATTTATAAAAAAATTGAAATATTCCTCAATGTTTTATTTTTAATTGAATTATATTAAAGATATATATTTAAAAAATACACAGAAAAAACTCCAAATTTTTTTCAATTATAAAATTAATCAAATATCATGAGAGTTTTAATTATTTTCATTACTGTATTAATTAATCGAGTGCTGAATAACACAATTTTCTAAAATTCCCACAAAATATTTTTATTCTAAAATTTTTATTATTGAACACGCAAATATGATAGGAACAGTTTCAATAAATTAAATAATTGTTTTGAATATTTTTTTTTAATTTCATACAAAATTTTTAACTAGAGAATTTATTTACTTTTTCTGTGTACTGAATATTAATTTTCATGTAAAAATACAACATTATAGCACCTCTATCTACGGCTCTGCAGACTCAGACTGTGGTGCTCCGCTGTCTCCTCTACCTCGCCACATATCGTATGGAATTGTAAAATTGCAACCTGCGTCTAAAGGGCCCATAATCCATTAAGGCCCTCATGGGGTGCAAAACCTTGTCAATGTTGTTTCCTATCAATCTCGCCAAAGAAGAGGCCCATAGGTGGCATTGCCAGCACATCATAACCTACCACGGTCATGCACGGAGAGGTCGCTCGTCGATCTTCAGACTAGATTCGACTTAACTAAATGTCTCTTCAAATCTTGAGTACAGCCTGACCATCGACATAGTTCGTTACGCTAGAGTTTATTGAAACATGATCCCTGATCAACTCGGTCGCCTTACTAATTCCTATTATCTCCGCCTGGAAGACGCTACAACTTCTCGGCAGACTCAATACCATCCTCACATCCCGATTTTCGATCCATAAGTAAAGATGACCCAGATTGAAAGATACCTATCTAGACCTATCCATGAATCCCTTTCGGGGATTACCACCTATGGGGTACTCCCAAAATAGCCCGTAAGAGCCATGTAATCCATCACACTGTGACCAACGTGCTTCCCTTCTACCCATTCACAAGCCCTGTTTCACTCAGCCAAAGTAGGTTCTTTGACGCTATTCCATTCACGTACCACTCAAATGTTAGCAGATTTAGCATCACGTCAAGGGCCGCCTGCGGCGTACTCATGTTAGCTCTCGTTATCCCAACGCTGAACTCCCTGTTGCTCGCCTTGCGCAATGCGTTCCACATTACAGCACAACCATAGCTGTAAATTGGCCTTACCACCGACGTGTAAATCCAGTTTAGACCCCTATGGAGTTCCTGCGTATGTTGTATGCATTGAGTCTCTTCTCATATTTATTTCGCCATATCAGAACGTCCAAGGTCAACAACATTCAGCACCGGTGGTCTGAAAACTTAGCTTAGATTTACCGCAATCAACCATAAGAGGTGTGACTTGTGGAGTTCCTCTAGTCTCCATCTCCCAAATTGATTCCATCACCCTTCTACAAAGCATCATCCTAACCCAAACAACCAGAACAGTATTGACTCCTAGTTCCTCAAGGGAGCAGCTGATCGCCTCTTTCGCGATATTATTGAAGGTTCTCTCAATGTCCAAAAAGATGCCAACGTATACTCCTTATACTGAGAGCTCCTTTTAACAAAATCAACAAACTCATAAAGCGCACTTTCAACAGACTTACCCTTAAGGTAGGGATGTTGAGCATTACTTATGAGACGTTATAAAGATTAATAAGTCTCTCCAATGTCTTCCATTAAAAGGACGATAGGCTTATTGGTCTTAAATCCTTCGGTTTCGAGTTGCAAACAACTTTACCTATCTTCACATACTCGGTATGTAGCACCCACGAACACATGCTCTTAAAACATCACAAAGGAGTATCAGAACCTCATGTGCAAGATGCTGTAGCACAGATGGGAAAACTCCATCTGAAAAGTAATCCATGAATTCATTTTCAGTCCCCTGATAACCTTTTTGTACTAATTAAACATTTCCTTATAGTTCATCAAATCCTACTCTTTTCTCAAGAACTTTATCCTATTAAACAACCTCTTCAGTGCCGAACTTTCCGAACTAAGTTCAGATTTCCACCACTTAGGTTGCTTTCTCTTCGCTGGGTAACCTATGGACTGGCTAGTTCAAAGATATTTACCAGAGAATGAGTAATCCTCTCCACAGTGCATTCCACACCCTGTGCAGAGCCGCACCATTCACTATCTACCAACGTAGCCCTACCTACATTCATCCTTAATGTCCTTCCTATTTGTGTTCAATGTAAATCAATCACCGTGACTCTATTCCTTCTCACAAAGGTGGGCATATGCCCCTTATTGCAGATAAATAGATTATTGCTAGTGATCATAAATCATAAATTTCATAAATTTTTTCCCATTACCTCCATTATGTTTTCTTTAAGCATATTTTGTAAGTAATTTGATGTTATTGAATCCAAGTGGTTCAATAGATACTCCATTGGGTTAATGTCGGAGCTTTAAGAGTGAAAGGAATGTTGTATAAGATCCATAATCGAACAATTACCGTCGTATGCTTAGAGTCACAGTCTTGCTTGTAGAAATAGTCAGATTCAAAGTCAAGTTCTTGAGCACTTTTATGCAAGTTGTCATTAAGAACATTCAAATAAATATTTGTATCCATTTGTACCCTTACCATGACACCAACACCATCATGTTAAACAGTCTACTGAAATTAGTTAGTTAAACTTTTAAACTGCACAACCTTGCAAACTGTAGTATCTTTTGGATCAAACCACATATCCATGATCGTTTCCTTGGAGAGATCCAACGATTTCATCGCCTCCAAACGCCGCACGTATATGAACCAGAAAAAAGCCGACTGGCGCGGCATCAGAGAATTTACTCACCGCCGCTTTGCTAATCTACCTACATCCTCAAATGTTAGAATAGCCGAGAGGAAATTCCGCGAAACCATCAACGCAGCAATCGATCGCTTTGAGAATATTGGTAATGCGCCTGCATTTCCCTGACTATCAGCATAGATCGTTACGTCCTATTATCTATGCCTGGAACACACTACAACCTCTCGGCAGATTAAATACCATCCTCGCATTCCGATCCAGGACATACGCACCAGCACCTGTGCCCTCGTCCGTTTTCGATCCATCAGTGAAGATGGCTCAGACTGAAAGATAACTATTAACGCATAACCGTCAGCTCTAAGTCAGCAAACCAATTTACCCAAGGTTCTTGGATAAGGGCGACGTCCTCTTGAAATTTGATGAGGTGCGTTAATAATTCGAGGCTGCCTAACAATGATGCAGGTTTATCTGCACCACCTACAGTCTTCAAGGAATAACAAGACGATACCATTGTCCCTTGACTTGTAGGGAACATCTCGTTCTGCACCTATAATACTACCAGTATGGTTTCCACCGTTCTTACTGGAATCCAGATTGTCACTATTGGTCTTAGAGACAGATCGGAAGCAGGTATAACTTCAAGTCGTGCCGTAGCCAATAATAACCTGTGACATAAAATTGAAATTTTTAATGTTTCCGCAATTTATGACTTTGACGCCCACTCTACACCGTTGAAATATACCTGTGTCGATAAGTCGACCCTTAACTTGTTACTATAGATCCGCACTAATCCTACTATAGAGGTCGCTCCGATTTATAACAGCCGCAGAGAGTCCCTCTTCCATACTTAGCGACTTCTTCACCTTCTTCGACGTAGAGGACTGACCTTCCCCTGACCAGGCCCTCTTAAAAAATCTCTTTTTGAGTTCTTTTAAATGGGTTAGTGAGGTGAAGATCAGCCTTCTTCCTAGCAAGAGATACCCGAGGATATACTTCCTCCCGCTGCTGAAGTAATATCAGCTTGTCTTGATGTAGATGGCTGATAATTTTCAGGCCTGGCGTCCCTAATGAGCATTGTAGGTAACGTATTAGGTGTGCCAGGGGTTTGCTACCTCCCGCAGATTCATCACTAACTTCTTCCACACGATAGCATTGCTTGTTTACTTATCAGCCTTAGCTAAGACAGACTTATCTCAGATAAACATTGGTCGGTCCAAAAATTCTTTCGAATTTTGTGAAACTTCTCTAGTGCTTCCTGATTAGGTGCCTCCCTCGTTCCGAGAATGAACAAGGACTTTTTTCAACATCTTATATAGGAAATTCAAGGAGGCTCTTTCGATCTTTGTTCGGCTTTTTCCAACATCTCCTGATACATCCTTGATGCAGGGCATTCTGCCAAACCGATTTTTATGTGATTTTCTTATCGCCTGTATTCTGTTACTCCGACTCGGGAATAACAGGAAGAATTGAATCGACCTTAACTGTATTCTGACTAGGAGCAGAGACCACAGTGATATCGTGATCTTCGTCAGAGTCCAGATGTATGTCAGAGAATCTTCAGACAAACCGATAAGGTAAAACTACTGTCAAACGTTTGTAGTATGGATATCTCGTCAACTATCTTCTCCATATCCTTATCATCCTTATTTTCAATTTCAGAATCTATTTTCGTTCCACAAGAAAGCACGTATGGAAGAAACGGTCACGCGCAGAGACGGCGTATACGGACTAGGCAAAAAGTGTCACAACCAAACCGTGCTCTGACGTTGGAGGGGAGCTGTTAGCGACTAGATACATTTTATAGCCAATTCACTTCTTCAGCACATGCTACTACAATCACACACAAAATGCGAAGTAGAAATAGAATAGACAAAGAAACCTTATTGGCTACATATAAAACGATTTGCCGGCCAGCGGCTAATTATGCTGCTCCAGTATGGACACCATCGCTAAGTGAAACGCAGTGAAAAATTATCCAAAGCTCTCAAAATGCAGCCCTTAGAACCATAACGGGCTGTATACAAATGTCCTCAATTCACCACCTACAAGAGGAAACAAAAATCCTTTCAATAAAGGAAGATAATAAAATGCAAAGCAAACAGTTCCGTCTAGGATGTCATCGGAGAAACCATCCCAACTTCAATATTACACAATTGGATTTACCGCCGAGACATGTTAGAAAGGATATTCGTATATACAAACATTGAAGAACATATTCAAATTTATATACATTATGATGAGTATAATATAATAAAAGCAAAATATCCAGTACATATGATACCGGTTCCAGAAGTAAGTTTGCATAATCTACATATGTACATATTTTATAAACTACTCAAAAAATCCTCAATCTCTTTTAAGAGGAAAATAGTCGTAAAAAGGGTAAACTATATAAACCCACCTCTGAATGGATGACAAATCTGCTGCTGAAAAAGCGCAAGCGTTATCAAAAATGTTGGCCTCTGATTTCAAGAAAGATTCGTTGAGTTCGAAAAAGAAAAGCCCAGAATTTAATTTGAAACTTTTCAAAGAGGAATTTAAGAGGAGCGAGACGAACGAAATAAATGTTTATATTTATGGTACAAAATGCTGTTGTCATCACACACCAGTACAGATCAACCGCATTATTACCATCATTATGCGCCCAATACCACTAATTTGTATTTGGCTAATTTAAAAGCAATGGTAAGGTTTTAAAGCATATTTTAAAGTTAAATTACTCCCACTACACAGAACACCCATAGGAGAGTATTGGCCTAACCACCGAGGTGTAAATCCAAATTACCACCTTAGGTTTCAGCTCTCAACTCTTGCCTATCGATCTCCTGCATTTGTAGTAGGCGTGCAGACTCCTCCTGTGTGAGGGATTTAGGCCTCCTATACTAGGAGGTCTAGAATTGAAGCTGGCCAAAGGTGCTAAATACCTGGGAATTTTCTTGGATAGGTATTCTAGTAGATGATAGTTTCTATCCATATATCTTCTAGTGAAAGGACTAACTCCGTTTTTGATGAATTTACTCCCAGTCCTTATCCACAGCCCAAGATGCCAGATCAACAAGTGCCATCTATATGACATCACTGATCGTGGGAAGAAATTTTCCCGTTACCAGTATGACGATGTCATCCGCGTAGGCCAAGATTTTCCGACCCCTTGCATCGAATCGTCTCAAAATGCAGTTGATCGACAAGAGCCATAGAAGGGTTGAGAATACTCCACCCTGAGGTATTCCCCTCGTTACTAGTTTCCTAAAATGTGTATTACCTAAATTGGATGACTATCAACTCAACTAGGAAATCATCCACATCCAGGCCCCTGAGAGCATCTTCAATCGCTTCAATCTTTATATTATTGAAAGCTCAGTAACCTAGTTAAGCCCAGCTCAGTAACTTAGTATCAATCACATCCCTCAGATGAAGATCAATCAATCTCTCCAATGTCTTCAACAGAAATGACAATAGGCTGATCGGTCTATAATCCTTAGGTTTTGAGTGACCAGCCTTCCCCGCTTTAGGTATGAAGATCACCCTAACCTCCTTTCATCTCACCGGAATGTACACAAGTCTGAGACAAGCCCTGTAGACAACCACCAGTAGTCTGATTTGACCATCATCAACGTTCTGTAGCATGGCCGGAAAAACAGCAATCGGGCCAGCGACTTATACGCCCCAACATTGTTAATCGCCCTCGCCCTTACACAAAAAAACACGGTCACTTGCCCTCTCATCCACACACCCAGGGAAGTGAGTCTCCAAGAAACAGTTCGAGGGACTGAAGGCTAGTCTCGGTCCAAGAGCCATCAGATCGTTGAATATATCCAGGGACGCTGGGATTATACTTCCACACCCTTCGCAAGACCAATCTGTCAATTCTTGTATTACGAAAGATTTTCCTACAGGTCGAAAGCGAACACTCTACCGATACCTTTCAGTTCCTAACATAATACCCGTCGAGGTTAACCAGAGTTATATCTATCACCGCGGCCCTATCCTTTGTCCTAAAGGTCGGCGTACTGCCCCTTTTACAAACAGATAAATTATGGGACACAATGAAATAAAAAACCAACTCACCTCTATTGTTCACATCCTCGCTTCCCCATTGATAGTGAAGAGCATTAGCATTGCACCCTATAACCAGCTTGATGCCTTGTTGCTGGCCATCTTTACCAGGCTTTGCGTTTTTACACCCGGGGAATCTGCCGCATCGCAGGGCATATATACAGAGGCCAGAATCATTGCTCTGCCATCGTCCATCCCTCCTTGACTGCCGTCACAAGCTTCACCCATCGAGTCAAGTTTATCCAGAGACTATTGGTCTACTGCGAACCTGAAATCTATTCCTTGTGTCTCCTTACCAGCCATTGAAAACAGTAGCTTCCACTGGCCTGTATTGAGACTCTCGTTCTGGTTCTCCAGACTTGTCAGTATGTATTCCACCGATTGCATGGGTGGTGGAATCCATACTGCAACGACTTTTCGAAGTGGCAGTTCCGATGCCATTATTGAGTCCAGGTTGGCGCTGTTGCACTTGGCAACTGTGGCCTTTGGAATGCCAAAAGACTCCTTGCTAATACAGCTGATAGTTTTGATACCATTTACCCAGTCCGCTCCCCAGAACGTTACGGCGTTCTTCCTTCCCTTTGTCAAAACAATCTCTTTCAAGATCAGTATCTCCGCCGATCGCCATAGCTCAGGATTAATCTTCCCATAAGGATCGCTCCTGTCTATGACTGCTGCTTGGATTCCGCTATTTTTAAGCGACTGCCTTGCTCTCTTCGAGATAGAGGGTTGATCGTCATCAACACCATTTCCCCCGCTGGCCGTCTTATGATTGCCTTTGTGGGGATTGGTCGACAGTTGCCCAGCTCTCTTCGCAACAAAGGTAGTTTGATCATCGCCAGATCTAGCCCTCTAAGTGACTTCTTTAATGAAGACCTTAGAAGGATCATATAAGGTTCTCTTTCACTTCGAATGGTTAGTGATCCATCCTCTGAGACTACCTATAGCCCAACAAGATTTGACAATCTAAGGATCCCATTGGTAGAACCATAGGATCTTTCGAACCTGTTGATGTTCTTCATGTGTCTATCATTACTCGTGAGGAGTGCAGGGTCTCGTTTCGCTATTCTACTAAGATAGCTTATGGAGATCCTAGCATCATTCCTAGATTTTGCCTCCCTAGTTCGGTATGCCGGGGAGGTCTGTACTCCGGAAAGTATTACCGCCTCTTACCGAACTAGCTTCACGGTGCTCTTATCCTGATCAGAGGAGTCTGTCTGTAACTTCGCTGCTTCCTGTATAGTTGGAAATGGCTGATCTTTCTCTTGATTCTGACTGTAGACGGAAATCACAGTAATTTAATAGGATTCCGTGGAGTCTGTTCAATTCGGCGTTGATGCTTGCATCAGTTGACCTACCGGATGAACTAGAATCCCCCTGGATCTCAGTGTCCTTATCGGAGATATTGTCAATACGGTTCCATTGTTGTCAATATGTATGCATACCACCTTGTCCTTAAAAGTGTTCCCAATTCGTTTGGTCGTCGGGTATCTTTAGGATTCCAGTATTGGATGTAATTCATACTCTACAGTAAACAATGGCTTGGTCATGAAGACCGTTGCCGGTTGACAATAGAATATAATTTACCCCTAAACCCCCTAATCTGCCACCTGGGGACGCGTCCGATGGTAGTGAAATAGAAAGACTCCACACGGAGTGAACAAAAAAAACTTAGTGACAATATTTTTTCAATATTTTAATAGCTTGTAGATAGTACTATCGAACAGGAAAAGTGTCGTCTTCGAAAAATTTAACGTTTATGGCCAAATATGGGAAATTTGGTCAAATGGTGAAATTGGTTACAGGTATTAAAAATATGAATATATAACGGTTTACGAATTTTGAGGTGATCTGATTATCTAGTATATTGTTACTTATTATTTTGTTGTCACGTATAAAAGATTCAAAAAAATGTGGAAACAACTGCGTAATAATTATTACATTTATAGCTTCTTTGTAAATTTGGCATACCCTATAATTCTACCATTTAACAAATTTTTAACTCTGAATAAATGAGTTTGTGAATCATCCAAAAAGTTACACTGGATTTTATTGTGATTGATTTTTTTCTGGCAATAAATATAATTGTGAATGAATAGTGAAAACATAATCATATTCCACATTTCTTCATATTTTAAAATTTTTTATTTGATCGGTACAATAAAAAAATGGGAGATGAATTTGAGCCTATGGAATCAAGTTTAAAAAACGTAATTGATCAGACATCACTGAAATGGATTTTTGTTGGTGGAAAAGGTGGTGTTGGCAAAACAACATGCAGGTAAATTTACACTCTTGCTCAACTAAAGATATACAAAATGTCGGCGACATGTTGATAATTTAATTTTAATTGCAGTTGTAGTTTAGCTGTTCAAATGGCAAAAGTACGAGAATCCGTATTAATTATCTCAACTGACCCAGCACATAATATATCTGATGCTTTCAATCAAAAGTTTACTAAAGTTCCAACAAAGGTACATGTGTTCATAAAGTTTACATATACATAAACGTAATTAATGCTTTTGTGAAGTATTTAAAGTTGGGGAAATTAAAATACAACCAATTTGTATTTACTACACTCTTTTAGTACAGGGCCGTCATACCATACCATCAGCAGTGTTATTAGACAGTTTCAGGGATATATAGTGCTAATGATATAATTGGCTTAATTCTAGACTTACAAACTATGTGGTTCAAAAATTTTGGAAATATTGGGAAGAGTTTTAATTAAATGAAGAATTAGTCTCGGTATAAAGTAAAATAATTTTTTACTATGGAATTAGGATCTTATATGTTATTATTTAATTATCTCAGCAGTGTCCATGACTTTTAAGTAATGAAACATATCTTTATAGGTTAATGGTTTTACTAATTTGTTTGCTATGGAAATTGATCCCAATGCGGGCCTTAACGAATTGCCCGATGAATATTTCGAAGGTGAAAATGAAGCACTACGATTAAGTAAAGGAGTGTTACATGAAGTTGTAGGAGCTCTACCTGGAATTGATGAAGCAATGAGTTATGCGGAAGTTATGAAGTAGGTTAAAGTACAATAGTAATTATTAAGTATACCTTGTCTCATTGTTTTCTTGTAGACTTGTAAAAGCAATGAATTTTTCAGTTGTGATTTTCGATACAGCACCAACGGGCCATACATTACGTTTACTATCATTCCCCCAAGTCGTTGAAAAAGGACTGGGAAAATTGTTACGTTTAAAATTAAAAATTTCTCCATTTATTACGCAATTTGGAAGTCTTCTTGGTATGCCAGTTAATGCAGATTCATTAACACAAAAACTTGATGAGATGTTAAAAATAATTCGTCAAGTAAATGAACAGTTTCGTGATCCTGTAAGTTTTTTGTCAGTTTTATAAAACTTTCTCCCAATTTGCGATATTTCGTTTTCTTAGGATCAAACAACATTTGTCTGTGTATGTATAGCAGAATTTTTATCTTTATATGAGACCGAACGTTTGGTACAAGAATTGACAAAATGTGGTATTGATACACATAACATTATTGTAAATCAATTGTTATTTATGAAGCAAAATCAGCAGCCCTGTAGCATGTGCGCTTCTAGATATAAAGTAAGTGAATATTTTTGCTTATTTTTATTATTTGTATATTCACCATTTCATTTCAGATCCAGGAAAAATATTTAGACCAAATTGCTGATTTGTACGAAGATTTCCATGTTACAAAATTACCTTTACTAGAGAAAGAAGTACGCGGTGCAGACAACATAAAGAAGTTTTCAGAAAATTTAATAAAACCTTATACTTGTAATTAGTAGTAAAAAAATAAACGATTTTATTTTACTTTAAAAGTGTTGTTTTTTTTTTTAGATTTTAATGTTAACATCGTAAAATAAAATTTATAAATTATCAATTGAGTCAATTCTATTTTTAATAACAGAAATGTATTTATCTTGCACTCTGCTTTATAGTTATATTTTAAATGCACAGCTTGTCAAATCTATCTATGCATATTTATCATAAAAAATATGAAAAATTTCAACTTCATTAATGAATTCTAACTAAAATTATCGAATTTTTTCTGAACGTGTTTCATTACTACACCTGTTCACGACTATAAGAAGCCAAAATTTTCCAAATAGACGGACATATTACAATAAAATAAGACATTTTCTCATTTTGAAAAGTGTTAAATAAATGTTTGCAAAATTATGAAAACATTAAAACTATGGAATTTATTTTTCTTTTCTTAAATGTAATCTAAATCTAATCTAAATTTTATATAGGGAAATGTGTCTTACCAAATTAATTTCTTTAAGAACACTATTGTCCTCATAATCTGACGTAAAAGTGCTTAAAAAGCATATTTCAAAGGATCAGGACATTTTAATTATTATAAGTGCAAATCAATTACTTTGGTGAATCTATGTAACTATGGGCATATAGCAGTAGCTAAAACAGAAAAAGAGACCTAGAATACATTAATTAATGCTTTTGAAGAAACCGGTGTGACCAGACTACTGAACGTGCTGGTTGAACTACTGAAGCATATGGTCAACATGAAATTAAATAACTAGGGTACAGTGTAAGAGTATGTGAACGAATTAGTTATAACCGCCATAAAGATAAAGAATTCTGGTGTTAACATAGATGAAGAGCTTACAAGATCATTAATGTTAGCCGGATTACAGGACGAGTTTAGATCATTGATTATAACAGTTGAAAATTCCAAAGAGAAAATGACTATAGACATGACAAAGAAGCTGCTAAATTTAATTCGCAAATATGGAAGAAGAGCCTATACTTAACACTAAATCCATTAAAAGAGAAGAAAGAAAGCCTTATGCGGCAATGAACATGAACGTTCTGCCATTAATTAAATTAAATTAAATTTTCTACGTATTGGTATGTTGATAGTGGCGCGAGCAACCACATGATAAACGAAGATTACTATATGTATAACATAGGAGAAATTAAGAATAAAACGGTTACTGGTGCTAATAATAATGTATTGAACATTGAATGCGTTGGGATGTCGACTTAAATATTTTATGTGAAAACAAGAAAAAAACGGTAATGATAAAAAACGTTCAATAAGTTCCTAATTTGTGCACGAATCTTCTATGAGGCAAATGATAATAGATGGCAAGAATTTTTTTTAAGGGTAGTACATGCAGTATTTTGGATGAGAATAATAAATTTATGAATTCTACTACAGTTTACAATGGCTTGTATCGAATGAAGCACTGATATAGAAGTATGGGGCATATGTGAAATTCGTATTTTAACAAGGTGAAGAAAAGTTTTATTGGTATCTATTTTGGAAATGTGAGCAAAGAGCCGCGTGTAACCTGTGTTAAGGCTAAGAAAAACAGGAAGTCAATTAAGAAAAATGGTACAAGAGCCACACAGTTATTGGAACTGATACACTCTGACGTTGTCGGATTTAGTCACATTTATGAATTTTCTGCAAAAATAGAATAGATTAGATAGATTGTTCGTACATCCAATCAAAAGGAAATTTTATGAAAATGGGAGAGAAATCAGTGGGCAACAAAAATTAAAATTCTGAAAACAGACAACGGATGCAAGTATTTAAATAAAAATTTTGAATCTCATTTGAAGAAATGAAAAGATCTCTAGGGAAATTTGGTCTAAACATCGTCTTAATTTAAAATTTTTAAGAGTATTTGGTTGTCTTGTGTTAGTCTATATACTTGAGGCGAAATTCGGTAAATTAGATGAAAAATCCATCGAGTGCATCATTTTAGCGTATAGCACCTAGAGTAAAGAAAACAGATTATTTAATCCTAAGGACAACGGTATAATTATTAGTCGTGACGTAGCAAGGTGAACTTGAATGTTTAAGATGATTTTTAACTATATATAATTAATCAAAAGCTGTTAATTCAGGGGAAAGTGGTGGGGTTTTTAATAAACACCTGAAATACTTTTAAAACCCCTAAAAAAAATCCAGGCCTAGGAATCTGGCAACCTCGACATGTTGTGTCCAAAGATCTTCAGGACAAAGTGAGGTTGGATTGGACTGGCAGTTGAATAGATGTGTGTATCATGTGGTCCTTGACCACATGCAGGACATAGGTTTGGGATGGCACGGTCAATACGTGACCAGAAGGCATTGACATTCATACGGTAACTTTGTATGCTATGTTCGTATATACGAATATCCTTTCTTACATGCCTCGGCGGTAACTCCAATTGTGTAATATTGAAGTTGGGATGGTTTCTCCGATGACACCCTAGAAGGAACTGCTTACTTAGCATTTCATTATGTTCCTTTAATGGAAGGATTTTTGTTTCCTCATGTAGGTGGTGAATTGAGGACATTTGTATACAGCCACTTATGGTTCTTAAGACTGCATTTTGACAACTTTGGATATTTTTCCACTGCGTATCACATAGTGATGGTGTCCACACTGGAGCAGCATAAGTCGCCACTGGCCGGCAAATCGTTTTATATGTAGCCAATTCTTTATCCATACCCCAAGTGCTGCCGGCAAAAGCCTTGTGGACCTTATTTCTTTTTTCGCATTTTGTGCGTGATTGTAGTAGCATGTGCTGAAGAGGTGAATAGGCTATCAAATGTAACTCCCAAAATTTTTGGGTGGTTAACTGTCGGAATTTGTACTGCATCGACTGTGATGCCTAAAGTCATATTTACCTTTTTTGTCCAGGTGGTGATGAGTGTTGCAGTTGATTTCACTGGTGAAAGTTTCAAGTTTCGTGCAGTGAAAAAGTTATGGATTTCGCTGAGATAACCATTTACCAAACCACATAGATCATCAACTCTCTGGCCGTAGCCGTTATCGTACAGTCATCTGCATATGTTATCACGTCTACTCCGGGTGGAGGCGCTGGAATTTCGAGAGGTAAAAATTAAACAAGAGTGGTGAGAACACACTGCCCTGCGGAACTCCTTGCTTAACTCTACGGGATTTTGACAAATGACTGACGTCCACTCAAATAATTTTCAATCCATCTCTTCATGTTGTTCGATAATGTGGACTGCAGGATGTCCTGGAAGAGAACTGCATGACTTACCGTATCAAACGCTTTTGATAGGTCAAGAGCCACCATTATTGTACGTTCACAAGGTTTTTGTTGATTCAAACCATGCGCGATTTGAGTGATTACGGCTGTTAATGCTGTTGTTGTGCTGTGCATTTTGCGGAAACCATGCTGATGGCGAGCTGCTGTAAGGTGACAGTTCAGCTGGGGGAGGAGAAGAGCCTCAAGAGTCTTTGCGACAGGAGACAAGAGGGAAGTCGGCCTGTAGGATTGTCCCTCATTCGCATCTTTCCCAGGTTTTAGAATGGGAATGACTCTACCCATTTTCCAGGCATCGGATATTAATAGGCTCTGCATTGACAAGTTAAAAACCATTGTCAAGTACACAACTCCCCGCTCGCTAAGGTTCTTTAACATTAGCATCAATATACCGTCAGAGCCAATCGCTTTAGATGGTTTGGCTGCGTTGATGGCCTCTGCAACTTTAAGAGGTGTAAATAATGGTGGTGAGTCCATGACTGGAAGGTTGCGAAGTTTGCGAACAACACTTCTTTTCGCCTTATCTCTCTCCGGATGCTCAATAAATTGTCGGCAAAATGCTCGTGAGCAATCCTTAGGGTCGGAAATGGTTTTATCTGCAAACTTAATCGCAACCCTATCATCCTCCTTCTTGGGATTAGAGAGAGATCGGACAGTCGTCCACAATTTATTTACACCAGTATTTAGGTTGTACTTGCTAAGGTGATCTAACCATTTATTCCGTTTGTCTACATTTACCAACCTGCTGATTTCACTGTTCAGCTGAGCAATCCTAGGGTCGCTAGGGTTGGTATTGCGGATATCATCACGCTCATCTGCGAGTCTCGCTGCTTCGGCAGGGAAGTGTGGGCGCACTACAGATATTATCCCTGATGGCTTCTCGGAACTTCCTCTCGGCTATTCTTACATTTGAGGGAACAGGTAGTTCACCAAAGCGGCGGTCAGTAAATTCTATGAAGCCGTGCCAGTCTGCTTTCTTTTGGTTCATGCGCAAGTACCCATAATCCGTGTGGGGGCATCGTCATTCAATGTGCAGAAGGTGGATTCGTCTATCTTCCGCTAAAAGCGCACCTCTTTGGTCGTCCCCGAGCCTCGAGTGTAAAAGCTGATGGTGCGCGTTAAAGTCCCCGAGGACTAATCGGATGTTGCCATCCAATATAGACCTATAATCGGGACGGTAGCCTGTTGGACAGCTGGCTACTGGCGGAATATAGACATTATAGAGCTCGAGATCTACATCTCACGATCTGACTGCAATGACTTGAATTTCAAGGTATTGATCTCTGGATGTCAAATCGAGAGATACAGCTCCATATTGCACTGTATTACGTATTATGAAGGCGTTTCCTCCACAGTTACTCCTGGTGTGGACTTTTCGGAGAACGTTGCATCCGTTACAATAATGCAGACTGGAATAAGTCGTCAGTTTTGTTTCCTGGACTGCAGCGACCACACTGTTGTGTTGTCTCATGAATCGGGTTATCTAAGTTACTTTACCATTACAGTCAAACTGTAATATTGATATCACGTCAGGTGTTCTGACTGCAATTACCGGTGTGAGCGGCGACTGATGAGGTTGCTGCTGTTGTTGTTGCTGCTGTTGGATTTATGATGATTGTGTTGGGGAGGATGGTGGAGTTGCGTAAGAAGATGATTAAGACGCATCACTATGTTGCTGTTGGCAGCATGGTGCAACAAAGTTCTCCGACCATTCCCTGTGATGACTTAGTCCAGAAAAAGTCCTGAGGTAACACCAGCCCATACAAGAGTTGCACCTTAATTGAGTTGACATGTGGTGCAAGCGGTTCTGGCACACTGAGCAGAACCATGGTCCGGGATTTTTTTCAATTCCGGCGCATACCAGTAATATGCGTAACAGAACTGCCGGAATGTGCTGCTCCGATGACAAAAATGTACTTCTTTCTTCCGTAGCTGAGGTAACAGCCCTTGGCAGAATTTCGGGTCATTCCGGTACGAGGAACCAGCTGTCGCGGGAACGCCAGTTGTAGATGCTGGTGGTGAAAAAAAGAAATATATATATATGACGTTAGCAATGCAAAATGATATGTTCGTACGTCAAATGGATGCAGTTTTGAACAGTACATTAAAGCAAACTCTTTATATATAACAGCCTGAAATATTAACTGACAGTATCAACAAATTCATAAACAATAAGCTGCTAAAATGGGTCTTGTAAGAGGTGAAGTTGGCCATTGTGCATACCGCCTACACTGTGGTGGTCAAATGTTGTACTTGGCTATTTACGTAGAAGACGTTATAATATTTTCAAACAATCTAGAATATATTAAAAAGTTGAAATCTAAGTTTGCAAATTATTTCAAGATAAAGATACGGGAGAGGTGTCTTAAGTACTTGGTATAGTATGTCTTGATAAGTTTTTGCAAGAGTGAATGCAATCCAGTGGCAACGCCGATGGACTACAGTAAAAATATGAGTACACAAGATGAAGATATTAAGCAGCAAAGGTCAAATGTATCGTATATGCAGGCGATAGAATGTTCATTGTTTGCGACACAGATGTTAAATTGTTAAGTCGATTTGGAACTAATCCTGGTAAACATTACTGAGAAGCAAAAAGATTTACACACTTTGAAAAGGGTTAAATAAATGTTTGCACCAGACTTGAATGATTTTTTGCATCTTTTTCTTATAAATAGAGTGCAATTTTAAAGAGGAAGTCTTACCTGCAAAATTAATATATTTAAATTCATAAGTGACCTTATAATTGGATGTAAAACGTGCTTAAAAGACAAGACATTTCAGACTCTTACAGTCAACACGTTAGGGAAAACGATCATTTGTGATACTGAACAATCAGTATTATTTACAATACCATATTCCACGACGAGAATTAAACTTTAAAGTTTGAAACCATCAAAATATTGAAAGCATAATTTTTAATCTTGTACATTATAGGTACAAATGATGGAACATTTCTAGTGAAAAATGACTACGAGTAAGATGTAAATTTTTAATCCAACCCAAACTTGTTACGAAACTTCAAATATTCCCTACTAATATCTAGGAAAACAACCCCGCACTTATTTCATATAAATGGTATATATACTAAAATTTGTCATGAAGGACGGGACACTTACATTTTTCCAAAAAAAATGTAAATGTTTTTTTTTCAGAAAAATTGCATTGATTTTTTGAAAGTGAGATTTTGTTTGTTTACAAATTTATTTTTGTTCATTATTGTGATATATGAGAAGGGTTGTTTTCCTAGCCTCTAGTGTAAAATATTTGGGATTTTGTACTTTGGATAGTTTTATTGAATATTTTTAAACGACAGCCCTCTTTTGTCGGAAGATGTTCTCCTTTAGTACTTATAAGAAACATTTTAAATAAAGTTGCTTTCAATTCGCAATATTACATAATTTAATTACTATGTGACTTTTACTTACTTTAATTATTTTTTAAATTTAATTACTGGGTGACTTTTATTCTGGGATTTTTCCATTTTTGGCATGGAATATAGTATTGTATACAACCCCTTATGTAGATTACTTATCATCGATTTCCCAAACGGATTTTTAATTTTTCATCCAGTTATGTGGTCACTGGTGACTTTAAAGACATTAGTTTTACAAGGAACAATAACTTATTCCTTAAAATTTATAAAAGGAAAAATGTGAAAAATCGCCGAGATATTACACATTTTCGACGTTTACATAGTTTTTGCAACATTTATTTGACACTTTTCAAAGTGTTGTTGTAATCTGTCGTAGTCGTAAATAGGTATACATGAAACGTTATAATAAAAAAATTAATTAAATTAATTTTATCATACACAAAATTTGTATATTATTTTACATTTTAATTTTATATTATTTGTCAAAATTAGGTATACACGATAGTTCAGAGTATTTCAATAAGAAAAATTCCTTCCTGTATGGAAATTAACTTGTTTTTGATGTGTTTAATAATTTATCACAACAAAAATATATATTTTTTGAGCTTTAAAATATATCATAAAACATTTTTAATTGATGTGTTTTTGAAAAAACGACATCTTTATTAAAAAACACACATGTGTGAACGTATTATACTACGTTCATTAATACGTGTTTTTTAAAAGACGAGTCGTTTTTTAACATGCCTAAAACGTTATATGTAAACGTAGTATTAATCCAATAAATGAACTTTTTTTTACATAATTTTGACAAATAATATAAAATTAAAAATGTGAAATAATAAACAAACTTCATATATTATATAATCTCAATATAATTAACTTTTTAATTGTGCTGAATAAGTCCGTGTGTGTAGCCTATCATTTGTCAATAAAGTTGTGATATATAATTACAATTCAAAAAACTTCAATTGAAAAAACACATAAGAGTTGTGTATAAACAGTGTTGCTTAAACGTAATTTGTTCTGATATATTCTTTTTTTATTTTATGGGTTCTTTGATTGTTCCAATTTTTTCAAATATTTTAATATAAAAATTTACTATTATTTCTTTGGATAATATGACAATTACTTTAAGACTGGTCATTTAATCGTTTAATCTTTTGACTATAAATTATCCTCTTTTTCACTAACATATAATAAAAAATACCTAAAAAACGTACAAACAACTACTATTATAAATATAAATAACGTATGTTAATAAATATGATGTACTGCTATAAGATTTGCGTCTTGTACGTAGTCTCGAAAAAACAGCCTTTTGTTAGAGCAGATTTTTCATTTCAAAATTGTTCCTTATACTCTTCCTTTAATCGATCAACTAAATCTCGAATAATTTAATTAATTTTAGTGTAACCCTGTAAAATTCACAGTCAACATTTTGTGATTTCAACTTTTGACAGATTAACGACTACACAAATTAATCCAAACAGATAAATTAGAAGGACAAGTTAGGAAATAAGCAAACGAAAAATGTATAAATTATAATAAACCGAAGTAACAAACTTATTGAAATATAAAAATATAATAAACAGAAAACGGAAAGTTACATCGCGGAAGCAACTAACTACTGGAAATTCATAAAAAACAAGATAAAGAAAATATTTAAAAAAATATACAAATAATGAAGGAAGAAACATCAGTAGCAGATCGGGAACTGAACAATGAATTGTATATTTATTGATTTTGTGTTTTTGATTTATATTTTTATTCTGAAAATCTATTATTAATATTATATGCCCATATGAACGAAGACCGAATTTTTTGGTTATCAGTTTTCCACAAGGTTGTAGCAGGACAAATACTGAAATAAGTGCAAAAAAATCCAAAACTCCTAAAGAGCAGAAGAAAATGTAGTACTAGTTTTTTACCCTAGAAAGTTCAAAAAGATAAAAAATCGTCTTTTCAGGGATTTGTAGAAAGTTCTAAACAGCTACACATCTTTGCTTTTCATGAGTTAATCGAAAACCGAATATTTTTTACTTAATAATTGAAGTATTTTTTATAAAAGTTAATATTTATCTTTTTTAAATAATTGTTACATAAGTATTACACACATTTAAAAAAGATAAATATTAATTATTATAAAAAATACTTAAAAATGTGCACCATGATGAAGCTAACATAGTTAAAATTATTTTATAAAAATAATTTTATACGCTATTATAAATAAACTTTCAACTTTATTAAAAAAATTATAAAAATTATTTTTTTTTAGTTTAGTTTCTTTGAATATATTTTAAAGAATGTCACAAATAAGTAATAACACAAAAGAAAATAAAACCTCAATGAGCAAAATGGCGGCCGATGAAAAACAGCTGATGAATTGATAGAACATCTATAGTTGAACCTCGAAACTAGCGGAATTTTATGTAATAAGTTGTATTTATCTTTCGGATTCGGTTGTGAACGGCTCGTATTTTTGGTCAGCTGATATATATATATGTATATATAGATAAATATTAAAAAGAAGCGCGTCTTGTGTTTGTTGAGTACATGTGTTAGTGTATGTACATGCATATTTGACACAACTAATGTAATACGTAAAAAAAAAACAAGTTAAAATACGATAAACAAGAGTCCAATAAACTAATACTTAATAGTGTATTTTTATAGGAAAGAATTATACTTTTTAAGTATTTTAATGTTTTCTTGGGATTAAAAGTCATCGAATATATTACAAGAATTTATATTTTAATTAAAAGTGAATTATAGAAATAAATAAAAGGTAACTAAAATCAATAATGTTTTAATCAACAGTAAAGTGGTTAACAATTTTTATAAAAAAATATGAAAAACTTTTCGATAGCCAGTCATGCTATATAATAATTATTATTTTTGAAGAAAATCGACCTTAACATTAAATACTACACAAAAACACCCTACACCACGTTGATTCCACCTAAGTTTGAATATGTAAATATATACATATTTATGTACGTGCGTATGTATTTATGTATGTAACTTTCTATTACGTTAATTTAGTGTTTTATTTACCTACAGTGAAGGTAAAAAAAAAAAAAAAAAAAAATTGAATTTGAAAGGAATAGGTAAAAAGCATTTATATATATTGTGTCATTTATTTTTTAATGTTTGTCCTTAATGAAAATATGTATGTAAATACATTTCATGTGTATACTTGTTTTGAGTATTAGCAACCAGTGTTGACGATTATCAGTCATTTTATATCTTGTATTGACAAATAATATATTATATTGATAAATTTATTTTTTAATTTTTATTCTTAGCTCTTCTTTCTATATACAAATTTGGAACAAATAATTAATTTTTTATGGAATTTTTTACAATATCAGGAATATCATCCAAAATTTGAATAATTGTTGCAAATGTTCTATTTAAACTTTACTAGTTTTATCAGTTAAGAGTCTTTCTCGAATATCATGTTAAGAAAAAATCATAAAATTTATTATAGATTTAAGAATTAATGGGGAAATAAATGAGTAATTGACTTATTTACTAAGAGAATTTTAATTTAATATGTAGTGTTTTTTATTATCGTCACAGATTGGGATTAGGAAGATATAAACTTTGGTAATATTTCGTGTGTGTGTCACAAATATTTAAAGAATTTTGATTACGGAATTTATTAATATTGAATCCAAAAAACAATTATTTATCTGTATTAATCAAATTAATTTCTCCCAAGTGCATAAAGTTCTCTTAATAGACGAAATAACACTTGTTCAACATTAAGTAAAATGCATTTGAAATTAAAAAAAATTTTTATTCATTATTTAAAATTTGAAAATAAAATTATCTAGTTTTATAATTCTTTGTTAAGTTCAAGAAGATAAAAAGTTATAGTTCAAATTAATAATTATTCAAATATGTATGACATATTTTGAAACACTGAAGCATTTAATCTTCGTTTTTTATTAAGATTTTAAGGAAGTTGTTTTCGAACACAATTATTTTCAAGGGGTTTGGAATACAAGTATTCGTATTGGTTTCTACAAAAAAGTTTGTGATTGGCCATCTCAACTATTTTTTTACGAAAAATACTTTCTGTAAGAAGTCTTTACTGATAATTACGGTATTGTAAGTGTTCTAAATAAAACTGAAAATAGCCGATAATTAATTTCTTCTGTTATATCTTCATGAAATTTTTACTTTCACGATGAAGGAATAATGTAGAAAACTTATTTTTTCTGCCATAACATTAATAATTAACTTTTACTAAAAACAAAATAGAAAAATAACTTTTGTAGCTTATATATTTCATAGATATACAGATTTTAAGGGATAATTTTGATATATAATAACAATTATTAACATATTTGGAAAATAAAACTAAGCAGGTATATTTTCTTTTCTTAAAAAGGAAAAATATATAATTATACCAACCAATTACTTCTTTGATACTTCGTACATTTGATTTTTGATGATGTGTATGTACTTTGTTTGGATAAAACTCTACCATATCTTACCAACAAAAATAACAAGCTTTATTTTAAAATATATTCTTATATTGTAGGCTACCTGATTTTCCGAAATGAATATTTTCGGCCACCAATGTATGTCAGCAAGCGGCTTCTCTTTATTTTTGTAAACATGTTAAAATTATAAATAACTATGTATATAAAGTTAGTTAATTTATTATTATTTATTTAGTATGAATACATATGCAATGATATATATGTTCAAACACTCGTATTTCAACGAAACACATGTTTCTAACAGGTGTTAAGAAACAGGTGCTATGTGTTTTGCAAAACTGCTTAGGGAAAAATTTTAAAGATATTTAAGAATATTTTGCATGTGAATAGCGATGGACAGCATCATAATTCGCTATTCTTTATAAGCGCCTAAGAAGATTTTTTTACTTGACAGTTTTGAAGATCTTATTTCGACGGTAAAAGTAACGTGCAGTGAAGAAATTGTGGGTTTTGCTGATATAACCATTTACCAAACCACGTTTGTCACTAACATTATTTCCTGTTGCCATAATTTTAAGATTGTCTGTATAAGTTAGATGGAATCGTAATATTATTATTTTTTAAATATATATAAATATAAGCAGAAATCGATTATCGAAAATTTACGTGTGTCGGTTTAACAACTCCGGTATAACAACCCATTCAGAAAAATTATTATTAAGATGTATAAATCTCACATAAATGTTGTTAACATCACTATCGTTTGTAATCAACAATTTGGTGTTACATTACATACTGAATATTACTTTCTTACTTAATTTTCCGTGAAGAGATTTTATTATACTAAATTTGTTTTTATTTTAATATGTTTTGTATATAAGAACATTTGTTTCAATAATTGTCGTTTATATTTCAATGCATCCGTTTAGTTATCATAATGACAGCCGAGGGACTACGTCAATGTTTATTACTTTGGAGTGTTGATTATTGGAATTTAGAAGGTAAAATAGGAATTTACTGTTGTGATTTGTTGTATATTTTATTCGACGCAATTGATTTAGTTTTCTATTATGATTTTTGTGATATTTTTTCAGTTTTTTTTTTTGCTAAATACGTATTGAGTTCTGATATTACCTATGATTTATTAAATGTTGATGTAACCTATGATTATTTAAATCTTTTAAATATTCAATTTTAAAGTTATAATAGAAAATTTTTAATAATATTTAATAATAATGTTTTATGTATTAAAAAGTAATGGCAGATGGAGTTTTTAAATCGCGAGACATTGGCTTGCGAGCACAAAAGAAAATTCTTTCTCGTATGGCTACAAAAAATATTGCAAAGTCGTTTATTGATGGAACAACAGCATCACTTTTGGATAATTTATATCGCCTATGTAAACTTCATGTAAGTATTATCAAAAAAAAAAACATAAGCATATATAATTGAACGAAAATAAAAAATATATATCTAGTATTCATATGAAATAAACAAATAAATAAATTCGAGGAATTATAAATTTCTCAATTTCATTGGTTAGAATTATCCTTATACAAATTCGAATATACATAAAATCAAAATTTAATGCTTATATTTATTTGTTTTATAGAGTGGCAATAAAGTGAAAGCTGAGAAAATTATTAAAAATATAATTAAAATAGTAATTAAAATAGGAGTTCTACATCGAAATAATCAATTCAGCGTAGATGAGCAGGCACATGCAGAAATATTTAAACGAAAATTTCAGGTATTTTCTGAGTAAATATGTATACAAAATATATATTTAATGCTATTTAATTTAAATTTATTTCAGAATACTCAATTGTCAGTTATATCCTTCTATGAAGTAGATTACAGTTTTGACCTGCAATATTTACAAAAATCGATTGCTGAATCACACGTAGCTTTAAAATGTATTGTTCAGAGACATCTGACAGAAAAATCTATAAATCGCATTGATGAAGTGTTCGAATTTTTTAGTGATCCCACGCTTTTGGAGACAGCATTTAAACCAAATTCACCATATCGAGAAGTCATGGGCAAAATCGTAGCTGATATAAATACTGCCATGGATACAGGGGATATATGAAGTATATGCATTAAATAACCAAAGAATAATTTAGATCAAATTACATAAAATTTACTGTATAAATTAACATATCATTGGACCTGATGTGTAGAGATAGAGTTTAAATTAAATTTAAACTGCAATACCAAAAAAATTAAAACGCATTTAAAATTTATTAAAATACATTTTTAGAACATGTATAAAACTTTACTATATGATACGTATTTTTGATACCTTACACCAACGTAGCTGGTGCGTTTGATTTGATATTTAATGGTGGTGTTACACCCACCTTTAAGTATAACGTTCATAACCACTTACTGACGTCCGTCTGGCTGTCCAAAAATCATATGATCTAAAACGCCGTACCAAACTATGCGAGAGACGGTCCATTGCTTCTTATACAATATAATTAAATTTTAAATATTACTTTGAAATTTTATAAATCTGATACATACGTTGATATTATAATAAGATATGGTTTAATTAATGTGTAGGGTACTGAACAATCGGGCTTGATCGACTATAACTAACTTGTTTATAATTAAAAAGTCTCTAACACTTTTATATGAGTAATATACAATATGATTGTACTTACATACATATACATATGTACGTATGTGTAGTATGTTTTATCTTGCAGTAATTATTTAAATGATCATATCCTTTATTGAAAAAGAAAAATTTCCTATTACCTTAAGCAAAATTTAAATAATTTTGAATTGCTTTTTATAATAATTTGTATTAAAATATGTAAACAGATAATATCTTTAAAATATAAAATTATTAATATATTGGACAGATTTTACTTTTCTGAAATAATTCTAAAAGAAATTCAATCAATATTTGATCTTTTTAATTTTTTTGCAATTTTCGAAATTCAACTTAAGAATATAGTTCAGATAAACCTAGATTTGAAACTAGATTATGTACTTTTGAATAACTAAATTTAACTATAAAACTAATGATCTCCATTTTTTTGTATATCTTGTTTTGTATTTAGTTTTTTTTATTAAAAACTTAATCGTTTATGTATACAATTTTCAAATTAATAAAATGAACCAACAGACCTAATGTAAATTAAAATAATCATTTTTTTCAATCATCGAATTATTATTTTTTGATGCTGTATTATTAAGTAAAATTAAACAAAAAATATAAAAATCTATTTTAATCGTGAATGTGTGCAAAATTGCATAGTACTTAAAGAAGCTTGTAAAGAAAAATAAATAAATTTATATATTTTATATTAAAAAACATTTTGTTAGATATTACATAAAATAAAAAATGTATGAAGCTATATTTTAAAAAGTGACGTCCTTTATATTTAACACAACATGGCATAATTTTTTGTATACAAAAGCAATTAGGTAGTAAAATAATAACATTTAAATGCATTTTTATTCGTTATTCGTCCCCAATTCTATATCATTACCTTAAGAAGAAGAAGAAGTATTATTTTCTTATGTTTAAAATTTATATTTAATTACAAAAATAAATAAAAGAAATAATTTAGACATTATCTTAATCTCGTCCAAAAAAATAACACAATAATAATTATATTACACTTTAAAATAAGGTGGCAATAATTTACTTTACATGTAAATAAAATTATATAAGTAGCTAATATTTAATAATGTAATCAATTGTATCTAAAGTTGCAAATACTGATATTAAACTAATTATTATTATTATTTTTTTTTGTAAACTCTATAAAAAAAGCAATTCAATAAATTTGTACTTTTTTACTGTAGTGTAAAGACCAACATAAAATGAAAATATACTTATACACATATAAATGAATTTAAGTATACAAACAATAATACATAAATTAAATTCATTAAAAAATTTAAATCATATTTTGAAATTTATATTTGTATGTGTAAACATTTGCATTTAGCTACATATATACATATACTGCATTATAAAATACACATATTGATATCGACCACAATAAAGGCACCACCAAATTGGAATATTTCCAATGACAAGAAAAATAAATATATTTGTATTACTTTTAATAGTTATTATTTATTTGATAGGTTAAAATTTTGATCAAAAAATAATTTTAAAGCTCAAGCTTTTTAACATTTTTGGATCAGAATGGATTAATATTAATATAGCAACACTTTGTACGAACAAAAAACTAAGACATTCCTCCATAAATCCTTTATATGAACAAAAACTACTCCTGAGAAATCTGAGTATGAGGGACTGTAGACAAGATATTCCTCCATAAATCCTCATATTTGGATTTTTGGCACGTGTAACTATTTTTACGTGTAAAGCAAGAGAGTTTGATTTTTAGTTTTTTCAAACCGGTTTTCTGAACATTTGTACGAACAAACAACTATACCTGAGAAAACTGAGTATGAGGGAATGTAAACAAGACATTGCTCCATAAATCCTCATTTTTTAATTTTTGGTATATGTTAAAATTTCTACTATATAAGACATGAAATTACAAATATTTTACATACATACAGCCCTTAAAATTCTCTACAAAAAATACGCTCACATGTGTGGGATAACTATTAAGTTTGAGAGATATTTGAAATTGGGCATTTTTGCGTCAAGTTTGTGCTCGTTTACCTATGGATACAAAATAAATTAACATAAGAGAGGAATACCAAAGTTGGCTTTATTTAACTTACAAATGAATCCGAAGAATTCCCATAATCTTCAGAACAAGTGTATATCAAATATTAAAACAAATTCTGTTGCCATTCCCGCGACAGCCGGTTCTTCGTACGGGAATGACCCGAAATTCTTTGGCCAAGGGCTGTCACCTCAGCAACGGAAGAGAGAAGTATATTTTAGTCATCGGAGCAGCACATTCCGGCAGTACTGCTCCGAATATTACTGGTCCGTGTCGGAATTGAAAAGAATCCCGGACCATGGTTCTGTTCAGTGTACCAGAACCGCTTGCATCACATGTCAACTCAATTATGGCGCAACTCTTGTTTGGGCTGGTGTCACCTCAGGACTTGTTCTGGACTGAGTCATCACTGGCATGATCGGAGAACTTTGTTGCTTTGTACCAACAGCAACATAGTGATGCGTCTTCATCATCTTCTTACGCAACTCCACAATCCTCTCCACCACAAATCCAAAAGCAGCAACAACAACAACAGCAGCAACCTCATCAGTCGTCGCTTACACCGGTGATTGCAGTCAGAACACCTGAGGTGTATCAATATTACAGTTTAACTGTAATGGTCTCCAGGGTAAAGTAACTGAGATAACCCGATTCATGAGACAACACAATATAGTAGTCGCTGCGGTCCAGGAGACGAAACTGACGAGTAATTCCGGCCTGCATGGAGGCATCGCCTTCATAATACATTATACAGTGCAGTATAGAGCTCTATCTCTCGATTTGACATCCAGAGATCAATCAGGATCAGATCGGGAAATGTGGATCTCGAGCTCTATAATGTCTATGTTCCGCCAGAAGCCAGCTGTCCAATAGGCTACCGTCCCAATATTAGGTCTATATTGGATGGCAACAACCGATTAGTCCTCGGGGACTTTAACTCGCACCATCAGCTTTGGCACTCAAGGCTCGGGGACGACTGTTAGCGGAACAAATAGACGAATCCACCTTCTACACATTGAATGACGATGCCCCCACACGGATTATGATTACTTGCGCTAGTTTGCCAGATATACCATTAGCGAGTGCTGGTCTGATTAACTGTACAACCTGGCAAACTGTAGTATATCTGAGATCAGACCACCTACCCATAATCGTTTCCTTGGAGCGACCTAACGATTTTATCGTCTCTGTACGCCGCACATACATGAACCAAAAGAAAGCAGACTGGCGCAGCTTCAGAGAATTTACCGACCGCCGCTTTGGTGAACTACCTGTTCTCTCAAATGTAAGAATAGCCGAGAGGAAGTTCCTCGAAACCATTAACGCAACAGTAGCTCGCTTTGTGCCATCAGGGAAAATATCGGTAGTGCGTCCACACTTCCCTGCCAAAGCAGCGAGACTCGCAGATGAGCGTGATGATATCTGCAATACCAACCCCAGCGACCCTAGGATTGCTCAGCTGAACAGTGAAATCAGCAGGTTGGTAAATGAGGACAAGCGGAATAAATGGTAAGATCACCATAGCAAAAGCAACCTAAATACTGGTGTAAATAATTTGTGGTCGAATGTCCGATCTTTCTCCAATCCCAAAAAGAAGGATCATTAAGTTTACAGATAAATCAGCATGGTCTCCGCAAAATGCACAGCACAACAACAGCATTAACAGCCGTAATCACTCAAATCGCGCATGGTGTGAATCAACAAAAACCTTGTGAACGTACAATAATGGTGGCTCTTGACCTATCAAAAGCGTTTGATACGGTAAGTCATGCAGTTCTCTTCCAGGACATCCTGCGGACCACATTGTCGAACAATATAAAGAGATGGATTGTGAATTATTTGAGTGGACGTCAGTCATTTGTCGAATTTCGGGGCAAAAAGTCAAAATCCCGTAGAGTTAAGCAAGGAATTCCGCAGGGCGGTGTGCTCTCACCACTCTTGTTTAATTTCTACCTCTCGAAATTCCCAGCGCCTCCACCCGGAGTAGACGTGATAACATATGAAGATGACTGTACGATAACGGCGAATTATGCTGCTCCAGTGTGGAATATATCGCTATGTGATACGCAGTGGAAAAATATCCAAAGTTGTCAAAATGCAGTCTTAAGAACCATAAGTGGCTGTATACAAATGTCCTCAATTCACCACCTACATGAGGAAACAAAGATCCTTCAAATAAAGGAACATAATGAAATGCTAAGTAAACTGTTCAATCTTGGATGTCATCGGAGAAACCATCCCAACTTCAATATTACACAATTGGAGTTACCGCCGAGGCATGTAAGAAAGGATATTCGTATATACAAACATAGCATACAAAGATATATGCAAGATCCTTTGGATCAAAATTCGTATATGACAGCTTTGAACGACATTCTATTATTTCAAGTTATCATATGAATGTCGTGCTAAAAGGCCGCCCACCGCCCATTGCAGACAATGAACAGAATTTACCGCGATCAACAAGAGTAGTTCTGACACAACTGAGATCAGGATGGAGCAATAGGCTCAATGCCTTCTGGTCACGTATTAGCCGTGCCATCCCAAACTTATGTCCTGCATGTGATCAAGGACCACATGATACACGATACATAGATCCTGAAGATCTATGGACACAATCAGTCGAGGTTGCCAGATTCCTAGGCCTGGATTTGATTTTATTTCCAGCTGTTACAACAACAATAACAACAACAAATTCTGTTGCTATAGGATACATTTTTAAAGTATTTTCGGTTCATTGAAAAATGAAATAGAAATAAAAAGAAACTAGTTTTATTTACTAAAAAAACACTTAATATACGTGTATTCATATTACAAATTCTTAGAAATAAAACGCATTTTAATTGTTGTGGATTTTTATATTAACTTTGTCATTCAACTATTCGCCAGAATTATAAATAAATAACATTTCTATTCCAAATATTATCCAAATGGGATAAAAAGAAAAAAGTTATATTCAAAAATATGTAAATGGGTATAACTCCCAATACACGCACATATATATATATATATATATATATATATATATATATATATATATATATATATATATATATATATATATATATATATATATATATATATATATATATATATATATATATATATATATATATATATATATATATATATATATATAAAGTTTTTTATTAATGTGTATGGTGCGTTCGAGTGTATGTGGCTGTGTTAATGTTTTGAAACTTCATAAATATAAAAACTTCACACAAATAAAACCTTTAACTCAATGTACTTATAGGACACATATTTAACAAAGCATGCAGTAAGATTTCAAGCTTTCCGGATCGATTTTAAAATAGTATTTGTTTTAAATAAGTGGTTGTATGGGAGCTATGGAAAACTGTATATTTTTACACATCGCTTTTGGCACTTGTGCCAAATTTTATTACAATCGTTTTATATTTACAACTTTTTTTTTGACAACGCAATTGAAATTAAAATGTAAATGTATTATGTGTGGCAACTGGTGTCAGTTGCCATTTCGACATTTCGGCTGCTCTGGGTGAGTAAACATCTACCGCGTCATCATTGCTATTTCTTAAAGGCGGTCAGGCAGTTCTTCATTTGTTTGCCTTTGATAGTTTTGCGTCTCGCTTTTACGCATTGGTCAATGTTGAAACGTTGCCTTGCGGTATTCGTTTACCGTCTTCCGGAGTTTGACGAATTTACCACATGCAATCTTTTTTAATTGGAATACCACTGGTGGAGACCATGCAAAAATTAATTTTCATTAAGGATTTAAGGGTCCCTCCTTCCTATACGAAGGGATATGTCGTGATCTGGAGTAACCAGAATCATCGTGTTTTACCCTGGCTTTTTGACTTAAAATCCTTGCTAACAAACTTCAAGGTTAAAAAAAAGAAAATACGAATTGGGTTCTATATATTTACTGGCAAAGACCTTAGAAAAACACAAAATATGCCCCAAATCACGGGCAACGGTAAACGAATTCCGCTATGCGACGCTTCAACAATGACCAATGCGTAAAAGCGAAACGCAGAACTCTCGAAGAACAGCAAACGAAGTACAGCCTAATCCTCTTTTAAATATAAAAGTGATGACACGGTAGGTGTTTACCTAACCGGAGCTGCTTTTCGACTGGCGCTTAATATACTCAGCAACCAGAAAAACACAGTTGTTAAACTATTTAATATTTGTCCACAGAAATAGACAACTACAGTTGCCAGTTGTTAACATGAATTAACCAGGTGGTATCAATAGACCAGGTGATATTTGACACTTTTTTTTTTTTTTTTATTTCAGATTTGTATTGAAAAATATTTTCGGGAATGTATATGTTTGAAAATAAAAAAAATAAAAACATTTCGATTTTTTTTTGTTTGAAAATTAAAAAATATTGGAATCAATTTATTTTATTTAAAGAATTAAAATATAAAAAATTTCACACACATTCAAAATTTTCTAATATCTAATATCTTTGACATCTAGAAATATTAGTAGCGTGTTTTTGGTCTAGTGACACTACATGTCTGAATTTGCCTTGCCTTCTATAATATAATTTTTGCAACTGCAGTTCGGTTACCATATGCAATCGACCTATTAAATTATATAAACACCTTTTTTCAACAGAAACAAAAAACGACATCAAGAAATTTTACAGAAAACATATTTCCCAAAAAAAAATGAATGTGAAAAACATTTGAAAAATGGATGGGTCTTTTCAATAACATGTATGTATGTGGGGGCCAAAATTAGAAATTTACATTAAAATCTCTTGTGTCATGTTAACATTAACCATATTTATTACTTTGAAAAATTATTTGCAAGTTTCACAAACATTTAAATGACAATATTTTTATTCACCACGCTTTAAAAATAGAATTTCATGATCAGATTTTTTATCTGTAAATTTTTTGTTGTTCTTTGAATAATTCAATCAATTTTTCTGTAGCTGTAGGTTGTAAATCTAATGGACGTGATTTGTCAGCATTAGGATAAGTAACTAAGTTATTATCATTTTTACGCAACGTGAATGGTGTCCACGGGCCCTGAATAGAGGGAACATCAGTATGCCACATTTTGCGTAATCGCATTGAATTTGATGGTCCATTCTGTGTCTTCAAAAGTTCAATCCATTTAAGTATATCATTCTTGGATGAATTTCGACAGTTTAGCCATTCACTTTCTCCATTAACTGAAATAAAAGAATAATATATATATCATTAATTAACTTATTAACAATTAAGTACCATCCACATTAACATATTATAAAATATTCAAACGACAGCCGCTTTTTCGTACTAGAATGACGTTAATTAAATCGGCCAAGGAATGTCACCCCAGCGACAGAAGATAGAAGTATATTTTTAATCTCGTAGAGGCATATCCTGGCAATACTGCTCCGCTTGTTGCTGGCGCCGGAATTGAGAATAATCGCGTACCATGGTTCTGCTCAGTGAGCCAGAACCGCTTGTTTGGTGCAACTCTTGTTTGGGCTGGTATCACCGCAGGACCTGTTCTGGACCGACATCAAAGGGAGTGGTCGGAAACTTTGCTGCACCATGCTGTCAACAGCAACAAAGTGATTCATCGTTATCATCTTATGCAACACCATCACCCTACCCACAATCTGAATAAAGCTTTGGCACATGAGGCTCAGGGATGACCAAAGGGATACGCTGTTAGCGTAACTGATAGACGAATCCAAATTCTGCATATTAAACGATGATGATAAACGAAAAAAAAGCAGACTGCAGCGGCTTAAGAGAATTCTGAATAGCCGAGAGGAAATTCCGCGAAACCATCAACGCAGCAGTTACCCGCTTTGTTCCATCTTGATGAAATCAACAGGTTGGTAAATGAGGACAAGCAGAATAAATAATTAGATTACATCTATATTTCCAAGAAGAATGATAGGGATGCGATTAAGTTTGCAAACAAAAAACAAGAATTGCTCAACTGTCAATGCGGAGCCTGATAATACCCAAAGCCTGAAAAATTTTCATACTGAAACCTAGGAAAGATGCAAATGAGAGACAATCATGCAGGCCGATTTCCCTCCTGTTATCTGGATTCCGTAAGATGCACAGCACAACAACCAGCTGGTTTGAATTAGCAGAGACCATGTGAACGCACAATCCTGGTGGCTCTTGACCTATCAAAGGCATTTGATGCTTTCAGCCATAAAGTCCTCTTCCAGGACATCTTTCAGAATTCATTGTCGATTAACTTTAAGAGATGAATTGTGAACTATATTAGTGGACCACAGTCATTCGTTGAATTTCGAGACAGAACAGCCAAGGACCACATGATATGACATTTATTCAATTTCCAGTCCTGTCTAACTTCTCTGCCTCTGATGGACCACCAATATAGGCATATCCTGGCCTGAAGTTGAACACCAATATGAACCAAAATTAATAAATGTACTTATTCTTTCCAGCTGTTACAATAAATTAGAAATATTTTTTTTTTAGAAAATAGTTATAAGTCCAATGAAAGCTCTTAAAGTTTACGTACGTTTAATTTTTCTTTGAAATTCAGAGAATGCATTATGGAAAGACAAATACTTCATTTTGTATTATTATTATAATTATTTACGTATTTGAGAAAATATCTGCGAGATCTCTTATTTTCAATAAAATGTTCAGAAACTACTTACTATATTCCCCTACTAACACAGGAGTACGATGGCGCCTTGGTTTTGCATATACAACGATACCAGGATTTTCCTTTGCAAAATCAATTAAACTGCTTTCGATAAACTCCCTAAAAATATTAATTATAACATACAATTTTATAGGTTTTACATCATTGTACTTTACCGCATGCCTTTACTCGAGCCATTATTTTTACAAAATTTTAACGTAATTCTTTGAAGTTGACATACGTAACGCCCCATTCCATTTTGCAACGGGGCACGAGGAAATCCAGATTTTAAAAACAAATGGCTATTAGACATACTTTTAATTATTTAATAAATTCTTCCCTAAATTCTCTAATTTACACTATCATAATATTTTGAAGTTCAAGAAGTATTCACTGTCGTAATAACAGATTAGTGATGGAGGAATCGATTATATTGAGAGTATGCAATCGATGTGAACAAAACATACTCTAGCTAACATTCTTTTCTACAGTGTTGCTTAAAAATGTACCTTTTTTTTGGAAAAAAAAATTATTATTATGATGTATATCAGAAAAAATATGTTACAGTATTGAAAATAATACACATTTTTGAACTTTATATTCTCTCCCACGATATATATATATATATATATATATCGGATTCCGTGGCTATTTTTCTATGAGAGTGCACTTTTTCAGAATAAAAATCAAAAAACATATAAAGTTAAAACATGTGTATTATTTTCAATTTTGTAACATACTTTTTCAACACACTTTTTTCTTTGAACACGTGAAGGAATGAGATGGAAATATACCATTCTAATACTATTGTTTTACCAAAATATAAAAAATATATGGTACCCTTTTGTGCAACACTGCAGTAAAGAATGTTAGCTAAAGTATGTTTTGTTCACATCGATTGATATTTTAAAATTTTGAAGATAGAGTTGTTTGCCGCACAAACGTATTCTACAAATGGTATTTGTAAAATTACACGTGTAAATTAAAAAGTTGAAATATATAAGGAAATTTAAAAAAAAATTATAAAAAATAAATATTTGTTTTTGTACATACATATCCGTGTGAAGGTATAATGGTAAATATTTAAATATTGTCAATACATAATTTGATAAAGATGACAAAAACAAGAAAAACTGGTGAAGCTTGTAGGGATGCTAGGGACGTCAACACAAAAGAATTGAATGATATATTAAAAGATATGGAAGATATGCATTGGATTGAAGTTGGTGAGAATGAATGTTTGACAGAGAACCTACTTGAGAATGATACAGAGTTTGATGATGATGTTCTTAATGATGGTGAAACCAGCACATCGTTCAGTTTAGAAGAGTGCATGAATGAATTTCGTGCACGTCGTATTCGCCGTACATCATTATCATATCATCGCCATGAGAGTGGGGTAGTAGATGGAATTGGAAGCAATAAAAACCGTCAAGAAACTACAGAACGTGAATTAATTAATCAAAATCTGTGCAATAAAGAACAGGAGCGTAAATGTAAACCATGTCAAAATGGATTTTGCTATTGTTTTACAAGTGATAGTGGAGATGGTGGTTACAACTTTGATAATATTAATCCGATAAAACAAACACGATATCGAAGAAGCAAACTGCAATGTAAGCAGGTAAGCAATAATACTCATAAAAAGGTAATTGCCTTAATATATTTATTTGTTCTAGGTTCCAAATATCGATGATAAGAATACAAAAAAATCATGTTTTAGAGGCATAGGCAAAGATGATTCTCCTCAAAGACAAAATTCGGTAGAAAGGAAAACTAAACCCAATACAATGGCTTCTAAAAAACAATTAACAGCTATAAGTAGTCTTGAAACTAGTTCAAAAGATGCACCTCTCATTCAAATAATACAAGAACTTCGTGATAATTGTGTTATATCTGAAGTGAAAGTGAATAAATATAAAATACAATCTTCTCAGAAAAATGTTAAATTTAAAGATCAAACAAAACCTACTAACAAAAGATCGACCGACAAAAAATCATATACATTTGAAACAGAAGTACATACTCCAACAGCACCAACCTTAGATAATTTTTCTGAATTGGGTAATTTTCAAAATAAATATGACGTTAAATCGTCACAATTAGAAGGAAGAAAAGGATGCTCCCAATGTTCAGAGAAACGGCGTAGTAGTGGAGGTGGACAATTGTTACAAAAACGTTTATCAAATTCCCAATTTAACTACAAACTCCGAAAAAGTAAAGAGCCACCGCCAAAGCCACCTAGAAGTATTCATGTTGACGATGATCAATGCTGTGTGTCTTCAGTGTCAACTACTCTATCGGTGCGTGATGCAGAACGTGTTGTAGATAATTTTTTAAAAAATAAGGGCTACACTTTACGAAATACTGATAATAAAAATTTAAAAACAGAAGTTGCATGTGATGAAGGAAAGCCCACAAGCAAGTACAAAGGTGATCGAAGTAAATCGTATTCAATGCGTAAGTTGACATAAAATATAATTAATTAATTTAATGTAGTTTGAGTATGTTGAAATTAGATTTATTAACTAAAATTAGAAAATTTGGTGCGAAGTAATAAAATTGTGAATTTAAAAGTAATTAAGCATTTAACAAATTAATTAAAATAAGAAAAAAAAAATATATAAATATTGATATTTTTGGCATAAGAAAAAATTATTTCTAAAGTAGATCTGATATATTAAAATAGACAAAGTAATAATTTAACATTTCAAAAATTTATTTAAAATGTTACAGCTCCAAAAAGTATAAGAACACCAACTGAAAGTGCTCCTCTTACTTATTCAACCCTATGTGATATGAAGAGTGATGTAAATTCAAAAACATCGCCAGTTTATGGAATAAATATTAGACCAATGTCAGAAAATGTAACCAAAATAATCAGTTCTGGGTGGGATGAATCAAAAATTAATGATATGCTTAATTATAATGCAAATTCTTATCAGAAAGAATTTTATTCAACTGCCACAAAAGCTCAACCTCAACATCACCCTGGTTGTGATGTAATAGGTAATACAAATACCATTGGATGGCAAATACCACCAAAAATAAATTTAGACACTGTTGATGGCTTCATGCGTCATAATTTAGCATCCAACGTTGACAACAAAAATACACCCATAAAAAAAAAGATAATGTCTCCCCCAAAAAAGGAAGCAACACGAAAGTTTATGTGGTCCAAACAATTAAAAAACTTATCACCTTGGTCAAACAAACATAATACGAATGATGTTAGGGAGCCTAATACAAATTCAAGAAGTTTCATTAAAACTTCAAAAAAAAAAATTTTACGATTGGTGTCCCCCAAAAAAGAGAACAAACATCAAAGCAACTACGTAATAAAAAGAACTCCTAATCGAACGATTGGTGTCCAGACGTCCAGCAAAAGCATTCCAAATTCTCAATATAATATTCATGATACACGGGAATGTAGCTCGCAATCTCCTCCTGGTAGCTACCATTCACCAATACAATCATCTATACAGTCCCAAAATACTACTCCAAATGTTCAAAATGAACCATCCAAAACACATTTCAATTTTTCTCGTTCCATTCATTCGCCCCCAAAAAAAGCACCTCGATCGATTCAACGAAAATTAAATTTTCCCATAAATTACAACATTAAACGTAAAGAAGAACCTCTTAAAAATAGAAATTTAAGTACATCATCAGAACATGATAAAAAAACATATCGTTCTTTTAATTCTGAATTGGATCATGATGTGTCAATATCAAAAATAAGCCATATTCTTAGTAATATACGAGCAAAATTAGAGGCAAATGATGATCAAGCTATTCGAACTTTTTTGGTAAGTATTTTTTTTATATTTTAAAAAAATGTTTTAAAACTTACAATATAGTTATGTCTACGTACAAACACTCTATGTTGATAAGTAATTAATTTTCCTTGAGTTTCAATAATGATCGATTGCAAGTAATTTAAAAAAAGTTCAATTGTAAAATTATTCTAGAGAAAGAATACGTTTTACATTTTTAATAGACTTCAAAATTTATAAAATGTTGTATTGTTTTTTATGTTCTAATTTATAAAAATTTTTGAATGTAGGACATTCATTAAAAAAACATTCAAATAAGCAGTTTGATCATGACACAAATAGCTTATTAATTGAACTAAATTTATTTGAATTACTTGGTAAATATTAAAAAAATAAAACGTTTTTAAATTATAGAGAATTGGATTGCTAGTGAGAAGTGATCGGATCCAACAAATGCGTTCGGTATATAGCCATTTTTGCAACATTCATTTACAGTGGGCAATATATATCTATTATTTATTTCAATTGATTTAAATTTGTTCGATAGAGACTTTAATATATAATCTACTGTTATCCATTGACCTTGATAGGTTGATGCTCCATCCACGCACCCAAAATCAATACATTCCATTTGGAAAAAATCCTCTGCATTTTCATCTTTTTTGGTTATTTCTGGCATTACTTTTCGTTTTCGTAAAGCCGTTAATATTTGAAAAGCACTCGAGTCATGTGTGAAATTAAAATCTCCAGTCAATATAACAGGTAAATGATTGTTTTCATCCGTTGACTGAGAAAAATCTATAATTGATTGAAGAAGTTTGTTTACTTGTGATATTCTAACATCTTCACGTTTTGGATTATATAATAAATGCGTTGTAGCTACAACAAATGTTGAAGAATTATTAACTTGAGGTTTTAATTTTACCATCAAGGCAATGTTTTCACGATTAAGAGTTGGAATACCACTAGTGTAATATTCCACATGTTTCTCTGAAATGAATTTAAATTTATTTTTATCATATATAATAGCACAACCGTCACTTCGAATGCCCGTCCTTTTCTTAAAGACATACTCAAATCTCTGATTATTTGCTGTACTAATCCATTGTACAAGCTCTTTGAGGTGATCGTATTGCATTTCTTGCAAGCATAAAATATCTGGCATAAGAATGGTAATTTCATCTCGAAGTTTACTGAGACGGTTGTCCCACCGTAACATTTTGTTGTCAATGGTGGAGTATAGATATAAATGTTCTACTAACAGATCTTGTGCTAGAATATTATAAGACAATAATTTATAATTTGGCACACTCTTATCAGTTGGCTCCAGTCTTTCCAATTCTGGTTTCCATTTGCGATTCATAGTTAATGACTGTCGATTGTATTTTTTGAAATCTGATAATGTTAGGTGAAGTAATTTTGAAGATGATTTTTGATAACTTTTATCTTTTATTAAAAAACATATATGTTTAGGGAGAGCGCACACTTTTAACATTTCTGTGAAAACACGTATGTATTATTTTTACAATTAACAAACCTGAAATAGCAGTCTACCGATTCATGACAGAATAATAAGGTAACTAAAACAAACAGCTGATTTGAAATAAAACTGTGTGTAATAATCATGGTACAACAAAACCTGGTAGTCTTAACAGCTCAGCTGAGTTTGTATCGTTTAATTGTCAAATTGTTTGGAATAAGAAAACGGAAGAAGAAACAGTTGTGTTTACTATAGGATTGATGGATAAAGATCTCCAAAATTGGGAGGCTTGCCAAATGTCTGGGTATATTCCTTGAAAGCAAGCTATCGTGGAAGAAAAACACACAGGAGAGATACAGGTGGGGTTACAACGCCTGCAAGAACTCAATTGGCAGTAGCAGGGCACTTAAGCCAAAGGTTGTAGAGTGGTTTAACAACTCGGCAGTAAGACCAACACTCTTCTATAGGTGTTCTGTTTAGTGGGAGACAATGGGGAACAAGAGCAAAATGGATCTTCTATCTAAAGTGCAGAGGTGTCTTGCCTTGTGCAATACAGGAGCTGTTAGGAGCACAATGCAAACGGCGTTACTTGCGGCAAAAGGCCTATTTAAATGAGGAACATGGAGTAGGCAGGTTACTGGAGCCGGGCACTATATATGAATAGAGTTAGTTGGGCGATTAGTTCTTTTTAGATTTTTTAGTCGATAAATCTGTGCCCACTCGATTTCTTCTTACTCTCTCGATTTTCTTACTCTCTCTATCTCTTTTTTAGTGCTTTACAGGATTCCACCCCTGTCTTCAAGTTGGATTAGGGGATCACATGGTCACAGAATGAAAGCGTGCATTTTTTGTTGTCACTATAATGCATCCTACCTATGTTTACTTTACTTTTATTGATGCGGAATTTTTCCTTCTTTATTATTTTTCTGAAAACTAAATTAATTACATGTTAAATATCGTTTTGTACATTAAGACCATACATATTGTTGTTTTTGGCTTTATTATGTTGCTAACAGTGCTGGATGGAGTAAATTTGCAGTTTGCATTAATTGAAGAGATGAAATGTTTTCTCAAATTTAGCCCAAAAATAACTTTTCCTCTGATGTTAGTGGAATTTAAGAATAGATTTCTGACAAATGAAAAGGAATTAATTGCAATGAAACATGTAGTCGTCTAATTTCAGTATAATGTTTTTTTTTTAGAAAATGCAAATTACTTCATGAATACGATGAGGAGTGAGATCGAAAAATACGTAACATACACACACATATATATATATATATATATATATATATATATATATATATATATATATATATATATATATATATATATATATATATATATATATATATATATATATATATATATATATATATATATATATATATATATATATATATATATATATATATATATATATATATATATATATATATATATATATATATATATATATATATATATATATATATATATATATATATATATATATATATATATATATATATATATATATATGAGAAATTTTGAATCTTTTCGGAAACCCTTGCATTGACGCTTTTTATAGTGCATAAGTGGACACATAGTTAAGTCTTATGAATGGAAGCAGTCCTTTTTGTGAATATTCCTGCCTGTTGTAACATATTGCTTGTCATACCAAGCACCCTTAAGAAAATTTTAACTGCTTTTAGGTCATAAATTTTTTTTCAAAATTCAATCGAGCATCAGCAGTGTAAAACTTTTGACCAGGAAGTCATGACAAAACAGATGGCAGAACATACGTTTTGTCATCTATATATTTTATAAAAATCTTGTCTTCAATTTTCATGCTTTGTTTTTGGTCTCTACATTTTTAGCAGCATTCCTGTTAGGAACTTTTTGTATCTTGTATGTTTTTAATCTTGCATTAGCTTTAACTTTTCGTATCTGATGTTTTGTTATTTTTTGAAGAATTTTGAAGTTTTTTTTTTCGTTTCTTAATACATTAAAAATAATAAAATTCTTATGTTTCTGATTTAAGAACAATTTGTGATTTTATATAATTTATATATATTTTCTTGTCGGATATAATTGTTGTTGTTGTTGTTGTAACAGCTGGAAATAAATAGTACATTTATCAATCAATTTTGGTTCATGTTATTGCTCAACTCCAGGCCTAAGAATCTGGCAACCTCGACTGGTTGTGTCCAAAGATCTTCAGGACAAAGTAGGGTTGGATTGGACTGGCAGTTGAATAGATGTTGTGTATTATGTGGTCCTTGACCACATGCAGGACATAGATTTGGGATGGCACTGTCAATACGTGACCAGAAGGCATTGAGCCTATTGCTCCATCCCGATCTCAATTGTGCCAGAACAACTCTTGTCGATCGCGGTAAATTCTGTTCATTGTCTGCTATGGGTGGTGGGCGGCCTCCGAGCACGACATTCATACGGTAACTTGAAACCGCGGAATTTGAGGCGTCACTGTGAATGTCGTTCAAAGCTGACATATACGAATTTTGATCCAAAGGATCTTGCATATATCTTTGTATGCTATGTTCGTATATACGAATATCCTTTCTTACATGCCTCGGCGGTAACTCCAATTGTGTAATATTGAAATTGGGATGGTCTCTCCGATGACACCCTAGAAGGAACTGCTTACTTAGCATTTCATTATGTTCCCGTATAGGAAGGATCTTTGTTTCCTCATGTAGGTGGTGAATTGAGGACATTTGTAAACAGCCAGTTATGGTTCTTAAGGCTGCATTTTGACAACTTTGGATATTTTTCCACTGCGTATCACATAGTGATGGTGTCCACACTGGAGCAGCATAGTTCGCCACTGGCCGGCAAATCGTTTTATATGTAGCCAATAAGGTTTCTTTATCCATACCCCAAGTGCTGCCGGCTAAAGCCTTGAGGACCTTATTTCTACTTCGCATTTTGTGCGTGATTGTAGTAGCATGTGCTGAAGAGGTGAATAGTCTATCAAATGTAACCCCCAAAATTTTTGGGTGGTTAACTGTCGGAATTTGTACTCCATCGACTGTGATGCCTAAAGTCATATTTACCTCTTTAGTCCAGGTGGTGAAGAGTGTTGCAGTTGATTTCATTGGTGAAAGTTTCAAGTTTCGTACAGTGAAAAAGTTATGGATTTCGCTGAGATAACCATTTACCAAACCACATAGGTCATCAACTCTATGGCCCGTAGCCGTTATCGTACAGTCATCTGCATATGTTATCACGTCACTCCGGGTGGAGGCGCTGGGAATTTCGAGAGGTAGAAATTAAACAAGAGTGGTGAGAGCACACCGCCCTGTGGAACTCCTTGCTTAACTCTACGGGATTTTGACTTTTTGTCCCGAAATTCGACAAATGACTGACGTCCACTCAAATAATTTACAATCCATCTCTTCATATTGTTCGGTAAAGTGGACTGCAGGATGTCCTGGAAGAGAACCGTATGACTTACCGTATCAAACGCTTTTGATAGGTCAAGAGCCACCATGATTGTACGTTCACAAGGTTTTTGTTGATTTAAACCATGTGCGATTTGAGTGGTTACGGCTGTTAATGCTGTTGTTGTGCTGTGCATTTTGCGGAAACCATGCTGATGGCGAGCTGCTGTAAGATGACAGTTCAGCTGGGGGAGGAGAAGAGCCTCAAGAGTCTTTGCGACAGGAGACAAGAGGGAAATCGGCCTGTAGGATTGTCCCTCATTCGCATCTTTCCCAGGTTTTAGAATGGGGATGACTCTACCCATTTTCCAGGCATCGGGTATTAATAGGCTCTGCATTGACAAGTTATCGAGATCCACATTTCCCGATCTGATCCTGATTGATCTCTGAATGTCAAATCGAGAGATAGAGCTCTATACTGCACTATATTATGTATTATGAAGGCGATGCCTCCACCGTTACTCCTGGTGCGGTCTTTTCGGAGAACGTTTTTTCCGTTACAACAATGTAGACTGGAATTAATTGTCAGTTTTGTTTCCTGGACCGCAGCGACCACGATGTTGTGTTGTCTCATGAATCGGGTTATCTCAGTTACTTTACCCTGGAGACCATTACAGTTAAACGGTAATATTGATACACCTCAGGTGTTCTGTGCTCTGTTTGAATGTTAAAACCACAGAATATATATTTTATTTTAGTTAAATTATTACAAAATCAAAAGCATTTAGAGAAATATTTCCATCTCGATCATCAACAATGCTTAAATTTTTAAATTTAATTATAATGAAAAAACTATAATAATAATTTGTTGATTATATTGAACTATATCCGTTAATCTTGCATTTAATTAAAATTCTTATAAAAGGGTTAAAAATCGATAGTCCACGCACATGCTTACTTTCAAATAATTTTATATTTAATTAATAAACAACACTGTAAATTAGTTAAAAGGATCGTGATAATACCAACGTTGAAGCATGAAATCTGCAAAAAGAAATATTCAAGTGCGTTACCTTTTTATTCAATAACGTCAGTTAGAAGACAATATGAGATATATAATTCCAAGCGATATCCATCTTGGTAATACTCTAATTCCATGGAATCTATATCTACATTACCCCTTAAATCTATCTATCACCAAAATACCCTTTTAATTTCCAAAGCGCGTTCCTTCTACGAGGCACCATTATTTAAAAATAAATAAGCAGAGATCTATGTCGTATAAAATTCTTATTTTTTGTTTCATTTCTTATATTTTGATTGCTGCCCCAATTCTATTAAATTTTAAAACTATACGAGTTTTTTGCTAATAATAAAATTATTCATTAACTTTCTTAAATTCATTTCGGAGAAATTTCTTGTTATAACGACAAATTTTAATAAATTGTGTTTTTTATATTAACATAAGTAGTGGTTGATTTTTTGCATTTTCTTTTGTGCGATCATTTGTTTACAGATTTACATCTGTACTAGTTCTTCCATTGTAATTTGTCATCCTATGGTTGGTCAGTTTGACTTTTTATAATAATTATCAAATCTTGCTAGATTCTATTTTAAATTAAATCATCGAACTGCCTATTATGCCACTTAAATGGCTTATCAGAGTATTTGATGTAATTTTTAGAGAGGCGCTATTTTTAAAAGTGTCAAGTATGGCAAAACAGGCAAATAAATACAAAGTACGAAACTAGTTTCTTATAAAATTAATGTTTTTCTGTTTATTCAATTAATAATATATTTCAAGTACAATATTTTTCTTATTAAAGACCGTTTTATTCAAATCATTTCAATCGAATTCATTTACGAGATGTTATATGCATACCGGGAATATCTTCTACTAAATATCCATTTTCGCGTGCTAAGAATGTGTGTGTGTCCTCTTCTGCTCTTGATAAATTGACCTAGATGATCCAAATGTATTTGACGAAATGGAATGGAAGCTACCCTCTGGCTTTCCACCTTGTACCTTGTTATACGCACACACTACACCCACCGATATATACTCACTATTTTGAGAGAACCCGTAATGATCCGTGTAATCCACCTGAAGTAATATAAAAAGACGACCATTCCAACTTCATTTTATGGTACTGGTCACTCTTCAATTCTCCCTTTAGAACTTTAATAATACTTAATACTTTAATAATATTCACAAGTTTCTCATCTTTAAGCTGCATTGTAAGACTCAGTCCTAATCGCATACGATTACGTCATGATAAAACTACCGATAATAGGCTCGGTAGTCGGTAAATCTGGGGCTCTACTCAAAGTTCAACATGGGCCATTCGAGATCCTTCTCTATCACACTCTAACAGCTTTATCAACCAACAAGACACTCTCGGTAATAACCCCTTAGTAGTTTTCGTTCTGGTATTTGCTGCACAATCGGTCAACACTCGGAAGGTTTACCCAACATATAGATAGATTCTCAAACAAAACTAGCACTTTCAATTCATATCCGTATGTACCTCATGTTGCGCTGATTGATGGTAAATAACAAGTAGCGGCTGACTGCAAAGTATACCAATGAATTCATTAAACGACTGCTCTTGAAAACTTCCTAACTAAAATTTTCAATCCTCCGATTTCCTCAAAAGCTTCGTCAGAGGGCGAGAGATGATGGAATAATTCTCCACAAACTTTTCGAAAAAGCCAGTCAAATCCAGAATACGACGTACCTTGGTAGAATTCGTTGGTACTTTAAAATTTCTGATGACATTAGTCTTCTCAGTTCCAGGCTGAATACCAAACTTGTCCACTCGGTGGACATGATACGAAATTTCATCAGCTAAGAATTTAAACTTTTCCAAGCGTAAGGTAAGTCCCGATTCTTGAAGTATATCTAAAAATCTATCCAAACCTTCTATTCCTTCCTTCACAGTCTCGCTGAAGATTATGACATCTTCCAAATAAGCCATCATTTCACCTAGTTCCATATGCTCCACGAGGCGCTGGGGCATTCACTAAACTAAAAAGCATGCTGTTTTACTCGTAGTGGCCATCCGTCGTTATGAAGGCAGTAAACTTCTTCGATTCCTTCCTCCCCAATTTCAATCTGATGATCACCCATTCGCAAATCGAAGGTCGGAAAATACTGGTTACCTGATAGTTGAGCGACCTGTTCGTCCATAACTGGCATCGGATATGGTATTTTCACCGTTATCTTGTTCAACTCGATAGTCCACGCACAAGCGGTGTTAACCATTTTTGTTTTCCACGAGCACTATACCTGATTTTCTTATCCAGAAGCTCCTCCATATAGGTTTGAAGGTACTGATCTGTATGTTCATTTTCGCCATATTACATTTCTCCAGTTCACTCAAACACTCAGCGAAATATTTCTTATGTCCATTAAAAACGCCATTAAAATGTCTATGTTTATAATAAGTGATTTTTCCCTGCGACTCTGATGCTTCAACATTCTGAACCCAACGTTAATCACCTTCTATGGCGGTTCTTCTTCCTTTCTGACATAATAAGTTACGACCTTGCCGTTACACTTAAATTCATATCCAGTAAAGCTGTTAAAAACTACACTGCAAGTAGTGATACTACCAACCTTCTCCCCAAACAATGTCCTTACCAAGCTGCGATCACTAATTTCAATTTTTGCTTACCCTTTCCGTGTGCATACATGCTATAATAATATTCCCGAGGAGTCTCGTTCGATCGACGTATCATTGTAGACATTTTTATGTGCACATCCGCCTCATTATCCATGTGAGGAAAATCCAAAAAGATTCGTAAGTTAGGACCAAATCATGAATACCTCTCGTAGTAAATTGACCCATAGCAAAAATAACTGAACGATAATCTCAGTTATACACAGACTTAAGCAGCTCAACACGTTTAATAAACTGTAATGAGTTTGCAGACTCCTCAAGGGATGGATCGAAATCCGGTAGAAACAAAATAATTTCCTTAACTTGGCCATATGGATTTCCAATGTTCGACACTGGCTGCGAAACGATGTGTGTTCTGAACATAAGTAGGTTCATGATGTACTAAATGATAGTATCGGCATATGAAGAACGTGCATTGTCTATGAACGCACATTATGATAATACATAACAGTATTTGCGATGTGCGGAATATGAATAAAAGAGTTCGCCATTGTGCATCTTACATAAGGTTGAGGAAACATACGTATTTGTCGTAACTGGTGGACGGTTGACATCAGCTAAACATTACTGGTGACTGTAAATAGAACGTGGTTCGGAGTCTAAAGATACTATCGGCAACAAATTGTGCCGGGACCGTTGAGGTGACACCTCCGGTGTCATAAAATTTTGATTTGGAGATGATGCATCTGTTCCATCATTGCTGTTCGTGTGTTTTTATGTTTTCAATGCTTTCCGTTTTAACCAAATTTTGCAAAAAATAAGTCTTATTGTATTCTAAAAGGATGTGCCAAATTATAAGGGGATCGGCCCATTATTTCTCTTAGGTACCATACAACCATTCTTTTAAGTATCACTTTGAAAAGTAAAAATCTTACATATACGTTGGTATTGCAATAAGAATTGGTTAAATCAAAGAAATATATATAAAAATCTATGTGCGAAATTTAACAAGTGTCGTTCCGTAACTTATTCTATTAATTTTGTACTTATTAATTCAATAATCCCATATGAATTAAAAAAATAATTTTGAAAATTGCTTGCAAATTTTGTAATTTAAATTGCAACATATTTGAGTGTTGCAAGGTGATCGGTTAAGTTCATATGGATTCTAGTATTAGTATAATATATTGTGGGTGGGTTTAAACGTGGGTGGGTAAACAAAAAAAAAACAAAAAAATTACCATGTTTTAATGTTAATAAATGCAAGTCAAACAATATGAAAAAAATCGTCTTCTTTTCAAATAAATATGTTGGTAATAATGTTATAAATATTTTCGACACAAACGAAATAAAAAAACAATTGACTTATAGAATCATAAATTCGACCACATTTCTTCTCAGACAAGATGACACAATTGTGTAACAGAATCTGGGTGTTATTTGTTATCATAGCTCCCATATTCCCACTTACTTATATCACTTTAAGGTGCATATATTTCATATATTTGTTGGCATCAGTGTTGCCAATTTAGCCATAGTGACTAAATGTAGCCATTTTCAGACTCGTTTAGCCACCGAAAATTTATTTTTCATAGTCATTTTTATCTACAATTTATATATGTAAACATAAAATTTTAACTTCAAACTTAGATTTTTTCCTACAAATTTTTAATAATTAGTTATGAAAAATTAAAATCATTTTTAATTACACAATAAATTAGTTTTTAGCTAAAATAATAATTAATTTTTATTCGAATTTTTTTTTGATTGTCTATAATATTTTTGAAAGCAGGTTCTAGCTTTCGTGTTCGAAAAAGTTTGCTCGCACACATAAGACGGTACAAACATTGCCATAATTTTCATATTTGGGAATTCAGCTTTCGGCGATGCTTTATAAAAATCTTGTTTTGTGGAATTGAAGAACACGTAAAATCTTGAAACCTATTTTCAAATTCTGTATGAAGTTTTTTCAATACCTGACTGAATTCTTTTACTTTGATCTCGCTCACTGATAACATAGATTTTAAAAACGGAAAGTGAGTTAAATCACTCTTTATCACGCAGTTATAAAAACAGGAAAAGCTGATTTTTAAATTATTTCAGAAAGCCGTAACTATCATCTATACACAAATGTCTTCCTTGTAATTTTTTATTTAATTTATTGTAGTGTTGAAGTAAATCGGTAAAAATAAAAAGTCGGTAAGTCAATAGTTTTTAATAGTTTGAAGATTTTGAAAACAGAACATTTGACTGTTTTATTCTTTAAGAAAATATGTGTTTCCTCTTTTAAATTCCAAACCCGTTCAAATGCATTTCCACAACTTAATCATCGTACAATTTCTCCTTCTGAGTATTATTTCTTATTTTTAGCTTCCAGCAAGTATGGAAGCCTTTTGAGCGGTGTTTGCTTTGAAAAACTATTTTTTTGAGTTAATGTTTTAAATACTGCCACTGCTTCATTCCAAATAAGACATACTGGCTTGTCGTTGTATTCCATAAAAAAATATTTCCAAGACCACTCCTCTTTAGACAGGCGACACTCGGAATTGATTTTTCAAATGCAACTTATTTTTAAACGTTTATGAATGTAAACCGTTACGCGTATACACATACAATACACCTTTTTTCGACTACACTTTTTTTGAATGATTTAATTTTTAGGAACAATTTTGCTTTTGCTATTTTCAACTTCTAATTATTTGCTTAACTGTAACGAAAAAGCAAAGACAAAATAGCAAACTCAAAAAACTAAATTACTGTTATGGTACTGCGAAGTGTTATTTTGCATGCGCAGACACTACCACCACTACTCCTTGCATGTAAATAAGATTATATTTTATTAATTTGTTATACTATTATTCCCAGTCACTAGTGGTAAATCAGCCTCTAACGGAAACTTTTTTGAAATAAATTAAAAATAATATTTTATAGGATTAATTAAAAATATCAAAAACAAGATAATTGTCAATTGGAAAGTCGGTTTCCATAACTTTAAATCAATAAGACAAACCTAAGGATAATGTAAAGTGTGACGAAAGTGACGAAAACAGTCATAACGCAGATATTTTCAGCCATAATGCTGATATTTCAATCTGTTTTGGCACTTTTACATCCACAATAATTAACAGAGTTCAATTCAATTTGGCATCAGTATTTGTTATTTAAAACTAGTAAAATCGGTTTAGCATGTTCAATGAAATAGACCGATATCTGACACATACTGTAAATTCAAGAGAAGATCATCTGGAGAATTTTCAACTTTTTTGTATGTTAGACTCTATTTCTAGGACGTTTAAAAAATTCATAAAAAATATGAAAATAATTTAGAAATAGAAGACAAATTTTAATATACATATGATTTAGATGTACATATGATTAAAACAAATAAAATAAATCTCGTTAATCGAATACTACTTTTGTCTATAAAATTAATTTGATATATTTGATTATTTATACTTTTTGAATTCCATCTGTTTTAGTCTTTTTATTTATCGATGAATAGAAATTTTCTAAAATAATTGAGTTTACTCAATAATTAAAAAATATATTTAAAAATTTAAACTACTCGGATGAAATTTAATTCGGTAGTTTAAAGTTCTAATTCAAAAGAGGGAAAAAAAGTGTGATATTGCCAGTATAAAATCAAAATTAACAAATTTATTTATTTGGTGATTTTGAATACGATTTTTCAATTTTTGATTATTATTTTTGATTATTTGTTCGTTAAGTCTACTACAATTTTTTATTTTAAATATGGGCGTTAAAAAATATACTCAGAAATAAAACAAAAAAAAATAACAATGAAACATATAAATGTGAATGAAGTCAATATAAAAACATTACAATTTTCCTAATAAATATGTTGGTAATAATATTTAAAAAATCTGAGACACAAACCATATATGAAATTGTGTCGTCTTGTCTGAGGAATAAAAGTAGTCAAATTTATGACTTTACAGGTCAAACAAATAGCGCAAACCAACAACCAACATAAATGTGAGATTATTACACACAACGCTTTAGAATACGAGGATAACATGAACAACCAGCCATATGGATGGGATGACATAATTTAATAGTTTTTAAAAGCGATTCTGAGTCTTACGAATACATAAAAGTGGTGGTAGTAATTATATATCCTACTCACACCACAAGCAGAGGATTGTACCAAATAATTCTATAATACCAAGGAACATGTGAAATTTATGCACTTGAAATTAAAGCTATAAGAAATAGTTAATCAATTTATATATAATTTGGACAGGCAACGTAACGGATTGGACCTTGTTGAGTCGGTATAAGTAAAAGTGGTTGTAGTATTATTGTCTTTCCCTATCACAAGTGTAAATTTAAAACTCCATGTGTAATGCTAATAAAAAATTAAGATTTATATATTATTCAATAAAATCAAATTCTGAGTCGGTTTGAAACAGTTCCATGCCTAGAATAATTGTACAAACACAATTTGAACAGATCACTCGTTATTTACCTAAGTAGTTTCATTATATAAAATAGACGTATGGGATCGAAAAATAATTAGATTTAGATAGAAAAAATATACAGCTATTCGATCTATATCATAAAAAAATCATCGAAGTCGAATTGACAAAAAAGAAAAATGAAAAAGACTAAAATACGCAAATTGTTGATTCAATCTAAATTCAGAATGTTCTATTGGTCTGTTTTTTGAAAAACATTTTATAAAATCTGTTACGCACAGTTGTTTTTACATAAGCATAAATCCAAAAGAAAGTGGAGTTTGTTGGAACCATTATTTCAACAAAATATGTACCAATTCTTTTAAAATTCAGCATAACTACTTATATTTTGAACTGTATTTGTTATAACATAAAAGTACTGCATTTTCAATATGAGAAATTCTAAGGCGACTGCAAAATTTTTCCGTCTATTTTGATGTTATATAAATAAATAAATAAATAAATAAATAAATATATATATATATATATATATATATATATATATATATATATATATATATATATATATATATATATATATATATATATATATATATATATATATATATATATATATATATATATATATATATATATATATATATATATATATATATACAAAATATTAAGAAAATAAAGATACTAACCTTATATTATCTTTTATTCCATTAGGAAACAGATAATACTGATCACTCCTCAGACGGTTTTGCTCGTTTAGATAGTCTTCATTCTAAAATACACGCAGAATATTTGCCTTTAAACAGAAAAGTTGATCATCTAATAATTGATCCAATATATTCCGAAATTGAAGATGACAGCATTCAAATATCTGAAAGTCCAAAATTTAATAATAACGCTGAAGTATGGAATTTGAACCCAGTTAAAAATTTTGAGGTTTTGTATGCAACAGTTAATAAAAAAAATAAGCAAATATCAGACAGAAACAAATCACAATTAATGGATCAAAAACCTCAAGTACCTTTGGCAAAAATAATTCACGATTCATTAAAAAATAAGAAAATTATATCTAACGTTACGTTATTACCACCTCTCCCTGAACCTCCTGAAAGTGAAAGTGGTTCATGTACATCCCCAACGCCGTTATTACATTGCCAGTCGTTAAATAATGTAAGAGTTATGGAGCACAATTCACCTCCAAAAAACCAACGAATGCTAAGTAAATCTGATTTATCACTTTATCGCAGTGAAATATTTTTGGAAAATTTATGTAGGAGTGAGTTAGTAGTGCATTCTGACAATGAACAAGTCAACTTGGAAAAGGTCAACAACGTACGTAAAACATTATTGAAATATTTATATGCATATGTACATATATATATTTTATGATTCCTAATACTAAACTAAACATTTTGAGTTCAAAAACGTTTTTGACAAAAATTTGCAAGTTTGATAAGCTTAGGGCTTGTAATGATTAGGGTATTGAATGATTTTATTAATAGATATCATATTTTATTTTTCCCTTAAAAAGGTACCACGTCGTTCTTATATATCAATGGATCAACCGTCGCCTAATGGTCAAGTTTGTGAATCATATGATAATGATAAAGATTTAGAACCAAGCGATACAATATCTTATGAATTACCTAATAATTATGATGATGTTGATGGCTTAGCAGAATCTATTGATGAATACAATACTACAACTGCTGGCAGTAATTTGGGTTTAAGCACAATTATTCCACCCTCATTTCATAATCAAAGCACGCCCAAGAAGCAATCATTTACAACAAAGGTAGAATTTTTTATTGATTCCTGTTAATATTACATAATCTTTGCATTACTTAAAATATATATCAATAAGACTATCACTATTACAAATAATATTATATTTCATCAAATTACTTTGAACTAACTTTACATTATTTTAAATACACATAAGCAAATAAAAAATCTGAATATACTTTAAAATTATCTGTGGAATTGGGAATATTTTATAAATTGTTAATTTTCTCTATATTTATATATACATACTTCCATTATTATTTTTATTAATTTAGGATAGAACAAATTCATATGTATTGAATATTGATGTGGAACCCATAAGCATAATTGATCACTTAAATAACAGCTGCCCAACTACACCATATAGACAATGTAATATGCGCATAGTTACCCAAGAACATCCAAGACATACTCGAAGCTTGAAAGAGTTAACTCACTATGAGACTGTAAAATACAGTGGAATGAAAATGTCGACTGGATATTCAAACATTAAAAATATATTGCATTCTTCGTTTCGAAAAAGTAAGAAATTTATTAAAGCTGAGGGTAAACGTTTGTCTGCTTCTTTTAATTTTTCAATGAATAAAGAAACTGGAAGATCAAATTTATATAGGGATAAACAGCTCTACACAGATTTAAGTCTTAATTTAGAATCTCTATTTTGCTTGAATGAATCCGCGTCTGTCAATGAACAAATAGCACAGACAGTGAGTATTTGCCGCAAATTGCCCGATTTGGAAATTTCGACTGAAATGGTGGAGGCTGAACGGTTACTATTATTTTCAACTTTGCGTCGAAACAACCAACAAGAACAGCTGTCTGCAGTAAAACATAGCCAAACAATGAATCAAAAACCAAAAATACGTTTTTTTATAGATGACATGTACTTGCCAGTTCAATCTAACGTGAATCAAGATATATTCTTTAATTATTTTTATATTGTAACATTTGAATGCGGAGGTGTAATTAAGTCTACGCAATCGGCAGAGTGTGTGAATGGTACGGCTTTATTTCGAGATTGTGGCATTGAATTCTCAATTTGTTCAGAATTGAAATTAAATGTGCCTCAAGATTCTTTAAATAATATGGACGCTGTAAAGTGTAACATTTTTATGCTTCGTTTACGTAAAATATCTACTATATCAAGCGATCACAAGAAACGAGTAAGATATAATAACCAGCTTCTTCAAATTATATACAATTGATATTAAGTTTAATAATTTTTAATTTGAAACAATTTATTGCAGACTTTAATAGATACTTCCACTCAAAGTCCGTCAACAACATTGTTGTCAACATCATCATCCTCATTTAATGAAGTAGTTTCCAGATTCCGGTTACATGCGTCATTTTCTTTAAATGCAACTAATTTTATACCATACGAATATGTACATAAAGAATCCGCAAATTCTGATCGGATTTGTATACGTGCCTCTTGTTTATGCACAATTCCATTAATACCTCAAACCAAATATACAAATTTGTCTGGACAATTGCGATTGAAAGGTCGATCAGAAGTACGTTTTCCAAAGCATAAGTTTGAGGGTTTTTTAAATGTCGAAGATCCTTACACACAACATAATTGGAATCGACGGTGGTGTACTTTAGATGGTATTTTTTTAAGCGTATGGCAAGATGAAAATTGTTTGAATGTATCACCACTTATGGTTCTTGATTTAAGAGATACTAAACGTAATATGAATATACCCTTAACTTACTTAGCTGGAGATCTGTGTGCTCGCCCACGTTCGTTTTGTCTGCAATGTACCATACGCAAAGCATCTGAAGATGTGTCCACAGCAACAGTGTTTTTTGCAGCTGAAACGCGAGATATTTTAAATGATTGGTTAAATATCTTAAATATTGTTTTAGATTTTATTGCAACATGGTTAAAGTAATAAACTTTCATAGTCACTAGCATTTTTTTGGTAGAAACGTACATCATTTGCTGCATAATTAAAAAAAAAAGATTTTAGTAGTCGTATTTTAAATTTTTTGAGAGAAACATATTTCTTCGAACTCTTGAATGTAATCTTTACATTTGATTAATTTTACGAACGCTTACAAAAATATGTAAATAACTATCGATGATCAACCGAAGCTTTATTTCTGGCAGTAATCAATAAATTATATAATTGGCATAATATACATAATTTATTCTCAAAAATATTATAGATAAAATACATATTATTTACTATGTACTACCGGTTTTAATTTGAAACTTCCGATTTTTGATTTATGAGGAACATGCAGTAAATTAGCGATATGAGCATGTTATAGAATGTTCATAGCACAAGCAACTTTGTCTTTTAAATAAAAGAATATTTATTTTATTATTTTTTTCCACAATGATTATAATCTAAAATTATTAAATTAAATTTATTTTATTTATTTATTTTTATTACTTTTTTGCAAATTATACAAGAAACTAAATAAACATAAAACAACACTTTTTCAATACTTAAGCAACATTAATATTACTCAGTTATTTTTTAAATATTTTTACGTTATAGTAAACTATTTCTTTCTGCGGAAATAGAAGTAAAAAAATCATTTTTTAAATTGTACAACTTATGACTTATTCGATCAAAGTCGATCTTCGATAAAAGGTTTCCAATATTTTTTCGTGGCTTTATATTAATTAATTAAATTCAATTGTGAATTGTTATAGAAATTTGGGATCTCTAGTTGTTTAAAGATTTAAAAATTTATGCTTTAGATCTTATCCGAAACGAACGTTCTTACTAATTAGTACTATCTGAATGCATAAAGGGGAATTTTATATAAATAAATGAATTACTTTTGTTCTTACTTTAAATTTTGTGTAAATTTTTCAATAATTTTTTAGCCATTTTTTAGTCACTATTTTATAAGGATTTTGCCACTTATGCTCCATAAGAATTGGCAACACTGCATCGTACGTACAAACAGTGTTGCCAGAATGATGACTATCATATCATAGAAAATGGCTTGCTCATAACAATAAAACACTTCACTAATTTGTAATTTTTTAATGTAAAATCTAATTTTTGTTCATATTTTTCTTCTTTGTTAAAATAGAAAGTGTTATGTAATTTTTTGCGAAAATTTTATTTATAAAAAATTGACGAAATCACCTCTGTATCGAAGATGAAGGAAATACTGTTTAAATCATAATAAATCGGTACTAGAAATTGCAAAATATGCATTATTTCTATTACTTTATCCTTATTAATTTATCCAAGAAATAAAATAGGAAAATGTCAAAGAAAAAACTCTAAAAACATTGGTGTTTATCAACTACTAATGAATTTGCACGTCTAAAAATTCTAATGGGGATCAAATAAAGATAAAGAAAGAAAGAAAATAAATTATAAAGATGTGATACTCATTTTCATAAAGCTTAAAATGTGAACAAATAATGAAATGTATTTTGTGAACACGGGAAATGTCAAATAAAAGGAAAGGAAAAATGTATATCCTCTCCATTAATTTCGAAATTTGTGTGTGTTTTTTTTGCAATACTTATCCCGTGCTTATATATTATATTATTGAAATTTTTCTAGCTAATATTCTAGGCAAATTTATTTATGGATGACATTTACCAACTATTTCCGGATGGATTCCAATATATATCTCAGCATAAACAGCTTTCGAAAATCTACAAGGATCGCTTTTTAGAATAAAGACAACCCACCTATCCAATTTACGAGTTGTTTTGCATATTTTACCATCTTCCGTAACGGTTTTTTCTCTCATAGTTTGAACAAGTAAAAAATACTGTACAAAAACCAGATTTAGCGAGAAAAAGTTTCAAATTAGTGAAGTGTATCTATTTTTATTAGCACGCCATGATCTAATATTGAAACAAATTCGCTTTTGTTAGGCCGATTTTTTCCGTTATATATTTTTTTATTTTTTTGCTATATGTAGTTTTATTGACTCATATATTTTAATTATAAAAAAGTTTCGATGTATTAGTAAGTATATTCTTCAAATTACTGCTGTTAAAATTCTTACTTCATCTATTATTTTAAGCATATGTGTATTTATATGAACCTCTATTTAAAAATGAACGTGAGGCTTAAAAATTTGCATTATTTTTTTACTTATGTCTAAATATGAGTTTTTTGTCTAAAAATACAATATATTCCCATCATTATACATGTTAGCAATAAAAAATATAGCTTGGCTTTTTGACACTTTATTTTTTATTTTTGAAAATATCTGTCACAATTTACGAGACCATTTTCTATTTTTTATTATCTTATTGGTGAGCATTTTCACTATTAACTACGTATATATAAATATCAAAATATATAATTCAATATAGATCGGTGCCTCAAAATCAGATGTGCATATAGTGTAAATTAATAGTAACAGATCTGATCACTGTGGGAACCCTGTTAAATTATTTTTAAAAGATGATTTCTCATTATCTATTACTACCTAAAAAGTTCTGTTTGTCAATGAAATTTTTAACGAGTTTGCAAATATATTTTCGGATTTTGGTTATTAAAGGTTTCTAAGTGAGACCATTATGCGACATGATATCAAAAATCTTTTTGATATCTAAAATAATTACTCCTTCGTATTATATATAGGGTTCTTCTACAGCATCTACTTTTAACTGCTATAAAGTCTGTGTAAGGAGGCTATATGATTCCTAAGTGGATATTGTTATAACAACAAGATGGTACTCATGTCATTCATTCATTTATACTTGTGTATAAAATTACTAATGATACATTTATTTACATTTCTAGTTGTTATTGTTTACATTACATACCATGATAAAAATATCAAGGTAGTTCCAATTTAAATTTCTAAATAGAGCTTTCGACATAAAGGTAAAAAATCGTGTAATCATTTGTTATTAAACAAATCCGTTTTGATGAAATATCAAAATCAAAATAAATTTTATATTAAATATATATTATATGCTTACATGTGTTGGTTATCTCATATAGTTTCAGAGATATTCAAGTCCAAATATATTTTTTTAGTATTTTTAAGCTAACGGGAGATCCTGAATTTATGAATTTGAAAGCACCTCAGCTCTAACTATACAAAATTTCATGGCAATACCTCCGACGGGTTAAAAGATACGAAATTATTTAAAAAATGGATTCTGATATGCCTTGTGATGGTTAGAAGCACGTTAAAATGTTCCATTAGAATCACTAGTTTGTTTATGATATAAAAGTTAAAATAACAACATAAGATGAGGAAGGTCAATTTCCATATGCATAAGAGAAATATTTGAAATTTATGCAAAATTTAATTTTTTCAATATGATGTATTCATACAATGAAATTGAAGCTTGTTTTGATTGATACCTTAATGGAAAATGGTAATAAAATACATTAATAAAACTTTAAAAATAGAAGAACATTTTAAAAATATTTGGACCCGCAGTTTTAAATAATGCTGAAATTTCGCAATAACAGTACGAAAATATTACATAAGCAGTTACTGAATTTAATTAAGATAGACAAGGACTTTCTACATAATTATTGTGTCTTATGTTATATATAGTTTTCATTTTTTCATTATGTTATATATACTTCTACGAACGAATTACACATTCAATAATATTAAAAATTTGTTCAAAATATAATATAATTTTTTGCTCATATGGCACTACTCAACAAATTTTTTCCCTTCAAATACGACGGTCATTTGCTGACCGATCTTGTGGATTATATTATATTATATTATATTATATTATATTATATTATATTATATTATATTATATTATATTATATTATATTATATTATATTATATTATATTATATTATATTATATTATATTATATTATATTATATTATATTATATTATATTATATTATATTATATTATATTATATTATATTATATTATATTATATTATATTATATTATATTATATTATATTATATTATATTATATTATATTATATTATATTATATTATATTATATTATATTATATTATTATATTATATTATATTATATTATATTATATTATATTATATTATATATTATATTATATTATATTATATTATATTATATTATATTATATTATATTATATTATATTATATTATATTATATTATATTATATTATATTATATTATATTATATTATATTATATTATATTATATTATATTATATTATATAATATAATATAATATAATATAATATAATATAATATAATATAATATAATATAATATAATATAATATAATATAATATAATATAATATAATATAATATAATATAATATAATATAATATAATATAATATAATATAATATAATATAATATAATATAATATAATATAATATAATATAATATAATATAATATAATATAATATAATATAATATAATATAATATAATATAATATAATATAATATAATATAATATAATATAATATAATATAATATAATATAATATAATATAATATAATATAATATAATGTAATGTAATATAATATATTATATTATATTATTTCGAAAATAATTAATAAACAAATTTATAACAATTTCACAACATTAAACTATTTTTGTTTTATTTGTTTTATGTGTATTTAGTATGTGTGTATTATAATGAAATACATATGTAATTTTTTTTTTTCTATTGGATAGGACTTAGAAAATAAATAATTTTATCTAAAATTATATAAATATATTTATATGTAATATGTATTTGCGTGTGTATATATTGACCTGTACTTAATAAATATGTATATTTATAGCCGTAATTGCGTTAAATAAGAGATACTTGTGTCTCATTCTCGTGTAATTAACTTTTATATAATAGCTTACATTAATCTAAACTAAAATGTATTTCCAAATACGATTAGTTTGCTCATTTGTTCCTATTTCACTTACATATAACGCTGAACCATTAACGCAAACTGCAATTGAATGGGAATTTTTAAATTCTCCCCAATGTCCAATAATGGTTTCAGATCGGGGATCTATAGTAAAACCTCGAACTGGTAACATTGATGTTGGACCATTAACAGCATAAACTATGTCTCCATATGCAGCTACACCGAAGACTCTACCTAAATCTGGTTCTTGTATTGTTGCAGCCGGTTTCCCTTCTCCTTGTGATGATTTTAGTCCAGCTCTGAATATAATATCTTTGTATACTCAACAGATTTATAGGAAATTTTTGTAATTACTTACTTGGGGCAGACAACTCGCATATTTTCTCTATCAGCTATACAAAGTAAATCCAAGTGTTCAAGTAATGTAATAGCATGCGGCACTTGCAACGATAGAAATTCTGAAATGTTAATTTTAAAAGTTTTATATGTGTTTGTATGTTTTACGTATGAATAGAAGAACGTAAAATGTATCGGTTTTTACCGGGTGGTTGTGGAATAATTCTCAAAAGACGACCCGCCGCATTAAATTTTAAAATTCTTTGATTACAATATCCATCAGCTATGAAAAACTAAAGAGTAAAAAAATAATTTAAAAATTTAATTGTACCATTTTTGTTATTTTTGCTTACAATAGAAAGTATTATTGAATTTCATGCCACAATCAGAAAATTAAAATTTTTTTATGAAAATACAATTATACCGAAGATAAGAGAAATACTGTCCAAAAGATTCTTTAAATTTCATATATAATGATTTATTTAATTAATAAAAAGGAATAAAGAGCGTTACACCGAAATATTTGCTCCCCTTCAGATGGATGCTTATTTATTTGACATGCATTTGCTCGAAATATATGATTTTCCAATATATTTCATTATTTTTTTCTTTTACATCTATAGTTAGTATATGTAGTTATGTCCTCTGAATATCGCATTTCTTTATATTCTATATCATGTATTTCTTTTGTTTAACTTGTTATTACTTTATTCCTCAATAATTTAAAATATTTTATGTTATAAATATTTTGAATAATTTATAAATATAACTGCAATTACCTTCAACTTGTTTTACCGTTATTTTTATGTAAAATTTATGAAAAATTTTAAAATTATATTAAAGCAAGAAGTCAAAGTGTTCAGTCATAAAAAGACTTAATCGAAAACAATAAATAAAAATTTAAATATTAAACAAATGTTTAGTTTTAATCAAATTATTCTATACGGAATTGTTTACCCCGTCTTACCCTCTTTTTGGATAAAATTACATAATACTTTCCCTTAAAATGTTGCAAAAAAATTCGAAGTCATAATTTTTATGAGCAAGTCATTTTCTGACACTCAGACAAATCGCTGCTATAAATATGAACAGAGGTAATACAAAGATATTTCAAACATAACTTACTTCACCAGTTGTAGCTATAGCAATAGATGTTGGTTTACATAGATGTTTAGTAGATGATCCAGGACGAAAACGTTTCCCAATTGTTAGTAAAGGCTGATTTTCATAAGGCTTGAACTGATACAAAGCAATTTTATATATATATATATATATATATATATATATATATATATATATATATATATATATATATATATATATATATATATATATATATATATATATATATATATATATATATATATATCCCGAATTTCAAACTTTTATCCTACGCTACCTTAAACGCTTGATGCAATGCAACATCTGTGATCCAATAATTTCCATGAACATCGATTGTCATGCCATGCGGCATGTAAAATAATCCCTCCCCCCATCCAAATTTTATTGAGCCTGTTTTTGGTTCCAATACGTATATTGTTTTTTCCTGTATGGGTCCATATTCAATCATATAATAAATATTACTGTCATTAAATGTGCTAAAAAATTAAAAAAGGTATTATAGTTGTGATTATTAAAAATTTCATATCAACTGAAATAAAAATAAAAGCAGTTAACATACTTTGCATCCCAATATCTGTCAGCCCGATGAAATATAACTGGATTACCTTGAGGGTCTATTGAAACAGCTGTCACCTGTCCAAAGTTATGGCTACTTGCAGGCCAGTTTTCCATCAAAACCGGGGTTGGAACATATGAAGAAGTAGTTGAGTTAAAATTAGTGTAGCTACCGGATGAAATTTTCTTATTATTGTTTACCAAAGTCGTTTCGCTTTCTTTCTTGTCGAACTGTAAATGATTTGTCTGTATATATATATATATATATATATATATATATATATATATATATATATATATATATATATATATATATATATATTTATAGATAGATATGTACATATGTATACATATATGTATATTAAATAAATAATTCATATTACTTCAAAAACACTCTCTTTTAGGCGTCGTTTTATGAGGGCCCCGATATCTTTAAAGAACCTTTCATTTAACAATAATGTTTCATCGGAAAAATCTGCTGCATGATGTGTGGGCAAATGCTTTGAATTACTTTTTGCAATTATGGCAATCAGAATCACAAACATTTGCAAAGACTCGGCAATTAAGTGTTTCCTTTGTGAAATATAATACAAATATATTTTGTTCAAAACTTATTAATTACATTTTAATTTCATTATTTCATTATAACTATAATCTTACATCGTTCTGTTTTGTATATTACTGATTATATTTTATGTTAAATTTTATATAAAATACTTTAACATATTTATATGCGTAAAATTTAGAATTGATTTTGCAAACCTTTTTCGAATAGAAATAAAAACTTGTAATATATTGTTGTTGGTTTGATATATACATTTTCTTTATCAGAGACTGACTAATAAATAAGTTAATAATAAAACTTAGCGCATGCGTTAATAAACATAATAAGTTTACAGTGATATATTTAGAATTTTTATTTGAAAATATTATTAACAATGAAACAATATGAAATAATGCGATTATACATTTTTTTGCATTCTTACAGCACAGAATTCATTATTGAAATATTAAATACAGATAAAACTGAATGTAAAATTAACTTGGAAAAAATTTAATTTTTACGATGTTCTTTCGTATTATTTTATTGAGTTTATATTTTTTTCCATATATTTATTATAAACAAATTACATCAAACTTATGCATATTTGTTTTATTATAATAAGAGTTTAAATATAATTGCACAAAAATACAAGATTGGAACCTGTAAACCCGACGTCTATTTGATCAATTGGTTGGGTTAAAATAAAAAGTAAAAAAATTTCAAACGATGTACCGATATTATGGCATATAAAAACATAATTTTATATTTGGCGAAGTAGACTTGAACTAAAAAGTCATTAAGCCGTTTATGTTTTAAGAACTTCTTATGATGAAATTTATGCATGTTTACAGAATGATCTTAATATATCCGAAAGCAAGAGCTATTACCATACAAAGCAAATATTAATCTAAAGAACTAATACAATGACAGTTTTAAAAATTTAGTCTCAATCACTTTTTCAAAGAACTGTTTAGCTGGACAAAATGTAGGACGGAAGAAGTACTGTCCATAAAAAGCCAATTTTATCTATTTAATATCTATGGTTTAATTATAATATGAAAAATCTCAATTACGAAAGTTTTATTTTTAATGTAAGAATCATTTTAAATTAACATTATATAATATGTTACATTTGTCTTTCGACACAAAATTTTAAACGATTTAAATATTTTTTTTCAATATCAATTCAACATGGCATTAAACTGATTCAGCATTAGATGTAAAACATTTTATTGTAGAACAATGTTGAATTTAAACTGTTTTGTTATGAAGGAAAATTAAAACTGAAACAATGTTAAATTGAATTTGTTTTAGTTAATTTTACATTATTTTTTCTGTTTACAGTAACATTTTCATACCATTGTTAAACTAAGACCCATAAATAATGTATATTTTTGTGGATTTTTTCTGTTTTGAATAATTCAAATATATTATTTGTGATTAGAAGTAAAATTTGTGAGAAGAAGTAAAACAAGGAAACTAATAACGATAATATTTCGATTGTTTTTATCATTGCGCTGTATTTGCACATTTTAGTCATGTTTCAAAATTTATAAAAATGTGAATTTTATAATTGAACTAATATTTTTATTATTATTATTATTATTATTATTATTATTATTATTATTATTATATTTTTTTTAATACAAGGTTTTTTTAAGGAATTTTTAAACCACTGTATTTAAGTTTAGTTGAAAAGTATTTTCAATTTGTATCGATTTTTCTCAGTTTTTGTGACGTCAAAGAAATATTAGATACTTTACAAATTCATTTCCATTAAAATTTCGTATGTGATGTTCAAATAATTTTAAGAAATTTTTTGTATAATTCCTGCATAAAATATTTATTAACACAATTATTATTTTTTTTAGTATTTCAGTGTTATTGCTTTATTTAATATAATAATGTTAATAATATAACGATAAGACACATTAAAGTGTAAAATTTTTTAAATTAAATTATGGATTATGAAATAAGAGTTGATTGTATCGATTATTTGAAATAATCAAACAATTTAGCGGCACCAAGAAACTTTTTCATCTCTTGTGTTTATTATATATTATGATATGACTGAGGTCCCCAATCCCATGTTGGTTGAGTCCATATGTAACCAGTGTCGGTCATTGAGCAATATGCATTGTAATAACGGCCAGGAGAGCTAGAAAATTATTATTATTATTATTATTTTTTACACTAATTATAATTAGTTTATTATAGTAATTTTAGCTTTACCGGCAATAAGAGAATTGAGGACATTTGCAGCGGAATTCATTTTGAAATTCTTCTTTACATACTTCATTCCACCAGCAAGTTCTCTAATAAGGAATCAAAAGGAAAGCAACGTCGTTTTACTTTGTATATATTGCATGAATAACTCACCTCTGTCATGTAGCCATGTACGCTTTGGTCGGAATAACTTCTTTTAACAATATAACCAGATGTAGTTGTTCCCATCGCTATGGTTTGCAACATAATTGCGTATGTTGTAATCCAAATTGGGACCTATATAAGTGAAACTTAATATAAATTATTCTAATTGAATAAATTGAGTGAAATTAAACGTTTTTAACAACCATTTATTTATTATTAATAAAATGACTTTTATTAATCAATCGTTAAAAAATTCGTTCTTCTTTATTATTCGTGCTATTGCAATGTCTCTCCCATCCCTTATGTGTTGATACTGTAACGTTTTGTATTTATTTAGTTCGTTCTCAAACCCAACGTAAATACAGATGAGAGGAATATATAACGATAATAACAAAAATGTAATGAAATATTTCATATTATTCTTTAGATACAAACATTTACATGGAATTTATACGTTTTAAATTGATTCTTTGTGGAGGGTTATATGAGAATTAGAAAAAATCATGGACTGATTCTCGTATAATTTTGCACCCCGATTTTTGGTTACATTTATCTTAATTTGAACAAATATTATTACAATACCCACATACAGAAAAAAAACAATGTAAAATAATCTGAAAAAGCTATAATTCATTTTTTAAGTAATAATTTTACTTCACAAAACCCTTTAAATTCAACAACAAACTGCCGTTGTATTAGTTCTGGCAATTATTAATTGCTTTGTATGGGATGTACCTCTCCCCCTGATTCCTCGGGTAAAAATATAAACTGATCAAATAGATATCTGGGGTTTACAGGTCCCAATTTTGTGCTTTTAATAAGTTTAACTATGTCAAGCGTTAATTTTAAAATTATAATATTACAAAGTATGATTTAACTTTTTTATAATAAATAAATGGCAAAGAAATGATGAAATCCATGAGATATCACTAAATCAACATCGTAAAAATTTACACAATTCGAAGTTAATTTTGTATCGTGTTATTTTCTATGTGCTATTATATGTGAGTTTTATGCGATTCAAAGTGATATTTGGAAGGGTAGTTGCATGGGATCTATGACATATAAATGACACATCATTTTAGAATAGCAAAGGTTTTACTTTTGCGAAATTTGGTTAAAATCATTTTATATTTAGACATTTTATCGCCTAAAACCCGCATTGGAAAGGAGATAATTGTATGAAGTCTTTATTAAATAATGGAACCGTTCCAGGATTTTGAGTCGAATGATATACTTAAAATTGGAAGTAGCATTATTTTGTCTGTCCGTTACAAACATCTGCACAAAAACATTATACCCCAACCATTTATTATATTGTATTTATTTATTATTTATGAGAGGGAGCATAATTTAAAACATATTCACAAATTATCGCTTTAATGTGTTTAAGATTAAAAATGAAAACGAAATTAATAAAGAAAGTAATCCATGGTGCAATTCTTTGGAAAGTTTAGAATCCCATGCTTACAAAAAGACATAAAAGTATAATTTAATGTATTTCTCTCTTGACACTATATCTTTTTTATTTCAGCACTAAAATAAACACGAGGAATTGAACTGTCAAAAATCCTAAGGTCTTAAGAACCAAAAACTATCAAACGAAATATGAAACATTTTTTAGTTGCTTCTAAGGAAAATAAATATAATTTTGTTGTAAATATATATATATATATATATATATATATATATATATATATATATATATATATATATATATATATATATATATATATATATATATATATATATATATATATATATATATATATATATATATATATAATTATATAATATATATAATTTTTCGTTGCATCTATGGATGATTTTTCTAGATCTTAATAAAATAAAATAAACTGATTTCTTACGTATTTCTGCAGTCAATGAATAACATCAAAAAAATTTTATACAAAACAAATAATTTTCCCACGCGCTTTTCACAATAATTATAAAAAAACATTCTAATAGTATAAAAATACATCACATTTATACAAATATATGACGTTAATCTAAAATTAGATCATGATAAGTATATACCTACATATATACATTCATACAGACGTATGCCAAATAATCGGATCATACACAATAGCAATTTTTTGATTTTTCTAAAATTAATAGACAAGTTCACATTTGTTTAACTTTTGGAAATACATAAAATACATTTCATTTAGAATGTTAAATCTTTAAAAATGTTTTTGAGTTATTTTGAAGAAAGAAAACTTTTGGTCTATTGGAACAAAAATAATTCTTACTATAAAAAGTCATTCTAAGTAAAAGTGTTAGTTATTTTCGACTAAATATTATCATATTTACAAATAAAACAAATGGAGTTTTATTTGGAATTTACGATACCAGACCAATGCTCAATTATATGATGAATTTAGGCATTTTTTGTGATTTCGGAATTTGGGGTCATATGTAGGCTATAGGAAATTAGCATTTCCTGGCTGGATAAATTCTAAACATACGAAGTGCTATCGCAATACTAAAATTGTTGGAGATTTATGCACTTTAAGCTGATCCATCACCTTCCATTGATATGTTGAGAGCTACTTTCATTTGTACATCGATATTCTGGCTACCGACAGACCCACATCTCTTATTGCTTTAAAGTCCACAAAAATAATATCTTGAACTATTTGCAAGTGGATTTGAACTAATTTTGGATCTACTTGTGTCATATTGAAAAAAAAAATATATTTTTATTTGTGAGTTTTATGAACCAACACATGTGGTGATGGAGGGTATAAAAATAATTATTTTTTATAATTATTGAATGACCTTAATATTGACCGATTCGAAATTTTTATTAATAATACAACTCGAGACACAGCAACAGATATACAAATACATCAGAGCATATATCAGTCAATGTTTTTATAGAACGATGATGAAGCCATGAACAGCACAAAATTTTCTAATATAAAAACTCTTGGAAAATTTAAATTTAGTATTAATAATTAAAAAATATCGAACGTGGAAACATCTCAGGTGAAAAATTATATATAGAATTAAAAAAGGTGTGAATTTATATAATAAAATTATAAATGAATAACAAAAAATAATTATAATAATTATAAATTTTTAAAAATAAATTAAAAAAATATTTGAATATTTTAAAAATGCCTTAAATCATTTAAAATTAGTATATAATTAGTTTTTCTTTTTTTGTTTGGAAGTAGATGTCTGTAGTACCTTTAATGTTTCGCGATTGGTGGGATGAACTAGAATTTCCGACGCGCACATCGCGCCTCTTGGATCAACATTTTGGCACGGGATTGAAGTAAGTTTGTTTTTTAATTTATTTTATTTGAGTTGAAATCATTTTAATTCTAACTATATAGACGAGATGATTTGTTATCTTCTGTTTGGAACTCTCGGCCAACAATGTTGCGCTCTGGATATTTACGTCCTTGGCAACGTACAACCGGATTAAAGAAACAAGATTCTGGTTCAACCTTAAACATAAATGAAGAGAAATTTGAAGTGATTTTAGATGTACAACAGTTTACACCCAACGAAATCAGTGTGAAAGTTACAGACAAATTTGTCATTGTAGAGGCCAAACATGAAGAAAGGCAAGATGAGCACGGTTTTGTATCCAGACAGTTTACTAGACGCTATCTTTTGCCAAGTATGCCATTAAACAGTTTAAGTTGTAAATATTAATGTTTAATTGTTATTTTTCTTTTCAATATTTAGGTGATGTCAATCCAGATAGCGTCACTTCTTCACTGTCTTCTGATGGACTTTTAACCGTAACCGCCCCAATGAAAAAGTCACCTCCACCAAACACAGAACGCGTAGTTCCAATTTCGCAGACTGGTCCCTCTTCTAAAGAAGACAAGGATAAAAAGGTCGAAACCACTACAGCATAAGATTAGACAAGAATTAAATGCATAAATGTACATTTATGAAAAACAAATTTTAATAGACTGCTTTTGTACCGCTTAGAAATTTTACCATTACCTTGTGTTATCATTTTTATTTATATTTTATTATTTTTTTAAATAATTTTATTACAAAAGATTTTAATCAACATATTATGTACAACAATTTTCAATTGCTTTGAGTATTAATATTATTTTTTTTTCTAAAACAATAAATATATTAATATAAAATTATTTGTTCTTCAACTTCATTTCGCCATTATGTATTATCAGTATAGAATAGAAGTAGAAAATTATAATAAAATTAGAAGCTTTTCATTTTATAAAAGTGACAATCATTTTATAAAAACAATTACAATAATGGGTATAATATATGGGTACATACCCATACCATCTCATAATAGCAAAATGTTTGAAAAGGAATAGAGTGATGAAATCTAAGTTTTGGCATAACATTTTTCTGCATATCTAATTTTTAAAAATTCTTTGCTTGTATTTTATTGTATTTTCAGCAAACCTAATTGTCTAGATTTGATGATATATATTATATTATATTATATTATATTATATTATATTATATTATATTATATTATATTATATTATATTATATTATATTATATTATATTATATTATATTATATTATATTATATTATATTATATTATATTATATTATATTATATTATATTATAAATATATGTTATACACATTAAATATAACATATATATATATATATATATATATATATATATATATATATATATATATATATATATATATATATATATATATATATATATATATATATATATATATATATATATATATGTATATATATATATATATATATATATATATATATATATATATATATATATATATATAGATTTAATGTGTATAACATATATTTATAATATAATATAATATAATAGTACACATTAAATCTAGTATTTTGAATATGTTATAAAATTGTCAATTGATAAATTATAATCTTTCAAATATGAATAATTCCATTCATCAAAGTCTTCTATCATATTTGAAGATAATTCATCTTTATGACTGCCTACAATGCCTCGACGAACAAATCTAAATTCATCAACTTCACGACCTGCTGCCGCTTTCATACTTTCGAATTCTTTAATATGATTACAGGATGGATTATTCTTCATATTATCAAAAGACAAATGTTCAACTAATAGTGAAAGTTGTTCTTGTGTAATTTCCTTACTTAAAAACTGACAGACATCTCGAATTACATTAGATAATTCGAATTTCATGCGTTCGTAACTCGTAAAGAAGACATTTGGACTATTACGCATTTGCCAAAAATCTAATACATGAGGCCAGAATGGGTTGAAATTAACATGACCATCAATATAAGATCGCATAAAATCTTCCTTGGACCCTTTGTATCCAACCATGCCCCTCCAATGGTGGAAATAAGAAACCGCTGCATCTTTGGGGTTGCGAAACACATAAATAATCTAAAAGAATAAATAATTATATAATTAAACAATTATCTGAGGTCGTCTAAAACATTTTAATAAAAACCTTTGGTTTTTTGGTCCATATTTGTTGCGGCAAAAACATTGCGGGTAGATGTGACTTTAAAAGGCGAGGAGACTTTAAATTATTTGCTGTTTTTATTGTGTCATATGGAACATTTGGAACAACACCATTGAATCTGTAAAAATAAGAATCGCGTTGAAATTTTTGGAAGTAAACGTCCTAACTTGTTATTTGTTTTATGTCTTTCATTTTTAATATGACAATTCAGTATTTCATTGGGGCATAATTCATTTAGACTACAAGTGTGCTGCATTCAAGAAAGATTTAAAGTCTACGCAAATCTGCTCAACGGTCATCTGTCACTGCTTAGCTCATCGAAGAATATACTTTAGATCAGCTGTCAGAAATTGAATCGTATTCTTACCGAAAGGACAGTAAAAAATTATACAGTAGTTTCCCGTATTTAATTACACGGCACAGCTTTTCTAAAGATGCTTTATTTAACGCAGATGAAACAGGCATTTTGTTTTTATAAGATAAGATTATACGAAATATATATAGTTTTAGTTATTACCTTTCAAAAAATTTAACAAATAAAATTTAATTTTGCTATAAAATAAGGCGTAGAATGACATTACTACGTTGATTTAAAAAAAAAAAAATACCCCACACACATTATATTATTCGTTAAACCGGGATATCACTGTATTTTAATCGGCTTTTCCACTTATCAGGAAATTTACTAGTTTCATGTCACAGAGTCAGATTTAAATGAAAACATTAAATTGTACAATCCAATTTTTGCATAATTATTAAAGGAATTAAATTATTCCATATTAAGATCTAGGAAATAAAAGTCCGAAATTTTTGTTTCATATAAAATAAATGATAAAGATGAAATAAAAAAATCGAGAAGTAAACATAATAAATGCTAAGTATGTGTAGATGTACTAACGGTAAATATGTAAGAATGCCATATTCGGCTATACCGAATCTTTTAAACCCTTCAACACAAATTCGTATGAAGTAAATACGTTATGTTTCATACATAATGTTTTCTCACAAAGGCATACGATATATGAAAGTTTTTTTTAAATAAAACAAAAAAAAAACCTTTTTTTTGGAATAGTAGTAATGGTTTTATTGCATAATCTTATTGACAAATTGAAATTTCATTCCAATTTGTCAATATATAATTGAACTTTCTATTGATGATCTACTCTTGAATTTAGAGACTGTGTTAGATATCGTTCTATATTACTGGTTTTAAATAACAACCTTTTCAGGATAATAACAAATACACAGGTGGATATGAGAGTGCCAACAACAGACAAACAGATGGCCATAGCTAAATCGACTCAGATATTGATTTACTGGAAGATACATTATGAGATTTTAAAAAATTTCTTCTTCATTCGTTACATACAGAATGACAGAGTTGATATACCCTCTTTACCATTTGTGGTATGGATACATTCTGAAAGCTGACTTTTCAATTGATAACCATCTTGTTTTTGATATTTTTGATTTACCGCTAGTTACAGAGAATGGTACTTCCCCTTTAAGTGCTTTGTTGATACTTTGATGTGTACATTTTGCCATTTAGAAATGCCTATGTGTGAATAAAAGAGGCTTAAAAATATTTATTGGCTAAATTAAATTTTCGGTGGCTAAACGACAGTGAAAATGGCTAAATTCAACCACTAAATGGCTAAATTGGCAACACTTTAATTAATAAAGGAGGCCCAAAAGTTCCACTACAAGCACACCATTTGCATAACGACTATTTTCAAAATTTTGGAAACATCCCTAAACTACAACCTTTGATTCGTTCTGGTAAAAAAAATTAATTTAAAGTACTAAAAAAGTTCATTTAAAATTTTAGACGGATGTGTTCAATATATCAAAATATTTCAAAATAGTCATTCGCTTTATAAGCAGAAAACAGTAGTTTGTTTTTAATAACTTGCCTTATAAGACTTTACAGTTAAATTCTACATTAAACCTCATTAATTAATTACTTTAATTATTAAATTCTGAATTTCTATAATAATATGTCTCATATTCAGCTCAGTTAAAAAGGCCCTTACTTATATTTTTTCAATAATATCAATTAAATGTACCTTTCTTTTTTAATAAAAATTGCATAAAACTTTTTTGCATCTACGATATTACAGATTTTATTACGGTTTTTCTTTCTGTTGCACAGTGGAGTAGAATGTTTTTTCTAATGATGAAATCTTAATAAATATTCTTTACTTTTCGAGTCATTTGCTTTTGAATTTTAAAATTTCAAAATTTTATAATATATTGACTTAGTTTTTTTTTTAATATATCAAAAATTATTGTACGATCTTGACAATTTTTTTACTTAGTTAAAAAACAACATTATTTATCAGACGAAAATATACTAAAGTCAATATCTCCACCCAGTTCAAAACTTTCAATAAGTTTTCAATTTGAAAATGCAAAAAAATTACGAATTTTTGTCTCTTCTTTCTTTTTGCCCAAAAAAGTGTCTTCACTTATTTTCATCTAAAACAATTTTGTCTTCAAAACATATATAAAATTTATATATTTTGAAAGGCTTTATTAAACAAAATTATATACTTTATGATAACCCTATTAAGACTAAACACATATCCTCCCGAATAATACCCTTTTTAATCAAAATTTTGAATTTAACCTAAATGTTTTAAAATATCATAGTATGAAATTTAAAACGGTATACACCTACAACCATTTTAATTTTTCACCCATAATTTATATAAAATTTATTGATTATATAATTTTTTAACCAAATTAATGAAATTTCAAGCCAAAAATATAAATTATAACAAGTTAAAATTTTGTATTGGGTTATAAATTTTTATACCCTTCTCCTGTGTCTATATTGAAGTGTTTTATAACAACAATTATAAAATTGCAAAATTATTTGACCTAATGAACCACTGTATAAATTAATCTAAATGGTATATTAAAAAACCAAAATTTTTAGGAAACCGGTTTTCTAGATATACGAAAAATAAATGATCAAAAAGAATGATTTTATGTAAAATAATTGGTTAATTGTTTTTAATTAAATGATAATAAATTTTTTGAAAATTGTATTATTTTATATCTATTCTGCTAAGACCGTCAATATGTTGCCCTACACTTTATACAGTAATTAAAATTAAATTTTCGAACTTATAACTTATCTATCTAATTTAGGTCATTTATGAGTTAAGAATGTTTCTTCGAAAAAAATTAAAAGTTAATTTTTTATATTTTTTAATAAAGAAAATTTATTTTTTTACTGACGATCCCAAAAGTTTCGTGAAAATTAAAAAAAAAAAAAAAATTAAATCCCGGTATTTTTTTAAACTTTTTAATAACAATTTTTTCAAGAAGAAACGAAAACCATAAGTATTTTTAATTTATTTCATTGAGTTAAATATAAAACATGGTAGTAAGTGAAGACATTATTTGTATTTAAGTCAATAAATTAAATTTAAAGTACTTATTTTTCTCGCTACTTCGTGTGTATACTTATTAAACCATTTCGTTTAATGAGTATTTCGGACAAATCCTTTAAAAAATGACCTTTATCGTGGTTATTATTTAACTTTAGCTGTAAACAACAAATAATTTGTAATCTTTCAGCATCATAACCAGTACATAGGAACATTTTATGTCTTCAGCTCATAAAACCATCAGTTCAATAACTAAATATTCGAAAGCATTTCCTGTTGTATTATACAAAACTCTATAAGTGTACTAAGTCTAAAACATTTAAAATACTTACTCTAAAAATGGTGAACGTATTGTCAAATCAATTTCTCTTGCTTTATCAAAGTTAAAAGTATTCATTATAAGCCATGTCATCTCCTGAGCCCATGTTGTGCCACATTTTGTACTGGTTACAATAAAAACGTCATCTTCACGAACATTAAAGTTATAAACACGATCAAGAACTGGCTTAAATGTATCTGACAATGAACAGTAACGATTTCTCCAATCTCCAATTATAGGTGCAGATGGTTTAACAGATGGAAAAATTTTAGAATATCCACCCGATAAAGCGAGCTTTTCGATTTCCTTGAAAGGAATACTTTCTGAGTGAAAGCAACAGTTGGGCATCTAAAAAATAAAAAATAATTCTTCATTAAGATTTTAATACTTCCTAAATAAGTTTAAAAATGTAATGTTATAGTCGATTAAGCACGACAATCAATAGGCACCAAAATAATAAGACGTTTCAAATTTCATCAAGATATTTTTGAAGTGCGACCGGCATTTCCTTCATGAGAAAATAGTAATTCCGAATGGTATACCAATATTTATTTGTTTCTCGTTACAAACATCTGCACAAACGCATTATATCCCCAACCTCTTATAGAAATGTTGGGTCAATAACAATTAACCCAATACTGGTACTGAATGAACCATATGTCTGCGCTTGTGCTATTGTTTGTAACACACATACAAAATTATATTACATCCACTTTTAAGTGGGTCAGTTCAAAATCACTTTTTTAGCCGATTTAACGAAGTCCATCTGTCTGACTAATTGCCCATGTATAAGTCGCAATTTTATAGATATGTTTTTGAAATAATCTATTGCAATTGGTCATGTTCGGCCCAATGATTCGAGAAGCTTCGAAAGCTTTTAAAACTCAAAGATATGAAAATATCTATGTTGACCTAAATATGATCTATCTATAGCTGCCGGTATAGATAGATCATAATAAAGCTACAAGGATCGACAATTTTTCATACCTGTGTCATAACGTACATTTTGGTACCTCACCGTTTAAGTCAGAAGTCACATTAATTTTACAGCAACAATATATGTATGTATACAATATATATGTGTACTGTATATTTACTTTGTATCATCGTTTTTTATTTTTATTCATATTTTTATTTTCTTAATTCAGTATTTGTTAATTGGGTCGGTCGATGCTGCTGCAACATTTAAAATATCATTTTATTGAATTCATTAATGAAACAACTTTCTCTACTATTTGGAAAGGTCTTGTTAACTTGCTACTAATAACATGTTCGATGGGTTTTTCGCTTTCATCTTGACACTTGACTATATTTAATACAAGGTAATCGAATTGTTTGAATTAAGAAAACTACGCAAAATGTTATATTCGTTCAAGATCGATCACATAATATCATATACTTAAGCGATTTTCGGAAGTAAATCTTTGAATAGAGCTTAATAAACATTTTACATTTTTATTCAACTAAATACAATATTTAAAAAAATTTATAATAATATTTATCATATAAGCCACTTAAGATGGTTGGAGTGTTATACATTTTTGAAGGTGTAACTCTTAAAAAATGCATTCCAATTAGAAATCAATGTCCGGTTAAGTAATTATTACTGGATAATAATTGATTCATTATATCATATAGAACTTATAAAAATTTTTTTAAATCGATTTTTGTCAATATGAACCTTTTATAATGTCTTTACGTTATTATTTTTTTAGATTTCTATACTTTAAAGAAATTTTAGGAGAGATCGACATAAACATTTTTAAGTTTATTTTACTTGTATTGGATTTTGTTTGCAAATTTTGCCAAAATCTTTAACCTGTGCCTCGTTGAAATTTCATATAATTAAAAATTTCTATGCACTGTATTTGTAATAAACTTATGATTTACACTGTGCTTATGGAATATTTCTATAACTGCAGAAGTGGGAATTGCTCATAAAAAATTACCAAAAATCAAATATTAAAAATTTCTGTTTCAGACAATTAATATTTTTTTTACAGAATTTTCTAATTTAAACGAAATATTTTATAAAAATTAAAGATATCCAGAGGAACTTTTCTGTCCGATCAAGAAAAACAAAATTTAATTTTTTTATAATCATAAAATTAAACGTTCCGAAGGTGTGGCGCATTATTTCTTTGAGAAAGTACAGATTTAATATGTTCGGGAACCCTCCAAGTGAATTAATCTTATAAAACAAGAAGCAACCTGTAACCTGTACTACTAGATAGATCATAACCTGTAAAGAACAAACAAATATTTCCTGAGACTTTTAAATACGTTGAGAAGTGGAAATAGTTAATTTTCGTTGGCAAAAAAATCTAATTCTGACTGATAAGAAAGAATATGATTATGACTTATATTCTTTGCTCATTCTCATATTACTTCGATTTGAGATTAAACAATGTTCGGATGTAAAAATGTAATTTTAGCAACATTTTCTGCAGTTACCAAATCTAAAATTCGTTTTCTTCCAGCAAAAATATGTAGCATAATTGAAAACTAATTGGTAGAATATGCTCTTCTGTATTTTAGTGATGAAAAAAATTGATGAAAATTAAAATTTTTCGAAAAGGTTACATTGTGGTACATGTTTCAAAGCAAATCATGGTTTAACGACACAGCCAACTTCTGTTGGAATCGCTGGCTTATATATATATATATATATATATATATATATATATATATATATATATATATATATATATATATATATATATATATATATATATATATATATATATATATATATATATATATATATATATATATATATATATATATATATATATATATATATATATATATATATCACTTCATATTTTATTTCACTTTTTTCTGATAAAAATTTTGAAATTAATATGCGTACGTTTTTCAAATAAATATAATACATATCTTACATTTTATTCCACTTAGACTTCGGGTAAATTAAAATAAAAAATAAATTTCACTTTCTTGAACTGTTAACTCTTTGACTGCTCTCAACTGAATAATCATAATAATTCATTGTTGTAGTTTTAAAATTTATAAATTTTAAGCATATTATGTATTTTTGAAATTTCGTTGATTTCGGTGAGAATCTAATTTAATTTTTGTAATATGTATGTGTATGTTTGTGTAAAATGATTCAAAATTGATAAAGAGCACCAAAACAACCAATGAACAGTTTAATGCAGTTAAAGCGAACACGAACATACCAAAATATGTGAACATGAAAATAATATTCAGTATTCATGAAATTTATATATTCTATATATCATATTCATATGAAGTTTGGACATTTTAACTGCAATGTAATGATTCTCAACATTTTGAAAATATGTATAATAATGACAAAACTTCTATTATATTATATTATATTATATTATATTATATTATATTATATTATATTATATTATATTATATTATATTATATTATATTATATTATATTATATTATATTATATTATATTATATTATATTATATTATATTATATTATATTATATTATATTATATTATATTATATTATATTATATTATATTATATTATATATATTATATTATATTATATTATATTATTATATTATATTATATTATATTATATTATATTATTATATTATATTATATTATTTATTATATTATATTATATTATATTATATTATATTATATTAATTATATTATATTATATTATATTATATTATATTATATTATATTATATTATATTATATTATATTATATTATATTATATTATATTATATTATATTATATATATTATATTATATTATTATATTATATTATATTATATTATATTATATTATATTATATTATATATTATATTATATTATATTATATTATATTATATTATATTATATTATTATATTATATTATATTATATTATATTATATTATATTATATTATATTATATTATATTATATTATATTATATTATATTATATTATATTATATTATATTATATTATATTATATTATATTATATTATATTATATTATATTATATTATATTATATTATATTATATTATATTATATTATATTATATTAATTATATTATATATATTATATTATATTATATTATATTATATTATATTATATTATATTATATTATATTATATTATATTATATTATATTATATTATATTATATTATATTATATTATATTATATTATATTATATTATATTATATTATATTATATTATATTATATTATATTATATTATATTATATTATATTATATTATTATATTATATTATTACATAAATCGGAAATTTTGAAGAAATTACACACAAAAACCAAACATGAATCAAAATCGTTTCGAACAAAGTAGATTAAGGATTGACTTAAATTTTTTTATTAATTTTTTGTAGTAAAACTTCGAGGAAGAAAATTCTCATAACACTAGACTTTTTGTTAAACAATTTAAAATTTTTTATTTATAAAGCAGAATCATAACCGATTTTTTCCATATTGTATAAATCCATACAATATAGAAACATTTAAAAACACATGAAACAAGTTAGTTAATAACCCTTTTCACTTCCAGATTACATCATTCTCCTTTTAAAAAGAAGAATTACAGTATGCTGATTGACACTCGAAAGTCGAACTTGTGTGAACTGTAAATCTCAACTTATGGTCTGAAAAATCATAATCTAAAGCAGAGTATTGTTGTTTATTCAAAAGTTTAATTATTATTACTTCTTTAAAATATCTTTAAATCAACTATTGACTTTTTGGTCAGGTTTTCTCATAATTTACCAGGTATTGCGTAGAATTTTACATAATAACGACATACCACTGCAGCAGAATGAGTAGAAATAGGAGAAAAATTGTTAAATTTGAAACTTTTTTAAAATATATAATATATATTACTTAAGGGGTTTTTATAGAACCGGTGTAAATTGATAAATAAGTAATTATTTCACTTGATATTTAAAATAGATTTTCTAAGATTGGAGAGTTGAATTATTTTGAGAAAAATTGTTTCATGATTAGTATATACCAAAGTACGGGTTTTACTATTTTTTATTCTTCAAACGATCGCACATTTCAAAGAGTTTATTTTTTATTTTTTTAAGAGTTTTATTTTTTAATCGCTCTTTGAACAAGAATTATAAAAAAATTATATAAATTAAAAAACGGACAAAATACAAAAATAATTTTAAAATTAATAATTCACACAAATTGTTTTGAAGTCGTGTGCAGCAGTGAAACACTTCTTTTTAAATGAAAAAGGAGTGTCTGTATGTTTGCAACCTTTGTACTCACATATTAAGATGTGTTTACTTTTGCTGTATGAATTTTAATTTTTGTTTGGTTTTGTTATTGTATTTTTAGTATAAAATAATAACAGCAAATCTGTTTGCAGCAAGAATTTTTTTATGTGTTTGTGTATGTACAAGCACATCTTTTTTTGCCTTCAACCATTTCGAATAAATTAGTGTGCGATGAACGTTTTGGAAAAAATACTCTTTTCTGCATGTGGGGTATGACAATTTTATTAAATTCATATTAGTATTGTAGATGTGAAAAAACTGTACTAAATCGAGTCAGATTTTTATTAACAGATTTCTTATTATTTCTTCTTGGTGCTACTCAAAAATGAAAATTTTTTTATATGCCCAAAAAAAAAGAAAAAAAAAACTCAATTTGGTTTTTTGGTTTAATTTTTATTGTTTGTTTTGTTTTGCTTAAAAAAGAAATTTCCAAAGACTTAGTCCTTAACCACCAAGGAGTTTAGTTAGATATTTCATAAAAATATGTAAGTGTGTATTTATTAACCGAAAAAGTTATGTAATAATAATAAGAGATATGAAATAAATAAAAAGATCTTCAATAAATTTGAAAAATTTATGTTTATATATATATATATATATATATATATATATATATATATATATATATATATATATATATATATATATATTATATATATATATATATATATATATATATATATATATATATATATATATATATATATATATATAGCGCATAGTAAACATAAATTTTTCAAATTTATTGAAAAAATCATAAAAACAAAAAGTAATGTTTAACGTCACCACCTTTAGTCCGATCGAAGCAAATTATCCATGTTGTTAATGTTTTATGAAGAGCTTAATTTTCTTCTTTGATGATTTTCGAATTCTTTGTCAATGTCTAGTATTCGCTTATGATATTTGGGATCATTTCCAAGGTGATTCTAATTTTGACTAAATTTTGTAGATTTTGAAAGAGATTTCTCTTTATACAAAAGTTGAAGCGCTTAAGAGGGGAAGAAGCCAAGTACCAAAAGTGAATTCTAGAAATTGACAACGAATTCAAAAATCACCAAAGAATGAAACTGAGCTCTTTGTAAATCATTTACAATGATATATAATTTGTTTCGAACGGAATTAAAGTGGCGACGTTGTTAGAGTTGTTTGTGTTGTTTATTACCCGCACACAATAAAGTAGAACACAACATTTCAGTTTCACGGTTTATTAGAGACTCAAAGCTTAATGCTGAAGACTAAATTAGAAATCACATATATAGTGTTGCCAAATATATAATATTAAGGTATTGCCATACATATAGTAATATATAATTCAACGTTGGGAATTTAAATTAACTTAAAGTCTACTTATGCAATCGTGTTGCCTGATAAATCTTAAATGTATATTTCTCAACACTCCTTCTCAACACGAGTGCATACATAGGTACAAACATAAACATTAATTCTCATTCAATAACTTAAATACTTGAAGTTCTCATTCATTAACTCTTACACTTATTCTTTTAACTTAAATATTACAATATATTAATATTTAAATTCTCTTAATTCAAATTCAACTTTTCCATGAATTTACAATGTTTTACTTTATCTAAATTCTTTGTTAATATATCAGCTAACATATCATTAGTTTGAACATACACTATTCTCTATAAATTATCCGTTATAACTACTCTTATAAAATTGTATTTAATATCTATATGTTTTGTACGTGCATGATATGTGTGATTCTTTACCAATTGCTGTGCACTCAAATTATCTCCATACTCCATACTATTTCCTCCATCAGTCTACGCAAATAGATTGCCTCCTTCGCGGCAGTACACACGCTACAAATTCTGCCTCTGTACTACTGAGCGCCACACTCTGCTGCTTTCTAGACTCCCATGAAAATACACTACTACCAATAAAGAAAACATAACCTGTATAGGACTTTCTGTCAGATGTGTCACCTCCTAATCAGAATCAACATATCCAACTATTGGTTTCCCAGTCTTCCTGTATGTTATCTTGTTACCTTTCGTAGCAGACAAATATCTCAAAATATGTTTCACCGCAACCAAATGCTCCCTATGTGGATCCTTATTACATTGAGCTAATTTCGTCACAGAATGCAATATGTCTGGTCTTGTCGACAGTGCCAAATACATCAATGATCCTATGATCGACTTATATTCGACAGCGTTAACCCTGTCACAATTTACATTGTCATATTTCACCTGAAATCCTGGGTCCAATGGTGTATTAACCTTTCTACAATTCACCATATTATTCTCCTTTAGCAGATCCTCAATATAATTACCTTGACTGATAGAAATTTCCTCTAATTCTCCCTTCGCTATATCTCAATACCCAGACAATAATTAAGTTGTCCCTTATCAACACAATCAAAATGTGTACTAAATTCTCTCTTAAAATGTTGTATATATACCTTCGAGTCCGACGCGATAATAATGTCATCCACATAAACTGCAACAAAGATAATCTTGTTCCTGTCATTGTATTTGTACAAACACCTCTCACTCTCTAATGGTGTGAAATTCATAGAACGTAAAACCCCGTCAAGTTTCATGTACCACTCACGACCTGCCTGTTTAAGTCCGTATATTGCTTTATCCAACCTCAGTACACGTTCGGGATAATCTTCGTCAACAAAACATTCGGGTTGTCGCATATACACAACATCATGTAAATTACCATTCAAATATACTGTACAAACATCCATTTGTACCAAATACAAATCGTACTCAACAGAAAGTGCTAATAACATGCGTATTGTTGCATACCTAATTACCGGTGAAAAAGTCTCCTTATAATTTACGCCGAACTTCTGTGCACAACCTTTCGCTACTAACCTAGCTTTAAATTTGTCAATGCTACCGTCTTTGTTTCTTTTTAAATTAAAAACCCATTTCGAACCTATTGCTCTTTGTCCGTCAGGTAAATCTACTAATGTCCATGTTTAATTTCTCAACAATGAATCATACTCATCTTGCATGGCTCTCTTCCATTCATTTCCATACTCACTATTTACAGCCTCTTCAACAGAATTTGGAATAATAATATTCGACGTTTCTTGAAGTGTATTCAACGTGTTGTACATCTTTTTCGGCCTACCAGGCTTACCAGTTCGTACGATTTTCGATTGGGCCTGGAAGACCCAATTTTTTGCTGTTGCTCCTCCTCACTTTGCATCTCATCAACGCTTTCATGCTCACTATCATATTGTTCCTCATGTTCTTCGCAGCTACAATTATCATGTTCAATTGTTCTTTCTTCTGCTTTATTCAAATCTATCAAAAACTTACTTATGTCCATTACGTTGTTGCTTTGTTCAGACAAGTCACATTTTTTTTCTGCACCTCTTATTTCAGCTATGTTGTTTTTTATATTCTCGTTGAAGTAAACATCTCGTTTTTCCACTACATTTCTTGTCTCTGGATCATACAATCTATATGCTTTAGATGTAAGAGAGTAACCAACCATTTTATATACTTTGCCTCTTGCTTGAAACTTTTTACGCTGTGTCTTCTCTAAAGCAACTGCGGTCGAACCGAAAACTCTTAAATGCCTTACGCACGGCTTACGTCCAGTAAAAACTTCAAATGGAGTTTTATCTTTTATTAACTTTGTTGGTGCTCTATTTCTAATATAAGCAGCAGTAGACACTGCTTCTGCCCACAAATTCTCTTTCATACCGCTGTAAACTAACATGCTTCTTGCCATTTCTACGAGTGTGCGGTTTGCACGTTCAGCCACGCCGTTTTGTTGTGGTGTGTATGGTACTGTGAGTTGTCTCTTTATGCCACATCTACTCAAATGCTCTTCGAATTTTTTGTTTACAAACTCACCACCGTTGTCGCTACGCAAACATTTAATTCTTCTTTCTGTTTGACGCTCTATCATTCTCTGAAATGAAACAAACTTATCAAAGGCTTCATCTTTTGATTTCATGAAATAAATAAATATTCTACGGGAAAAATCGTCAATAAATGTTATAAAGTAACGCGAGCCACCAAGCGACTGCGTATTAACTGGACCACATATATCAGTGTGAATCAAGTCTAATATATTCTTTGACTTTATTTCATTGTTTCTACTGAATGGTTTTACTTGAACTTTCGATTTCATACATGTTACACAATTTTGATCAATATTAAAATCTGTTCCATACAAACCAATCACCATATTCTTTTCTTTCAATTCAATTAAACTCTTATAGTTCAAATGACCATATCTGTTATGCCATTTAATACTTTCATTGCTTTTCATATGAAACACTTTATTATATTTTTTATTTTCAAACACAAATAAATTGTCTTTCTCTTTGCACATAACACCACTTCATTACTGTTGTCTAAAATTTCTGCTTTCTCTCTTGTAAAATTTACACAAAATCCCTTGCTAACAGCTCTGCTTACTGACACAAAATTTCCAATTAAATTTGGCACATATAATACTTCACGTAAGAGTATATCTCCGTCTGCAGTCACAATATTTACGTCGCCAATTCCCTCTGCACAAATGTATTTCTCTCCTGCTAATGTTATTTTCTCCTTGTGTTCTCTTAATTTTTCAAAACATGCTCGATCACCAGACATGTGTGCGGTTGCGCCACTATCAATACACCATACATTGTTTTTAAATGTGTTTGTCTCAGCCGACGCTAGTACAGTAAATTGTTTTTGTTCTTTTTTATTTTCTCTCTTTTGCTTTGAGTAACAGTTAGCAGCATTACCACATACGAAACAAGCACCTTTTTTCTTCTCTTGTTGCTGACTTCTTTTTTCGTTGTTGTGTTTTTTGAATCGGTCGTTGCTATGTGATTTTGTTTTTACGTTGAATGCTGTTTGTTGTAATTTATCGTCTTCTTTTTGGCATTTTCTTTCACTTTCTTCTAGAAGTTTCACTTTTAAATTTTGTAGAAATGGCAAATTATCTCGAGTCTTCATGGCTACAACAAATTGTTCATATTGTGTTGGCAAACTTGAAAGTAACATAATTGTAATAAGCTCTTCATTGATTTCAATTCCAGCTTCAGCCAATTTGTCCACAATCGATGTAAAATTGTTAATGTGCTCCGACATGCTTCCATCTTCAGACATACGTGCTCCTAGCAACTGCTTGTATAAATAAACCTTCCTTATGGGATCACTTGGACGAAATACTTCTTGTAATGTATTCCATGCCTCTTCCGATGTTTTACAATTCTTTATGTAGTTCAGCTGTGACGCTTCCACGCATAGAACTATTGTTGCCAAGGCCTTCTCATCTTTTTCTGACCACTTACCAATATCTTCGGCATCATTTCTAGTTTTCTTACCAATGGCTACATCCCAATATCCCGTATGGATCAAAACACTTTTCATATGGATGCACCAAGAATCATAATTCTTTTCATTTAGTTTGTCTATTTGATACAAACTCATTTTCACAATTTTTTTTTACTTTATCTTTTTTCTTCTTTTATAATACTTGCACGATGCCTGGGCCCATAACCTATGTTAGAGTTTTTTGTGTTATTTATTACCCGCACACATTAAAGTAGAACACAACATTTCAGTTTCACGGTTTATTAGAGACTCAAAGCTTAATGCTAAAGACTAAATTAGAGATCACATATATAGTGTTGCCAAATATATAATATTAAGGTATTGCCATACATATAGTAATATATTACAACGTTGGGAATTTAAATTAACTTAAAGTCTACTTATGCAATCGTGTTGCCTGATAAATCTTAAATGTATATTTCTCAACAGACGTTATACGTGGAAAAAAATAGTTCTTCCATTTCTGTACACAGCATGAACTTTCATTCATTCTGGGCGGTGACTGATACAACAATTTTTTCTATGGAGACCGATCCAGCCAAATGTTTACTTTACACAAAGTTATTATGTCTATAATATCATATTTTTATAGGATTTAGTGTTCATAGTCAGTTTCCTCAGAAATAAAAGTGGTAAAATCATTTTTTTCTGTCAATAAATAAATGGCTTGTATAGCGAATTAAAGGCAATAAATATGTTTATATTATGCATTTGTGCTGGTATTTGTAACTTAAAAAAGGTTTTGGAGTCAATTAAACGGTGTCCGTCCATACATCTGTCCATGTAAATGTTGTGAATTCTCTATAGGACGCAATTTTTAAATTATTATATTTTGGCCATGTTAAGTATAATATTTCAGGTACCTCCCATACTAGTGTACTCTCGCAATGAGGTTTTAAGCTCATAAAATTTGGCAGAAATAAATCTATTCTAACGAACAAATCAGAGATATGGCTCTTATAGATGTTTAGTTTCAAATATTTAACATAAGAAAATAAGTTTTAATTTCAAACAAAGCAAGACAGATCAAATAAGAGTAGTGATTAAAAACTTACATCATATAACTAATTTTGAACAACAAGGACACAGAGAAGGAATATTACCCCTTTAATGTTCTCGAAAACAATAAAAAAATCTCTGATCTAACCCATATAAACAACGTAATAATTACGATCGAGACACCTAGAAAAATACGAGATATTCCACAATGCCACCGCTGTCAATAATATTGTCATACCAGAACCTCTTCAGACGCTCTTCAGAATAACTCCATCGCAAACAATGCGAAAAATAATATATTACAGAAAATAGAAAACTAACTATCCAAACAAATGGAGCTTACAAACACTTTACTGAACATGATTTCAGTCTTATGTAATAAAATACGCCATTAGATTTTAAAATTACCACATGGAATGCTAACGGACTCCCTAACTATATACGAGAGGTTGAATTATTTCTACAAACAATATTGACATATTTTTAAAATCGGAAACATATTTTACTAAAAATTATTTTTTAACAAAGGATGCAAGTTAATAATCGTAAATCACTTCAGCGATAGAGGGCATGGTGGCTCTGCAATTTTAATAAAAACTGGTATCGAATATGAAATAGAGGAAAATTATATTCGAGAAAGTGCTCAAGGAGCTATCATAAAAATTATATGTAATAACTATGATATGCCTGTTTGTGTTATTTATTGTCCACCTCGTCATAATATAAAATATACCGGTTCTGACATTTTTCTTTTGATAAACTTGGTTCATGATTTATAGTAGGCGGTGATTTCAACGTGAAACATTCTTGGTGGGGATCTCGTATTTTAAATCCAAAGAGCAGAGAACTTTTTAAATACTTTATTTTACGAAATTTATTTATGAAGCAGGTTTTTTGTCAAACCCACCAGATACAATGATCTTAAACTCGCGATCTAAAAAGAACTAGATTGGACACAGACAATGCAATATCATCAAATTACATTTAAAATAGGAAAATTAAATTCCAAAAAAGCTAACGGGTATGGCAAAAAATAGCCTTTATATTTTTAACAACGATTTTTTATTATGTTTTACGTTAAAAACATTTTCCATCGTAGTTAAAATGTAGAAGTCATCATAATAAAAAAGCCAAGTAAATCTGAAAATCAAGTTACTTCCTATAGACCTATTGAACGATTAATATTTTCTTCAAATTATTTGAAAAAATATTTCTTAAACGCTCCAATTCTCCAATTCTTGAAAGACAACGAATCATCCCCCAGTTTGGATTTAGGCAAGTACATGGCACGCCTGAACAATGCCACAGAGACAGAGTTTGGCGTACTGGTTCCAGTTCCGCAAGAAAGTGTACTAATTCAGAGTACACATGTGCAGATGACACCGCTATTTTGTCAACTCATGAATCAAAGTTAATGTTAAATAGAAATCAGCTCATGTCCCGTTTGCGCTGTCACAATATCACAAAAAATTATAATTAAATTTCTAAAAAAGATTGTGTTAAATATCTCGGAATTAATATGAATCGATGCGACAACTATTAAATTTGCAAAATAAAATAAAATTTTGCTGCTTTCAACAAAATCTCAAATTATATCACAGCTGAGTGACATACAAATCCCCTTTCAAATAACACATAGAAGGAAATAAATCTCATTTCGTTTCATTATTTCAGTTTCGTTCATTACTTATTCGTAACTATCATTTGTAACCAACATTGTGGTCTAGGGTATTACATAGTCAAGCTTGACTATAATATATTTACTTTTTTTTTGACTTTCAACAATGTTAATTTCTTCGTTCAATTTAAATTTTAATTCATAGTTGATAACATGATACAAGGATTAGAAGATAGTTACACTTTAGAAATTTGTAGCCACGATTAATCATTTGACGTTGACCGAGATTGTGACATATAACCCTATCAATTTAAAAGTTTATCGATATTAACGTTTTAAACTTCTGATTTTCATATAATTTTCAATATAAAATAATCATGTTCACATTATCCATATTTTTGATTCGTAAAGCAAAATTCTAACTAAAAAACTCATTGATTTTTTATGTGTCAATTATTGTTCCGAAAGTTGCCGAAAGAAATGACTGATAACAGAATGCTAACTTCTAAACAAGAAAAACAATGTGTATATAAAAATATCCTGCAGTGTTTGTTTAAAAATAATTGTTTTGTGCAAAACACTTTTTTTGAAATAATTTTGTAACTTTTGGACTTTTGAATATATTCCCACGCCCCCGAGAGGAGCTTAAAACTTATGCTTTTCCAAATCATACTTATTCATAAATACCTTAGATTATTTTTTTCAAAAGGGTAGACATCATTTTTCATACATTGATAAATAATTTGTCTACCGTCACCTTTCCAAATGTCATAAATAATGATCGAAATATTAAAGCTTTTAGAAAGTTATATTTATCTAGCTAGTTCTTCATAATGATTAGGTAACCTATTGACTATTCTTATTATGAAGAAAACGAGTTTCCATTACACTTTTTTACATTATATTTTCTAACATTAATTAATAAATTAATCATAATAATAATATTCACTAAAAATTAAATTAAATTTTCAGTCAAATTTAAGTCATTAGGAAACATAAATAGTATACTTCAATTAATATTAGGTTATAGTAAACAATTTATTATATTTATATTTTATTTATTTTCATTCTATATATTTACTGTTGTTTCTTTCTGATGTTTTAGGCAAATTTACTACATTTATTAGACGATTTTTATTATTATTATTATTTTTTTCTTTTTTGTGTAAAAATATTTTATAGATTTTATTTATTTTTTTAATTTATTTATGTATTTATTTTTTAAAAGAGATTGTCATAAATGTGAAATTATTTTTCATTATATACGTACATATAAAATATAGTAAAACATATATTTATATAAGCGTATGTACACATTTGTTTAATAATTTAAAATGTTAATAATTATATAATAAAATTAATTTTGTCTTTGTATATTTGACAAAAGTTCTTTGATATATTTACATATGTTTCATTTCACTTGTACTGGTGAAGCGTATAAGAATAACAACATTGATAAATTTCAAATTATTCTTTATATATGTTCATTTTATTATAAGAGACATTCCCTAATATGTTCGAACCTGAAATGGGCCTCATCACTTCTGGTTTTGTTGAAATTCGATATTCTATCGGTGTTCAACACAATTTAATGTCACAGTGGACTAGAGTAAAATGAATGATTTGTGTTGAGAAATGTGTTTTTTCTTTTTTTTTTTTTTTTTTGCAACTTTGACATTATATATTGTTTGGTAATAGCAATGGCAAGCTAACGTTGAAAGGAATTAATTTGAATAAATAAGTTATATTCAGTTCAAATTGAAGTTTATTAAAATTTTATATATTTTGGAGAACTAAAAATACATGTATCGAATTTCAATGAAATCAGAGTAGATGATCGAAACTTTTTGAATTGCCTCATTTTTAAATAACATTTTTTCTTAAATAATAAAACAAGAAGTATATTTTCTCAAGAAGAATAAAGATGTTTTAAAATTGCACATAGTGTTTGGTATTCATATTTATTATTATTATTAATTCTTAAAGTTGAGTCCAGCCCAGAAGAAAATATGGAAGAGAATATATTTATAAATATTATATGCCGTTCAACAAAATAAATATTTCATTAAACGTTGTAATTTAATATTTCTTTCTAATTTTCATACCAAACATATTTTTAATATACTTTTTATTATTATTATTATTGTTATTATTATTATTATTATTATTATTATTATTATTATTATTATTATATTATTATTACTGTTGTTACATACTTAATAATGGTACTAAAGTAACGAACATTCATTGACTTGATAAATATACAAACAAACAACATTAATGAAATTAATTAAATTCTAAAAAGGTGTATGTGGATGGTATTTGTATGTCATACTTAATGAAATGGTATTATTTGTGAAGTACGAAATTGATTAAAAATGCTATGAAGAAATTATTAGGAAAATATAGACAAAAGTGAAAGAATGACGAAAAAAGTTCAAAAAAACTTTGATATGTAAGTGAAAAGAATTTACTTTTTTTCTAGTTTACACAAACTTAACTTATTATTCAACCAATTCCATTATTTTTTTGAATCGATATTTTTGTGGCAAAGTACATTTTTTGCGACACCTTTGGTAGACATATGTTTTTATGTATTATTGTTTTTTTTTAAATTAGTTTATCTTAAGATTTTACTGTTTGAGTGGATTTAAATTTTTATTTAAATCGTATTAAAGATTTATTTTTGAACATATTCTTCTATTTCAATTTCACCAATCGGTAGTGCACGTTGTAGTTGTAGCTGTTGTGGCTTAAGCAATCCCGAGAAGAGTCTTTTAAACGCCATATGCTATTTTAGAGCTGTTTTCTTATTCATTAAAGACATCTGTTTAACCTTTATTTCGGCAAGCGTATGAATGCCCTGTTCTTCAAATTTCTTCCATTGTGAATAATTAATTTGCATATAAGTTATCAATTCGGGCATATCGATAAAGCCTTAAATAGTAAAATATTTTTAAATATCGAATGTCAATATCGAACTTTTTTTATAATTATGATACTTACTATCCCAGGCATGCATCATGTCTTGTATAATGTATTCAATGAAACCAATTTGACTTTTAGGTATGCTGCAGGTTGCGCGATCGAACATTGGCATAACGATTGGTAATTCTTTTGCTTTTTCTTCATCAGTTTGTGTGAAATATTCTTCGGCAATACGCCGTGCCCATTCGATGCAACAAATCATTGGTCGAGCTGGATTGCTCACATCGGCAACTTTAATGAGCATACGTCGCATTAATATAGAACTTTCTTCTTCCGTTTGTACGATCTAAAAATCCAATAAAAAATACAAAAATAAAATAATAATTTTGAAATATTAGTAAATTAAAAGACTTAAGCATCAAAACCGTAATGAATAAACAAAATTTGCAAGTAATTTACATAAAAAAATACTACTAAATATCCACTTTAAAAAATACACATTTAAAAAATACACAATTTGAACTTCTATGTTTGAAAGTTGTTTCAGGAATAATTAATTTGATACAAGATCGTCATGTCATAATTAAAAAAAACCCTGTTTCTGCTTTATATCAGTAGAGTTTAGTAAATAATTTGTTTTATTAATTGAGACTTTTTTGTGAATGAATTATTAAAACATCGCATCAAAAATATATTACATTAATTTCACAAGCAAATATGGTACCATTTATAGGATTTTAAATATCAAAAGTGAAATATACTGATTTCTAAAGTTAATATATTATAATTAAAATAAAATTGGCAATAAATTAATATTGCTTTCTTAAAAAAAAAACAAAAAAAAATATAATAACACTCCCATATTAAAGATTTTTAATATATGTACATATTTTTAAATATAACACGGAACACTTAATGAGTCATATAATGACAAAATTTTGATATCGTTTTTAATTAGGAAATTATAACAAATACACTGTCCAAATTTCGTTGTCAATTATTGTGGATGTGGCACATCCACAATTATTGTGGATGTGCCAACAAGAGACAGACGGACAGATAGACAGACAGACACACAGATGGACATAGCTAAATTGACTCAGATTTTGTTTTGATGCAAGAATATATATACTTTATGGGATCTGAGATAATTCCTTCTTAGCTTTACACTCGGAATGACAAAGTTAAAATACCCTCTTCACAACTTTTGGTGGTGGAGGGTACAATAAACCCGAGCCTAAAAAAAATTTGCTAAAAGAAAACTTCTAACAAATTCTATATTATATAGATTAGTATTATATTTTTAAGCAAGCATTAATAACTTGAAAATGATAAATGCTTTAATAGAACAATTACATTACAATTACTTTTAATTTGAATAATTGAATATTAGAAGTCATTGATATGCTCCAAATGTTTGATTTTTTAAATACTTCTTTTGCTACTACATGTTTATCATATGTAGTTTATGAACGTATAGTATAACAATTTTCGCAACAATGAAAGAAGATTATTTTTTTATACCAAAATTTAAAGATATCATGTTGATGAATTCTAAGAAATTATTGAAATTATCATAGAATATAATTAAAGGTTATGTAAATGAAAAATGTTAGTTTGCTATTAAATTAATTCAAAAGTAATGAAATTACTTTTTTTTTTAAATAGTTACTTTCAATTGTTAAATAGTCTATTTCTAACTTAAAATATAATATTCTTAATGAAAAAATATCAGTTTGGATATGCTTTTTATATTTTTTAAAGTTTTGCTAAAAATCTTATAAGAATGACAGTAAAAAAATAAGATACAAACGATTAAATTTTTACAAAATAAGAATTCTGTTTTAAATATGGCTTCCGATTTTAAGAGTTTATAGAAAATTGAAAAAATTTGGTTCAAATCTAAATATGAAAAATTATAGAAATGGGAACTTACATCTCTGGGCTCAACTTCTGCTCCGAAAACACTAACAAATTTGGCTAAATGTTCAAAATGTCGAGTCATTTCAGTAGCCAAGATCATGTCGATAATAGTACTTCTTGCCAGTTTATAAGTATCTTTATCTAAATTCTTAAAAATGTTGACGTTGTCATCAGCTGCAAAAGGAATTAAAAATGGTTTACAAGTAGATGATTATTTATTAGAAAAATGCTTGGAATGTATTTCAAACATATATATATATATATATATATATATATATATATATATATATATATATATATATATATATATATATATATATATATATATATATATATATATATATATATATATATATATATATATATATATATATATATATATATATATATATATATATTCCCAAAAAGTATATAGAATAATATTTACCCAAATATATATATATATATATATATATATATATATATATATATATATATATATATATATATATATATATATATATATATATATATATATATATATTTCCCAAAAAGTATATAGAATAATATTTACCCAAAGCGAGTCTAAAAGTTGTTGATGCGTGATGTGATTCGAGTACGGTTAAATCATTATAAAGTATAGCTAAAGGGCTATTTGAGTTACAAAGAAATGCAGATGAACGTCCAGGATGATCAACATCGTGCGCCACCGCTGCAATCAGTGCTGTAGCCTCTTCTAAGCGATCCATTACTAAGTCCTTAGCAGCTAATTGTGATATAAAAACACCGGTTGCCTATAAAAATTCAGATATTATGGTGAAGTGCAATATTTTTGAATTAACAATAATTATATTATATATACCTGCAAAACATCTGCAGCATGCGTACTATTATGATAAGAGTTATCGGCATGATAATGACTTTCCATTAAAGCCAACCAATTTTTACAAACTGTTTCGTCCACTCCGAGTGTTGAGAAAACATCGAAACGTCTAAATATTTCCATACCCAAATATAAAAGTGGATGTTTTTCCGTTACTTCTTCTAGTTTAAAAATATTAAATTCCCAGTTTAGAGATTCTTCCAGTATTTCCATAATGAGGGGTGTTGCCTATTAAAAAAGCCCATTAAAATTACAAATTTCGAAGGACTTATTATTTGTACTAACCTTCATTTTAGCTGGCATTATTCCAGGAGTGTTTGTACTATTGCAGGGACGACCAGACTTGACAATAGAATCATTTGAACTTCGTCGAGACGAATAAACGTTTGGTCCCTAAAATGTATTTGAAAAAAAAAAGAAAAAATAAATATATATATATATATATATATATATATATATATATATATATATATATATATATATATATATATATATATATATATATATATATATATATATATATATAATATATATATATATATATATATATATATATATATATATATATAAATAAATAAATATATATATATATATATATATATATATATATATATATATATATATATATATATATATATATATATATATATATATATATATATATATATATATATATATATATATATATATATATATATATATATATATATATATATATATATATATATATATATGTATATACTCTTTACATCATATTTAAGATACCTACAGTTAAAAGGGCACCTATCAAATCGGTTGCAATGGGATCATCTGGTCGTATTTCTTTCATTTGGGGGCTGTATAAACCTTCCCGCTTTAAAAATTCCATAACTTTATCAATTAGACGTGCCTCATCGGCTGAGCAATTCTCCTGTACTTGTGAAAGTAAATTTATTATCTTCAGAGTGTTTTTTTTTATTTTTTGTTTCATGTTTGTTGTTGTTTTTCAAAACGACAAATCGAACGATAGAACGAATGAATAAAACGAACAAAACGCAGATCGGTCAATTGGTAAAGGTTAATATTTACGAACGCAATGCATAAAAAAGAAAAAATTAGTAAAATTAATTTTTGTAAAAATTAATAATAAATAAAGCCATTATAAATAACTAAATTAATAAATCATAATTATTGAAAAAATCCAAAACAAAATGAAATAACATTTTATGTACAAAAAATGCTTATAAACTTTTAAAATCCAATATTATTCTAACATGTGTATAGTGTGTTCGTTAGTGTTTATAAGCCATTCATACCTTCGTTATAGGTGCTTCTAACGGTAAAGATGTTAGCTTAGCTAAACTTGTACGTCGAAGTCCATCGGAGGCTATTGATCGTACATCAAAACTTCCTCGACGTATTGAATGAAGTGATCCCCGTGGAGCTTCTTTAGGTTGTGGCAGAGTTGCTATAAAGTCTGTCTGCCCACCAGGTACATCAAAATTAAATACAAAATGTGTAGGAATTCTGTTAAAAAAATAAGCATGTTTTACGTATTAAAATAGAGTTCTGTTGCAATTAAACCGAAGACTGGGAAAGAAAACTTTTTGTTTGATACGTATTCTTGATTTAGTTAGAACATTAAAAATGTATGTGATTTTTTTAAATCGGAAACCATTCATTCAGTGATAATGTTTTCATTGATTATTCATTTATTGATTGTATTTAATTTTTGATTGTTTCTTACATTTCGATACGAAATGATTTCTTAAATATTCTGATTACAAGTATGACAAGTAAAGGAACAAAACTTTTAAATTAATTTAACTTTAAATGAATTTTTTATTTAAATTAAAAAAAAAAAATTATTAATATAAATAACATACCTTCCAATACACGCAACTGGCACCACACGAACATGCATCGGTATACCGTCTTGATTTTTTCTTTTAACTGTAAGTATGCCATCGAATTCTCGTACGCCTTTGCCTGTATTGTTGTTGATCGAAGAAACATCAGAAACAAAGATTTCGGCAAGAGGTTTGTTTATAATTTCATCCTATAAAATAAAAAATATATATTTTTATATTCGAAAAATGCTATGCCAGTCATTAAGCTAAAATAAAATTTAACTAAAGGTACTCTAAAATTTACTATCTCCAGGGCAAATCCACTAAAGTTTGAATTTGTGTTTAAGTTACTTTACAACACTTGACTTATTAGGAAATTTTTGATATTTCACATTTGATATTAATATTTAATTTAAACACTCCGAAACTTCAACGAAATTCATTAGAAGTAATTCACTAGGAAAGATTTGTGTTTCATTTGTTCTAATATATAAAATTAAAATGTTATAAAATTTGGTTGATAAGATCTCGCCTTTAAATACGAAAAATTAATGGAAATTAAGAGAAATATAATAAAAAATAATAGTAACAATAATAATAATAATAATAATAATAATAATAATAATAATAATAATAATAACAATAATAATAATAATAATTATTATTATTATTATTATTATTATTATTATTAGTTCTTACCAATCGCATATTCAGTAATCTTTCTGCTGATCTGTTGGCATACTGTATTCGTAGGAGATCGTCAGTAATAATTAAAACTTCTTTCAGTCGATGAAGTGCGGTGTAAAGTGCCTGAAATAAACAAATTTAATATATTAACTTAACTTTGGTAAGTAAAATTGTAATAAATTTATATGTTATGTAAAAAAATTGGTTTGACGATGCATTGAAAACATATATATATATATATATATATATATATATATATATATATATATATATATATATATATATATATATATATATATATATATATATATATATATATATATATATATATATATATATATATATATATATATATATATATATATATATATATATATATAAATTTATTTATTTATTCATACCTGTTGTGTTGATATTACATTATGCGGTCTTACTATTGAATGTAGAGTCTGCTTTAGCTCCATGGTGCACATTGATAAATTTGTACTTTCGGCCATGCACTGAAAAATTGCATAATATTAAAATTAAGGTTATATAAGAATTAATTTGCTTACTCTATTAACGCCAGCGTCTAATAGTGCATTCAGTACATCATCCCTTTCTGAAATGCTACAAAATATTATATAGATCAAAATTTATTTATTTATTTCAATAGAGGCCTTAAGCTTAAACTAAAAGCAAAGCAAATATGATACTAATTTCATTGAAATTAATTCAGAATTCTTAGCTTGAAAAGTTCTTAAAATTAATTTCAAATATTAACACTAATATGAATATTAATAATAGTTAAGAAAACGTTTGTGTCGACAATTAGTAGAATACAAGCCTACTCCGGAAAGGTCTTATATCGGACTCTTAAGCAAATATGGATCGATATCCGTCAAATAAGTAACATACATCAAATACATTTCGAAAAATTATACATGAGAAATTTGATTCAACAAAAGTGCTTGGGACAATGACAAACAATCTGTCTAGGTGTGCAAATATCCCCAACAGACCGACGAAAAAGCAAACGGACATAGCTTATCAACTCAGATTTATATATTTTGCAAGTATATATAATTCATGGGGTCGAAATTACAAATTTATTATACCATAATCACCACTTGTGGTGATGGAGAATATGATAAGAAGAAAATTGGCCTTTCCAAAAGGTACCTTTTTTTGACCACAGCTATTATTGTCGTAAAATGATGTCCGCTCATGTGACGAATGGATCTGAAATGAATATTATTTTTATTAATAATTTAAAATACATAATTAAAATTTGTTAAAAAATATGTTTGTTACCTGGCTATGTGTTCAGCGTCTAAATGTTTTGCAGAACGTGCATCAACTACAATAATATGAAAACATTCTGTGGCACTGCAAAGAATTTCCATGGCACTTTCTTTTGATTTGACTAATGTCACTTCTAAATTTTGTCGGTTGCATGATTGTTGCATCACCTCACAGATGTTGTCCGTTTTGTGAAAGACTAAAAGAGCCTTTTTCACACAATAAAGAAATGGTATGTAATAATGGTAGAAAGGTCAAAGGTTATTTCATTGAAAACAATACAAAACTCACCTTGAGATTAGGATTCGGTGGTAACACAGTGGGATATTTTGTATCGAATACATTTCGCTGAAACAAAAGAAAATTAGAATAATTAGAAATATGTGATATAATTGTAATATAACGTTTATAACGGAATTTTTCAAATATTTATTTTTCTTTTTTATATTTATACTAGCTTTAATTCGGCCCCAAAACGAATAAAAGCTAGTATAAATTATTCTTTGGAAATAATTCTGTAACTTTGGAACTATTGAATATTTTTTAACGTAATTTCACATGGACATTTTTGAAGTATTTTCCCAAGGGTTTGGAGAAGAACATTTTTCTAGTGGATCCTGGCGTGGGGAAGTGAATCTCTTAATTCTCTATAAATATTATTATTATTATTATTATTATTATTATTATTATTATTATTATTATTATTTTTTTTTTTTTTTTTGAAATAGAAAAAAATGATTTTTTTCTGTTTTTTTTCAACTATTTACTACTGAACTATAAAATTGATCGCATCTGAGGTTATATCCGAGGTTCTATTAAAATTAATTTATTATAAAATTTTAATATAACACAAAAAAGGTTCTTCTTAATAATTCAAAATTCCAATCCGGGAAAACTTGTTTAAAATATTCACTTTTCTCAGTAAATAGCTCACCCTACCGTTGTAAGAGGTTTGGCCCATCACAGATTTTTTTATTTTAAATTTTGTTGGCAAAGGGCTTTAAGCCATAAAGCCGGGGTATATCATAATGACCTATACCTTCTTCGTGTAGGAGGGAGGGGTTCTTGAATCCTTAGTTGAAATTAAGCTCTTTATGATCTTCATTACAAATTTCATGAGAGAGAAGCTAATGTAGTTATATAATCAGGATACTTTTTTGACGATTTTAGCTTAGACATTTTTTCCTACTCGAAATTCCGATAGGGCCAGCAGGAAAATCGTTTTTCTTAATGCATCGATTTTCTTAACGCATTTGCGTTAGAAATTCTTTCTGAATTAAGAAAAAATTGTATAGTTCAGAAAGAAATAATTGGTTATAGAATGAATTATGTAAAAAACTTTTTAAACAAAAATTTTGGTGACCAATTTTGAAGATCCACTTCCCGATAACAGGACCTATTTGAAACATGTCCTTTTCTAAGTTGGTAAAGTTTTTTTTTTCTGGTATATTGTGAAAATTTCACAGAAAAAACGGCCTGGCCGTTTGGAGTTCACACCTTACATAGAGATGTGTTTTGTATATGATAATGCACATGTCTCCATACTTAAATATCAATCAAGCATTTGTGGGAAGAATTCGATCAAAGAGTACGAACACAATGTCAAGAAAAAGTGATTACTGGAAGATAATAAAAAATTACGAAAATAAAAGAAAACAAAATGGATTTATATCAAAATATTACGCCAGGCTTTTAACAAATTGTTCATCTTCGTAAAAATAGGTGTAGATTCGTTCCACGGAAAACTAATATATTTTTTTACATTTTTAATTATGTTTTTTTTCATTTCTTTAGAATTTCTTATAGTAACAGCGTCAGGTACTCCCTATAATTATATTCTTTTTTAATAACATATATTATTTGATTTGCGCATATCTAAAAATTTAGATTTTATGTCAATTCTATTTTGTGCCTATACTTATGTCGCTACTGTATGTAGAAATAAAAAATTATTTCAAACATTTATATCGCAAAATATTTATCTCGATCGAATGTTTTGAAAAAAGATGACTGAACTTCCTTTGTGTTTCTGTGTTCGCGAATGTGTTAAAAGTAAAGCTGATTTTATACATATATATGATTTGAAAAGCTTTTAGGTGCAAATAACAAAAATTTGTTAAATTAATTTCTAATTGATTATTTTTGTGAAAGCATAACAGTTTTAAAAAAATCAATATTTAATGATTTAATTTATTTTAATAAATAATAATTAATAAATCATAACTATAAATTTTTTGGAACATTTTAAAATTTAATTGTTCTGAAACTTTCGAAATAAAATTTCGAAAATTCGAGGGGGTTAATGGACCTGGACTGATGTTATTGTGCAAACAACACATCAATTTTGCTAAATAAATTGCACTATTTAGCAATTTTATATTTCCAAAAAGGATTAAAATAATCGCAAATTTGATTCGGTAAGTTAAATAGAAAACTTATTAAAATAAATTAATATGTCAAGTCGCTTTATTTGGTCCGTTTGTGATTTGACATTATACCGAACGTTAACAAAAGGCGAAAGTCAAATTTATTAAAAACATTCATGTTCAGTGGAGTGTAAAAGAAAAGCACCAAAAACCCTTTGTTATATTTTAATATAATATTTGCGCAAGTGTAAAGAGTGTAAAAATGTAAGTTTCTCGAAATCCTGAACTAGCAACTCAAATATATATACCGGCGATAAAGCTTTGACTCTTATGAGAACAGTAGTGAGTTCCACTCAGAATCAGAACTAAATATTTATATTTATAGAAAAGTAAATAATAAAAAGAGTAAGAGTTATAATAATGGAATAAATCAATTTCTTATTCAAAATTACTTTTAATTAAAATGTTCTGAAACTATATTATAGCTATTTAATAATTACGTTATGAACAATAATGATAGTAATAATGAGCATGGAAAATATCTGTATCCTCTCTCCCTCTCTCTGTCTTATTAAATATAATTTTGGGTGTGCCGAATCTTCGATACCCTTCACCACATACGGTGGTAAATTTATACTCCAATACACCCATCAGCAAACTAACATACGCTCACATTGCGAATATAAACTCCCCAATCATGAGTTTTTTCTGAGAATAAGCAAAATTTTAGAATTTCGACACTTTATCTGAATAATGCTCTTGAATTTTGAATTTAGTACTATTTTATTTAATTATTAATAAGTCTTAAGCACACGCAGAGAAACGTCATTTCGCAATATGTTCATCGCAAACACTAATGTATTCGCGACAAACATTAATTGTTATCACCAACATGTTTATTGTTGAATTTATTTTATTTTGATAACATTTTTATTATAAAAAGCTATCGTTATTAGGATAAAATATTTTTTTAATCTACCGACAACTGAATATGAACAAATATTTTTTTTCAATTTGTGATAATATGGAAACATATTAAACATATTTGAATTAATATTCTCATTATTTAAAAATAAAAAAATAGACAATTAGACAATTAAAGTAAATAAAACATTTAAAATAATGTTTGCGTATTTTCCAAAGGTATTTATATATGAAATGAGAAGTATATTGAAATATTTCACAAGAAAATATTTAAGTTCAATAACAAAATATTGGAATAACAATATTTTAGTGGCGATAACAATAACAATTTCTTTTTTATTTACGGTAACAATATCTAATAACAATAGTATGTTGCTTCTCGATTATAGTTACCGCAAATATATCTTTTCTCTGCGTGCAGACTATATTTCTAAATCGTAACAATTGATAGTTTTATATCCTTTATTTTGAAACGAATTGGTAATTATACAAATAAAAAAGTTACATAAAAACTGTTAACTATCCAAACATACCTCGGATTCAGTGTTGTACTTTTGACATGATGTAAATGGATTTGTTTCATTGGAGATGTTCGACCTTTTGTTTTCCAATATTAATTTCAATTTTTGACCTTTAGGTTGACGACGCTCATATAAGTTCGACCTTGAAAGATCCTTTTTTATTGAATTTTGTACTTTTCGACGCAAAACAACGTCACTATATTCAGATAAATCTGATGAATCATCCTGCTGATCTTTAAGAGGCTGTATTTGTTGTACTATTTCATTATTTGATTCAGTTGATAATAAAAGGATGTTACCGTTTCCTTGACTGTGTCTGCGATGTTGACATCTATTTTCAAAACGTCTAAGTAATTCTAATTTGTCATCTAGTGTTAGATTGTTGATGCGCAACGTTTTGGCATCTAAACTTCGTATTACTTCCACTATTTCCGGTTGAAAATTTCGGCCGACAGCAAATGAATGATGGTTTTTTGTTTGAGTATCTGTAGGCAATGGCGTCATCACATCTTCACTTTCTGCAGCCACACTGGCATCATATTCAATTTCCTCTGGAGTCTTGGCTTCATTAATTTTATTGTTTAACATAATTGGCATATTGCCAACCTCTACTACGTAAGATGTGGATGGTGGACTTGATTTCACCTTTAGCAATTTCAATAATTCTCTTTCAGTTGAGTTTCGAACATTGATGCTTGTTTTTGGACGCTTCAAAATCTCTTCGCTAGCAAAAAAATCAATATCTCGAGGCAATGACGAGGGTAATGGACTGTTGATAAAACTCTTTCTATTATCTTCGACAAATGATTTGTATTCCTTAATGTATGTATGTTTGTTTTGTTTATTACTTTCGTCCAAAGTGTTAGTAACTTCATTAATTTGTAATTTCGTTGTGTTTATCTCCGACTTTTGTTTTGGTGTATTACTAATGTTTTTGGTGGATGTGGTTTCAATTTGTTGTAAAACACTATTGATTTCCTTTCTTTCATTTAATGAGATAATTAAATTTTTATTTGCATTATTATTTGTTTCAGACAATTGTAATGTGTTATTGTCCAAATCAGTTTCATTAGTTATGTCAGCGGTAGCATTCTTCTTTAGATTTGAAGTTTTAACGACATTCTTCCTTCTATCTTCCACACTATCGTTGATCTCTCGATGCCAAATTACGTTTTTATAATTATTTTCATTGTTATCACCGTAGTTTTTATTATCATGTTTATTATAATTCCTTAAATGTTTATCAAAATCATTTTTAATCGAATTCTCGTTTAAAATAACACATTCAATTGTTGTAGGAGTCGACGTTGTTTCTGTTGCTGCTAATGCTCCCGTATTTTCTATATTTTTGTCATTATCACCCACACAATGTCCGCACGGTTGCAATAATTCCTCTCCATATAATCGGTTATTTTCAGATTGATTTTGTTGTATCGGCTTTTTACGAAATACACTAGTGATTTTTGTAAAACAATTGCGCATTATTACAACACTTTCCGATTTTCAAATTAAAATTTCAGCTTAACAACAAGTAATATCTCAATCCTTTTTGCTGCAATAATATTTGGCACACACACACTAACAAATATATATATATATATATATATATATATATATATATATATATATATATATATATATATATATATATATATATATATATATATATATATATATATATATATATATATATATATATATATTACATGCGATATATGATATATATTTTTGTGTTCTGTTTCCCTCAAATATAACAAATTTATATATATATATATATATATATATATATATATATATATATATATATATATATATATATATATATATATATATATATATATATATATATATATATATATATATATATATATATATATATATATATATATATATATATATATATATATATATATAATTTTATTTAAAATAAAAAATAATAACATGAAATGTTATTATCTGATAAATTTCATTTTTAGTCAAACAAAAAACGTACTGAGAGGGTAAAAGCGTTAATATTCATATAATATATATGAATATGTATATTATACAGTTTGTCACATATATCTTTGCAATCATAAAAATGTGACAAATTTTAACCCTTTTAATGAATTCCAACTCCTTTAATTATCTTCTTTTTTGTACTCATTTTGTTGCTATTAGAGATGAGCGATACAATAACTTTAAAAAATAATGCCGTTCCCAGTGAAGGTGACTTTTAAATCACTGTTCCTTAAAACAGTGACAGTGATTGCAATATTTCGGTAGAAAACATAGCAACATTTTTTTTATTTTTTATTATTGAATATTAAAAATCAAGTAAAACAGAAGATTTCAATAAATACGAAATAGGACATTATTTTCTCTGTAGATGAATCGTGAATATATGCTCAGCGCCACCTTTAAGTAATTTTTCTGAATCAAAATACAAACAAATACATTTGAGTATGCAACAAAGGAGGAAAGAACGACATCATTAGTAACTGTTATTTCATAATTTCAGTCATTTTAGTTACTAGTGATTTACCAATAACAGTGATTAAATCACAGTCGTGAAAATATCGCTCATCTCTAGTTGCTATATTTGTTTACGACCATATGACGCCAATATTTTCCATATATATAGACAGATTATAGCAATAAAAAATATTTACACACTTTGAAAAGTGTCAAATATATGTTTGCAATAATTATATAAACATTGGAAAAGTTGAATTTCTCGGCAATTTTTTGCAGTTCTATTATTTTAAAAATGGAGTATAATTTTTAAGGAATAACTAAGTGTTCTTTGTAAAATTAATATCTTTAAAGTTACTAGTGAACTCATAACTGGATGTAAAAGGTACTTAAAAGGCATGTTTCAAATGATCGAGAAATTTCAACTATTATAGAGACAAATCTGTTAGGAAATCGATGATATGTTATCTTCCACTTAAAGGGTTGTAAACAGTACCGAATTACTTTAAATGAACAGCCATTCACAGGTTAGTTCAATTATGTAACACTACGAATTGAAAGCATCATTATTTGAAAACAATCATTCTCATACATTATTACTTTGAAAAATTTTATTTGTAAACAAACAAAATTAGACTTTCAAAAAATCACTGTAGTTTTTCTGAAAAAATTAATTCTAGGAAAAGCATAAACCTAAATTCCGATTCCAAAAATGAAGTTACATGTTGTTTTCTGAAAAAATCTCGTCCCAACATTTTACATCAAGTGAAGCGTCCAAGGTGATAAATTATAAATATTTTTCATTATTATGAAGTAAGCTCGGTAATGTTTTTCTATATATTTGTGGGGAATATTTGAATTTTCGTAAAGTCATTTTTCAATGGTCTTTTTTCACTGGAAATGCATCTCCACTTGTTATTATAATATAGAAGATTAAAAATATTATTTTCGACTTGCAAGATTAATTACTTCAACTAGTCTGTGAAAGGATTTAACTCGAAATTTTTTTAATTTTCGTCGTTGGGTATGATATTGTATATAATTCTGATTGTGGAATATCACATAGGATCGTTTTCTTTATCATATTAACCCTTATAAAAGTTGGAATATTCCAATGATTGAAACTTGCCTTTTATGTACTTTTTACATTTAATTATGTGGCCACTAGTGAATTCTTTAATTTTACAAGGAACAATTTCTTATTCCTGAAATACTATACTGCAAGAAATCCCCGAAAAATGTCATATATATAAAATGTATATATATGACATATAAAATATTTTTGGCAAGCGCCAAAAAATGTTTTTTGGAAACATTTATTTGGCGCTTGCCAAAGTGTGTAACTTTCGGTTCGGTGTCTGTTTATTTGGACAATTTTGGCGTCTTATAGGTACAGCAAAAAAATTGTAAAAGGATTTTTAGTTGGAATTCATATATATATATATATATATATATATATATATATATATATATATATATATATATATATATATATATATATATATATATATATATATATATATATATATATATATATATATATATATATATATATATATATATATATAGAGAGAGAGAGAGAGAGAGAGAGAGAGAGCGAGAATAAGACTATGATCCCAATTTGAAATGAAATTAAGTATCGAAATTAAGAACCGAATGTCTGACCAAATGTTTGAAATAAGCAAAAAGGTTCATCAATAGATTATAAATATAGTTTCTCCTTACTCAAGGTTTTTTTGTTCACCAATATTCAATATTTTTCTAATGGAGAAATGCATAAATTATAAGTAGGTATCCTATATTCTTAAATATTTTCAGGTAAAATATAATTCGATATTCTTGTAATTCAAAATCAAATGAATTACTTCCGGATTTTATAAAATACTATAAATTAATAATTTTATGAACAAAAAAACTGTATTCTAAAAAAAACCTAACCTAACTCGAAGGTGATATTCCGGAATTGTTTTTATATTGGAGCTACAATTGAATTTTTAAGCTTAAATTCTTTTCAGGAAAATGGAGAATTATATATGAGCTATAGTCTAATAAGAGCCGATATTCATGAAATTATCATTATCATCATAAGAAAATTAGAAAAAATTAGGCTGAAAATTGAATGAAATTATTCCACATTAAAGACATTTTAAGCGTAGCCTTCTGAAAGCATCTTCCTGACAAGGTCCTTATATTGGAGCTAGGTAAAAGAACCTTAATTGTTTGGAACTAAATTCTTGTAGTATAATAAATGTTTGTAGGAATCGTCTCCAAATTACGATCAATATTACACACTGATATTTAAATAATCCGAAATTGAATGAATTTGGGAATGATATCGGTTGAATTCTATGTCAGAAATCAGTCTATAATAATTTTGCAATTGGAGCGGTGCATAAGGTTTTAAATAAGAAAGTGCTTAGAACAATAACCTAATATCTAGTCACCTATGAGCAATATACCTTCTTCAGCTAAAATACTTCCCGAAAATTCCCGGGATTTAAAAAAACTTATTATCGTGTAGAAGCACTATTTATTAATAATACAAAGGTAAAATATTTTCCTCCTATATGTATATTTACACTCTGTACACTATGACAATGCATTGTCATATTTCATTTAACATGACAAAGAAAATAAATAAATATTTAACGAAAATATAGTTAAATAACAAAAATTTTATTAAAATTTACTTCATTAAAGTACATAGAACTGAATTAATTTGCGTGTTATTTTACTAATGCTGCGTTACTAAATATCTGTTGATATAACATATCTTTCATTAATTATTTAACGAGATTTTATTCAATTTAACATCTACCACTAAAAAATTTTTTTGATTACATTTTTTAGGTAAATTTGAAGAAAATTGTTCAATATGTAGAAAAATTCTGTTAATTAGAATAATATAGTTATTTAACACTTCATTAAAGTCCTACGAAAATTTTTCGTTAATATTACCAACAACATTTGGTTCAGTGTAGTGATTAAAAATATTTAGATACCTTTTATAAGACCATACATATGTAAGCATGTAAATATGCATATATAAACATTTCTTATTTATACATACATACACCTTTATCTATATTCTATACTAGTACCTAAAAGCGAATTCATATAATAGTCATATTTAATAAAGATAATTTTTTTTGATAATATATATTGCTGTGTGTGTATGTTTCTGTGGAGAAAATGTTGACGTCAAAATTCAGCAAATCGTTATTTTTTATTTGGAATAAAATATTAACTTTTTAATTTCTATTTATAATATTTTTTTATTATATAACAAAGTATTATTTTAATAATTTATTTTTGCTTTTATTAATCTGTAACAGATATTTAAAAATTTTAAATATTTTCTCAGCTGGTGTTCTTCTAATTGTACTTGATTTATTTAATTTAGTATCACATTTTATTTTATTAAAAAATCACACAAACACTATATCTCATATTTCTTTAAACGTTTACAAGACACGAAGTAAACTGTACGATAATATATTTTTTATATATTTATTTATTATTATTTTTATTATTATTAGTTTGCTAAATTGGTCAACCTTTTTATATTAAAGAAAATTGAATTGCTTTTTAGGTGCACGATGTGTGGTTTTTACTCCACTCGTTGAACAACTAAACGGTATGAACAAAGAATGTAATATTGGAAAAAGTAAGAAGTGTATAAACACACACACACATATATATATATATATATATATATATATATATATATATATATATATATATATAATATATATATATATATATATATATATATATATATATATATATATATATATATATATATATATATATATATATATATATATATATATATATATATATATATATACATATGTGTGTGTATGTTTATACACTTTATATATATATATTATATACTGTTGCGAATTTTTAGTGGGTTCTCAATAAAAATTATTAAATTGTATTGCCGATTGTTTTTCGATTGGTAATTGAAAACGTATACGCATACGTAGGAGAGCTAATGTGTTCTCAATTGCAAGAACAGTTTGATTTAAAAGTATTAACACATTTTTCAATAACTATAAATAAAATTATTTGACTTATTAAATCTAATTTTAAAAAAGTAATAAAATAATAAAAGTCGATACAGTAGAATATGTGTTCGGAAATAATATTTCCCCAAATAACAATCGATGTATTTTTTAAATATCGACACGTAGACGTTATATTTTAAATCTTAAAATATCCATAGAGTCCAATAATATAATATATTATATATATATATATATATATATATATATATATATATATATATATATATATATATATATATATATATATATATATATATATATATATATATATATATATATATATATATATATATATATTTTATATATATACATATAATATAATTTTTATATAAAGTTTTCAAACGGTTAAAAATTGGGAGTTATTACCTAATTCTGACATTTATAATATATTTTTAGTTAAAGCTATAATTATCTAAAAACTTCAAATTATATTTAATTATTTTTAAAGATTTTTTTGTTCTTCGTATTTACCTGATGTTGATCTACGGATTCGTCCTCTGGTGTTAATGCTAGCGACGATTTTCTGTGTCCAGGTCTCCCACCGCCAGATGAACTTGTTCCGGATGTGCCCGTACCTTAAAACAATTAAACGATAAAGTGATTATTTTTATTTATATTTACATATTTCAGTTTTAATAACTTATGTTAAAAGGATCCGAAGCAAAAAAATGTTAAGGGGAAAATTTCCCATTAAATCCATTGAAGCTAATTCTTAATTACAATACATTATTTTAGACCTTAAAAAATTATAAGTTGAGACCTAATGAAATTATAAGGTAAACAAGTGTGTTTTCATAGGAAAACCATAAATCGCTTTATTATTTAACATTGAACATTGAACGGATTAGATTTACGGAAAGCCCTTAACAACAGCAACAGGTTGTGAAGGAAATAGTGATCAGTAACTGTTATAAGGGATCATCTTTTTTGTCTAGATCCGATTCGATTAGATCGTCACAATTTTTCGACTGGTATTATTTACATCAAAGACCAAGCAATTAACTGTTAGAAATCTTTTGTTCTGGACATGTGAAGATTTTATAAACACATAAAATGGAACACAGAATACATTCAGCCAACATGAATTTTGACAGAAGATTTGAATTCCAAATTCCTTTTAGGAGCTGGTGAAATAGGAGTAAACCCCCGAAGAGATATCTTCATAATAACATTATAAACTTAAACGATGTAATTATATGTAGTCTCTTGAGTATATATTGAAATAGATGTTTATTGTCGACATCCTGATGAATGCAACGTATTTTAAGACTACATACTAGACGTTTTAAGTGATTTAACAGGGATAAAGTTTAACAAACAATCATCAGAATGGACTTAGTTTAGTACACTAAAGATATCAAAACTCCTTCTTTACGATTTGAATGGATTTGTTTTAACGGAATCATTGGACCCTATTTCAGATAAAACTGAACAAACCATAAATATTAACGTAATAGTGACAAATAAAACAAAGAAAACAATTTTAAAGAATGGAATACTCTTAAAATGAGGTATATATCTGTGAATGTTGATTAAAAAAATACTTCAACATCAATACATATTATACATTACATTATTAATATGTCTATGGTAATAAGGAAAAACAACATAATTCAATTTTTGAAAAAGTAAAAAAAAGTTACAATATGTTTATGCGAATATAACTGTTGCAAGTTTTTAAATCTTTACTTTTACAAAAAAATATTTTTTCAATTAAAATATTTTATGTTAAATTCAGCGAGATTTTAAAATTATTGTTTTAATTTATTATTTGTGTTATTCTTTTTATTTATGCCCATATTTTATTTATCATTAATATTCATTTGCTTATTCTTTCAAATATTTTTTCTTTCATATAGTTTGATACATGATGTATCAAGTTCCTCCAAACTGTTAAAATCTTTGAATTGAAGAGATTATGAAAACTCTTAATTAAATTGTTACAAGATTTAATTTATTACACATATCCTGAAATAGTGAAAAAGGATATTTTTCATAATATTAAAATAAATTAATTGTTCATATATAATATATTATATCAAAATTTATTTCTATTTTTATTTTTATATCTACTGATTTAATTGCAGAACTTTCATATATAATTTATCGATTAATTTTCTAAGGCTCCTTTATATCTTTCACATATTAGATAAGATAAAAATACAAATAGAATATATATATGTAGAAATATAAATATAGATATTGTTTAAAAAATATGAAATTTCTTGATTGGAGTTAAATTGAGGAAAATAAATAATAATAATAATAAAATTATTGTATCACAGAGTTGTAATAACAACAACATATGCAATTTAATATTGTATGAGTGTTGAAATTAATTATACGTATATGACGTTGTGACTATATAAAAATACATAAACAATTTAATTGTCGAATTTGAAAATCCTTTAATGGTTCTACACATCTCCAAAGAATAGAAACGATGTTCACAATATTTAAAAATGTGTTTAATTCAAATGAGAAAACATTCTTGTTCTTTTTTATTAAAGGTTTTCCATTTTTTATTTGAGTTATTTTAATCGCTTCAGTATATTAAAATTTGTAGACCGATAATTTTATCGTTTGATAGAAACATCAAAATTCAATCGAAGCCCTTTAATAAAATGTGAATAATAATACATCAACAGATTGCTATTTTCTCATGACAGTGTTATATTGTGTATGAGTATATATGCAACAGAATACTGTCAATTCACACATATATAAAGGATATTAAAAATTCTGCCAGACGAGTATAGAATTTTAAAAAATTCCAAATTCTTAACTACTCAAATAATAGTAATATATAATCATTTAAGCTGTATAATTACTTTTGACTTTCACAGTAAATGATGCCATTTCAATAACATATGTAAATAAAAATATGTTATATTTAATGAAAATGTTAAATATGGATCTAACAGATTAGACCCTTAGCTGTATTAAATATATATAGTTGATTTTTAATAAATTCCGATATTTAAAAAAATCAAAATTTTCTAATTATATTGTCAAGTTGAAATCTAAATTTTATTTTGACAAAATTTGCTAGGATAATGTTTGGTCATCTCAAAAAATACTATACCTGAAAAGTTTTATATTTTAAAATTTATGAATTTTATTAAATATAAAATAAAATTTTACCAGGACATTCCGAAAATGCTTTGGTAAATTTCCGTGGTATTACTTCTACATCATCAAATCCTTCGAAACGTACACTTGATTTTGATATATCCCTAATATGAAGCGAACTTCTGGTCAAATCAAAAGATGGTACTGAAGGTCTTGTACTGCCTCCATCGGATGAGTGTGAAAAGTATCTGGGATCATCTAAGTAAATAATCATAATTCTCATAAAATCCGAAATAAGAAACTAAGCAAATTTATATAACCTTTTCTTTGTTCCAACTTTATCCGTTGAGTCTTATAACGAGGCGTAAAAAAATTGCGATTATAATTTGAATAGTTTAATTTTTTTATCATTTCTTATACAGATTTTTAATATCACTATATACATTTTATTTGTTTATGTATATATACATATATAATATACTATATAGAGACCAGAAATAATTTTATTTCAACAAACAATTTTAATAATATTTTCAACTTCAATTTTTACAAAAAAAAAATATGTTTTGATTGTTTTGGGAATAGAAAATTACACTTATAAAAATCAAAGTACATAATGAATTTTTAAAGAATTCCGGCCGTTGCAAAAAAAACGCTTAATAAATGATTTATAACTAAAGTTAAATTTTAATTATTTAAAGTGGGTACGAACCTTTGTTAGATCAACTTTAAATATTATTTTCAATTTTTTTCAGACTTGATTTCAAGATTTCTGAAACTACCTAATTGATTATATTAAATTCTACATTTCAATTGTTCCTTGATGTTTGGACCATCATTCTCCTTCATAACAAATTCGCATATTTCATCCTATTATTTCATCCATTAAAAATATTTAATTATAGTAAAATGATTTAGTGATGCACATTACAAGAAAAAACAATTACAGTCGCATTCAAAAAAGCTAAACAAAGCTTTATAAACCAAAATTCCTTAAATTTATATTCAAAATCAAGGCAAATTTGGCAAGGTAGTGTCGCTACCAAAAACCGATGTGTTCCTGTAATAAAATATTTTATATTACAAATGCAATTTTCATTAAACAAATTCAAAATATTTTCTTGTGTTTTTACAATTCTAACATATATATTCTCAAAAATAGTTTTCGATGCAAAGAAAATTTTAAACTCACAAAAACATGTTAAATATCACCTAGGCTTCAGACACCACCAGGTTAAATTCGCCTTGTTCAAAATAAAATTTTCAAATATTTAAAGAGGGTATGAACCTTTGATAAACAGTCAATAAGGGAAATTCATAAAATATTTCCTAACCCTTTTGTATGTTCAGACACTATTTCTAGATCGATCCTCTTTAATTTATAATTATTTATATACTTTTATGTTCAGATCATTAGTTTCAATTATCACATATTCGTATTTATCACCCGACACAAAAAATTAAAGAATAAAAAATACCAAAAAAATCATGAAATATACACAAATAAAATAACTTTATAGCACAATATTTTTAGAGATGTACATATGAAATATGAAAATATATAAAATAAAGCCCGTTATTTGAATACTTGTTTTGTCTATAAAATTTGATCTGATATATATTGGATTCTTTGCACTATCTATTTTAATATTTTTATTTATCAATGACTATTAAATTTCGAAAATAATTGATTTTATTCAAAAATTACGGCCGTTAAAATTTAGCTCGTTATTCGAGTACCATATTACCAGATATTTTTGAGTTTTAGTTCGTATTAATTATATTATTTATTTATTCCATAGTTATTTTTATATACTTGATAAAAAAGAAAACATTTCAAAAATAATTTATTTTTATTAAAAGTATTTAAATAAATATTTTAAAAATATGAATACTCGATTGAACTTATATTCGAAATTTTAAATTACTAACAATAAAGAGAGAAATAACAACAAACAAAAAATTAGTTTGTATGTTAAAATTGTGTTTTCTCTATAATTGACTTTATTCTTAAATTTCTTATTAACAAAAGAAGAAGAACAAATCTTCATTTTATGACTCATTAAGTGCTTTTGTGTTGTATTTAAGAGAAACGGTTATTTATTATATACTTTGTGAGTGTATGTGTGAGTGTGTACGAAACATAAAGTATTTACTTACACTCACTTTTGGTGGAGGGTATTAAAGATTCAGAATAGCCGAATATAGCATTCACAAGTAAGTGATTTTGATTACAATTACGACTTTAGTAATCAAACATATTTAATTAATTATTTTAATATATTTTTTCAAACAGTGTTAGCATTAAATTTGTCGAGCGATGAAATTTTTAAAGTTCAAAATAGATTTATGGAGATGTCAAAGACAACGGTTCAGGTGGGATGGCTAAAGACTAAACCGTTACCAAGTCTAAACTTTTGAAGTTTTTATTGTTTTTTTTTTTTTTCTTTAATATTGATTAAGATTGATTTATTTTTAACTTTAGAATAACTTTTCATGCTGATATACTTACTGCACTTCTTCCAATACATATTTATTAATTTCTTTATATTTATTTATTTGAGATTATTAACTTTAATGTAGTAGTGTAGTCAATTTTTGTAAGTTTAGCTCATATTTAAAAAAGAGTACCTAAAACCGCAATTACCAACTGTTCCCTTCACAAAAAATATTAAAACTAAAATGTTTATGATGTCAAATAAGTAACCGAAACGAATAGTACGTGATAATGTTAAAGTTAATAAATGATTATATGAAAAATCAAATACAACAATAGTGCTACTCAGTAAAGTAAATTGTGCGTATTTGTACGTGTTTGTATTTGTTTCCAATGAATTGACTAGCGAACATTTTATGATACTTTGTTTTGGATATTGGAAAATTAACCTTGTCTGAAAAAATTCGGTAATAATCACATAGAATACGGCCGGTAGAATAGTCAGCGGAAAATGGTTAATTGTACATTTTTGTGGACTTTACGCATTTTCATTAAAATTTCAGAATTTTGTCAATTAACTTATTCTGATTACGATCAAATTATAAATTTAAAATGTTTGCTGGGTATACACATAGAGATATTTCATTTGCTAAGGTATTTTGAACATCTTTAGGTTTTTTATTGCTAACAGCTGAATTTTCTCGCACGTATTTAAAAACTGTACTAATATTAACTAATGTACATTAGACTGCTTTCAAAAATTCTTAAATAACTCTGTAGAACTTCTAGCTGATTTTGAAATGCTAAATTTTTACATATAAAAATTTGTTCCTGAAATAGTATATTTAGGTGTAAGTGTATACATTCCACATTAAAAGAAACGCCCTAATGTACGTACATAATAAAAAAGATATGTATACACAGAGGTGGTCAATAAAATACCATGGTAAAAAATATTCTAATTGTTGTTAACTTATTACGAATGATATTTCCTTTCGAAAACAAACATTTTATTATAAAGATACAACGGAAGTTAAAAAAAATTTTTGTTTTATTATTAACTTATTTCACCTACAAAGCAACAAAAATTATTAATAGATAATTTCAAAAGTTTGAACAACCGTTATTAATTCTTATTTATTGTATTCAACAGTTTTTTGCAGCCTCTTATTTTGTACAAAGTTGAAATATATTTCCTATAAGTATTCTGTGTAAGTACACTGGTTATTTATACCATGGGAATAACAAAGCATATGTTTGTGTGGTGCTATTTCATTGTCCATATTTGTATTTACCACAAATATTCACCAACACTTTTTTATATTTGATTATTATTTATTTCGAGTAGTGGTTACCAACAATATTAATATCATTTAAAGATAAGATAATATTTGATTCCTATATATACATATGGGTCATTATTAATATTGGACCAAAAAAAGAATGATTCGCCTAATCAATAGAAGAGAAGCAAATACGAGAACCCATTTACGAGTCAAACTTTACAAAAAAATCGATCGGCTGGATTTATTTACTACGCAAAGAATAATGAACAATGTCAGAATGCTTTCCGCCAATGCTGAATGCTTTCGTTCAAAGCAACTAAAACTTCTATCATGAATGTATTACACGATTAGGAGAAGGAGATACAGTCATGACTCGAGTTTACAGAAGAAGTACAGAAATTCTTTCTACCTCCTCGATTTTTTTCGCAACTTGAGCAAAACTTTAATAACCTAGAAGAAAATGCAAGAGAACGTGCAAAAGAATAAATACTCTCAATGCTGTCTCTATCTCGCCGACATCCCCAAATGCAATAATTAATATCTACGCATTGAAAGTAGAAAGGCGCCTGCAAGATACATGAGATGTAAATGAATTGGTCATTGAAGAACTAAGTGTTTATATTAATTTCAGAGCCGGTAATATCAACGAGTAAAAGCCGATAATATATCCGTGAGAGTTTGTGGGAAAACAACTCAAGCTCTCTTCGATACTGGAGCTACCGTCGAATTTTTTAAACTTTTCTTTTTATAAATGAACACCATATAAGTAGAAAATGGATAATGGATCTTTGTTTCCATTTCATTTTGATTGTTTGACAAAAATTTCAATTCTCATCTTTATAATTCTCATTAAGTTTATTTATGAATTGATATAAATTGTTTAGGTTGAACTTGTATCAGTGCGATTTATACGATGCAATAAATCACCACTTAAGTTGCCGAGGGTATTCTGATCAAAGACGAGCTGACTATTTTCCGAAAGCAGAATTAAGTTGAATTTTTAAAAGACACTTGACTTCGGTTTAGTGTTAATTAATAGCTACATGAGCATCTTTGTCTATGGCGCTCGCATAAGCAGATTCGGCTGTGACATTCTCACGAGCTGCTTCGGAGGTTACAAAAAGCAGATAAATATGGAAATTTGCTCTAAGAAACATTATAACGTATTGTAGAAATTATAAATGTCCGAACATGAAAGTATTATCTGAATCAAAAACCAAAGCCGCTAAATTCCATTCTATGAACCACCGAGTATAAGAAACCCGAATTCTTTAATCGTCCTAAACTCTACTACTAAACTACTAAGTCAATTGAATGTCGATTGCTGTCTTTTAAAGGCGAGTGCCCATAAATAAGCTTAGTTCGAGAAAAAAGATAAATAATATAATAATAACCCAATTTAATATTCGTTGTTAATCTCTTGTATTGAATTTCTTTATATTTTAAAATAATAATTAAGATAAGAATTATTTTAACCTCTAGAAAGAATTAGTCATAGTGTTTTTAAAAAACCGACATTTTCGGAAAACCGGTTTTCGAGTTTTTCGAAAAAAGGGCTTTTCCAAAAAACCGGTTTCGAATGTTAAAAAATCGTTCAATGTTAAAAAATCGTTAAACCGATTTTTCTTCGATTATTATAATTTTATAGAAAAAGCTATTATTTAATAGAAATCTTGCGTCTAACCAATAAAGAATAATGGTTCCATATCAAAATAAGCATTTGTAACAATTTTCATCAAATTATTCGTATAATGTATAATGCTCCAAAATGAGTGGGATATAAAAGTTTATTGTTAGTGATTTTCGGTATCGAGATACCATGGTTTTATTTTAATCATTTTTTTGCTGTGCAGAAAATTTTTGTTTTACTTCTAAATATGTGGAAATTATGGATATAGATCTCTATGTATATTCTCAGATATCGGTCTATAATTTTTAATATTCTGAATCAGTTTGTTGGTTTTAAATTAAAAAGTTCTTAGGACATTAACAAATAATCAGGCAAAATCTCACTGGCAATTTTCCTGAATGGATTTGATTGTGCCAACAACAGACAGACGGACATAGCTAATTAACTTTACAGTATAATTTTTCACATAATAACGGTTTAATTAAATTAAATCTAAATCTAAAAATAAACATTAACAAAATTGTTTCTAAACATCAACAATAACAGACATATTTAAAAACAAGTAAAAAAGATATAGTCGACTAAGATATACCCTACACCACTTTGTTGGTTATTTAACAGTTACAGTTTTAACGGGGTTTTATATGTGAGTTATAGGAAATTATAGGCCAACTCTTGTTGAATTTCGAACATCGATTTCTTTTTATATTTATCTTATTTTAACTAAATATAAATACTATACAAATGTATATATGATATTTATACACTTTGAACTGATATTCGGAAGCAAAGGTTGTATGTCAGTTTTGAGTAATAGTGAACCAATACTCTTAAAATTTGGAACGTTTCTTAAGAATATCGCAAAACTTATTTGTGTTTAATTTTTTTATATTTAGGAATTTTATTGGCCAATAATCTAAAATTGGTACATGCCAAAAGGTTTGTAAAATATTTTTTTATTTTTTAACATTTACAGTTATTGATGTAACATTGTAAATTACACCATTTTATAGGGTGTAATTATTTCTAAATAAAATATTAACTTTGAATTTCGCTTTATTTAAAATATTACAATTTATGTCAAGTTTGTTTTTTGGCCTATATTTATATTTGTTCGTCACTGTATGTATACACAAAGCCATACCAACTTCAAAAACATATGTTTCAAAATAATTTCGTGGGCTTTGGTGGAAAAAATGTTTTTGACTGATGGATCAAAAGATCTGATAACAAAATTTATTTAATCGTGTCTAAAGATATCGAATTTGCTTTCGACGGCCCACTTGTTTTCGGCTCACCGTTGACTCTGCAATACGTGCATAATTTCGTAAATTATAGATGCTTATTTTTACTAATTGTACGGATAAAATATTTCTTTGTGGTTCATTAGTATAAACTCCAATAAATAACTGTTCTTGGAGTAGAAATTTAACATCGTGTAGTAAGAAGTTGTAAAGAAGTAAAAACGTGTAAGGAATTAACTGTTCCTGCCGTAAAGAAGGAGAATAGATTTTGGGTGATCAAATTGATTTCAGCCAAAAGAGAAACCTCGATTTATCATTTTTAAGATGATCATTTAAGGACTTTTTTGAAGCATATATCATTACGTAGAGGTTTCTGTCAATACGTGCAAAAATTCCTGAAAATAGGTTCAACTGCGGCGAAATTGGGTTTTAACTCACTTATCCATATAAGTAAATCATACAGACTTTTGGGAATACTGTTAGATACATTCCTTAATTCGAGCTCGATTAATTAGGTTACGTTTTCTTTTTGTTGATTTGAAGCCTTTATGTCTTATTAGTCATACCCGGTGTAATCTAGATACCAATTTGTACAGGTTATATTTTGGCCATATTGTTTTGTAAAATAAAAAATATTTTTTGTAAAATATTTTAAGGACTGTCTTAATTTTAATAAATATGTTTATCTTTAAAGTAAAAGAAAATCTCAAATATATAATGTGGTTAATTAATATGTAAAAAGATAACGAAAGTAAACTATGAAAGGACTATATAGTGTGCACTTCTGGTTTCAGTGTTTTTTTGAATTTCTCTAAGTGCGAGTGTGTTAGTGACGTGTTTATTGTTTAGTTGAGACTCCATTTATTTGGAATCTTAAGATGGATCCTTTGCTGAGATTACTTGCACGTTCTTCTCAAGGTGTGCGCATATGCGGATGATCTGCTCATTTTAGTCGGGGGTCAGTCGCTGAACTTGAGATGAAAGGTAAGCAGACACTTTTAGATGAGTGCCTTGTTTTAAGGTGGCGAACCCGATAGACCCATGCAAGCAAGGGTAGGGTAACGTATGAATTCATACGTGACGCGGACTTCGTACGTCGATGTCCAGACTTTAGCTTCGAACTGAGCCTGGGAATTTTTACTTATGGGTCATGGCTCACTTAACGCATTTTTGCATAAAAGGTGTCTGTCCGACTCTCCGGAATGTGGATGTGGAATGGGAGACGAGACTGTTGAACAAATCATTAGGAATTTAGATAGTATGGGAATAACTCGTACTGGGGCGGATTGGGATTATAGTAGGGCCTTAGAGGACGGTCTAACATTAGGGGGGTTGTGCGACTTTGCGGGTCATATTTTTGTTGTGAGAAAAAGAGTCAATAGTGGAGGCAACCCCGATATGTGATCACCCCTCGTGGTGCTCCCTGTCGAGTGCTTGTGCTTCCTGTGTATCGGTTACAAGTCCCCGGTGTGTGGATCTTTATGTGTTTTTTTCATTTTCTACAAATGAATTGAGTGACAAAGTCTCATTCACTAGTGGTGGTGAAGGAAAAAATATATGAAAGTTTAACATTGATAATATTACAGCTAAGTTATTAAATAAGAATTGCTGCTTAAAAATGTCCATAGTTGGAAGAATTATAAATAAATAAACAAATAAATAAATAATTTTCTCATAGATAGTATTTACTTGCAATTTTAATAGGAACCTCCGCTGTTAGCATTATGTTACCGTATTGATAATTTTCAAGTAGATGATGGGATGTTTAGTACGTTTGATCACTTTACTGATTATGTCAGATTAACATACATATGTAATTGTGAACTATGTATCTTATTTGTTTTTATCTATTTATTTTTAAAATTTATATAAATATTAATTTTATTATTATTTACTCATGCCATTTGAGAACTTGGATTTATTATGGAATAAATTATTTGCAAATTTTATTTACACATAAAATACGTATACAAATATTTCTTTATGATTTTTAATTTAATGTTGATTTCTGTACGGTTTTGTATATTTCAATATTTTAATTATTGTGAAGTTCTTTTGTAGTTAATACAATTTTCGTGATATATATATATATATATATATATATATATATATATATATATATATATATATATATATATATATATATATATATATATATATATAATATATATATATATATATATATATATATATATATATATATATATATATATATATATATATATATATATATATATATATATATATAGATTTGTGAGTATATTTGTATAGATTAAAGCTGTTAAATAGTTGTTATTTCATTTAATACTTTTTATGCGGTTTTACTTGTTAACCATGATCGTGTTATTGTAAGACCCAAATCGACAAGTTGACAAATCGCAATGATATATATATATATATATATATATATATATATATATATATATATATATATATATATATATATATATATATATATATATATATATATATATATATATATATATATATATATATATATATATTATATATATATATATATATATATATATATATATATATATATATATATATATATATATATATATATATATATATATATATATATATAATCTAGTAATATAATATTACATATTTATTAATTTATTTCTTTATACAACGAACGATTCGATATGATAATTTTGGAATCATGAAAAAAATATTCTTTTAAACGTTTCATGAAGAAGGCTTAAAAATGCGAAATATAACTTGGTGGCATGCATTATTCTAACACTTCATTATTATGTCCGAATGACTTTGTAATTATTATTTTTATTTCATTATTTAATTTTTTTTTTGTTAAATGGATTTGTAATATCATAAGATCAAGCTATCAACTCAAGTTTAATTGACGCATACCAATAACACGATTTTATAAACGAACTTGTTGTAAGTTTTATTTAAACGCAAATTTTGCATATTTCATTTCATTTTATTTTATTTTATTTATTTTATTTTTATTATTTTATTCCTTTTTATAATATTTAACTCTCAATAAGTTTATTTTGCAATTGTTATTATTTTCACAGTATTTTAAACATTTTTAATTAATTTTACACTTTGATTAACATTGTATATTAATGTATGCTGCATTTACCTATCTATCTACGTACACATGTTACACAGGCCAAGAAACGATCTTGAATTATCATATGTATGTACATAGCGATGTATGTTTGTATGTATATTTGTGTCTTGTACATATAAATGGTAGAGCACATTACTTTTTTTAGTTAAGTTTAACTCTTAGCACTTTTAATTAAATCATTTGTTTACTTTTTTTATTTTATATATGATCGTATTTACACACGCACATACAATCACGCATACTATTTTTACTTATATGTATATGTACATTTATGTATACTAGTATTTAATATACTTTTATTTTTACTTTTATCTGAATTTAACCGAAAATCCGATCTGAATGGGTTAGACTACGCAAAATAACTGAATTGGGAGCGCAATTATCAAACCAGAACAAGTCTGAAATCAAAATAATTATAATATTATAAACGGTTTTCCCGAATCTTAGATACCCTCCACCAGAAGTTGAAAATAATAATAATAATAATAATAATAATAATAATAATAATAATAATAATATTAATAATAATAATAGTAATAGTAATAGAAAAAACAATTAAAATAATATAAAGTAGCACATACATACACATACTAATAAATCCGTGCTATTATTAAAGTGTATAAATATTTACTACTACAATAAGGTACACATTGATATACTCCATGACTAAATTTAATAGAAAAATCGTTTCAAAAAAATTACCAAAAAAAATGTTATGAATGTCTTTAACACTGATATCACAGGAATCAGTATATAGCTTTTTAGTAATCATAACATTTAACTAAATTCTTCATAATGACAAAATTAATTTACATTCATTTACCCTTCGAGGTAGTGGAGGGTGTAAAAATACACAACAGTAATAACAATCAACAATAAATTAACACAATAACAACAAAGAATACTATAAATCTGAGAGATTCATACGTTTAACAATATTGATTTAGTGTTGCCATATTTGAAATTTAAATTTTGACGATTTTTGACGATTTGAAGATGAATGCACAAAATTTGACGATTTTCCACAAACATTTAATTTTGATTTTATAATTGTTTCCAAGGTTATTATATAATCCGTATCAGTCCGCCTTAATAAACTCAATTCAATAACATCTACTAAGAAATTACAGTCGGTCAAGTCAGACTATGTAATACTCTTCACTACATGTCGATGGTAACCACCAAAAATTAACGAACTATCCTAATATATAGATATTTTCCATTTATACTTAAGAGTAGAGGATATTATAATGATATTAACATTCATGTAGGATTATTTTTTCATCTTTGTATTTTATTTTGACCAATTCTTATTACAATACTAACTTATATGTGAGACCTAAGCCTTGAATTGATATTTGCAAGAGGGATTATATGGGACCTATGAAAAATAATGAACCGATCCTCGTATAATTTAGAAAATCATTTTAGAAATCTATAGAACTAACTTGTGCCAAATTTCATTAAAATTGCTTAACATTTAGGAATTCTTTGGCCTTAAATCCCCATTTTTATAATTTTATAGAGGTTAAGTGTAAAAATAAACCCATCATTACCAATTTTAATAGACATCGTCCTTGAGCCAAAATAATGACACATGACAAATTTCATTAACAAAAAAACGGCCTGCATTTTGTTCACAGGATTTACATATACAGCGGCCAGATGGATGGACGGATATCGTTGTATGGACTCGTCCGTTACAATTTTTGCGAATTTTCCGGATAACGTTTTATGCTATTCAAAATTCTTAAAATTTTGAATTTAATAATTTTTATATAAAAACAACTGAATTTATAAGTTATTGTTAACGATGACGATTTTTTGTTGATTTCGAAAAAAAAATGACGAAACTTATCTATATTTATCTGGCAACTATGACAGCTACAAGTAGATAAGAGAGATGAGTGAGCATTTTTACATCCTACACAAACGTTGGGGTACTATGCGTTTGTGCAGATGTTTGTAACATGCAGAAAAATTGGTGTTACACCCACCATTAGGTATTCCGTTCGACTCAGAATCTCTTTCTGAGTCAATTTAACGATGTTCAATGTTCACACATACGTTGGTATTGTAAAAATAACATGTCAAATTTAGATAAATATAAGTAAAAACCTTTGTGCAAAATTAAATGAGAGGTCGGTTTATAATTTCTTATAGCTTCTTAGAAAAATTTAAATTTATAATTCATAAATTTAACATAGAATTTAGTGTCACAATAAAGTTCCATACTCTTAAAGATAAATCAAAAATCAAATACGACGGTAGTTCAATAATTCTTCGTCAATACCATTTTTAACCAACAATATGGTGTAGGGTATTAGACAGCAAGCTTGACCGATTATAATTCTTACCTGTTAGCAAAACCAGTATCTTATTGAAACAATCTGTATATATTTTATAAGAGAGTGAAAAAATATTACAGTGAGTATTAGTAAGAGATACAAAAATGTAATCACGTTAATATTTAGATGAACATTTAGTACTAATTTGTTACTTTGCTTTTGTATGTGTTATCAGCATCGCTGCCAGATTTAACAAATTATCAATTAATCCTAAAAGTGATTTTTTCAATTCATAATTTAATTATACAGATGTCAGCTAAGAAAATGTTTCATCAAATAAAAACTAAAAAATCGGTTTCATTTAATTATAGAACATAAAATGGATTTGGCTAAACGTATATTGACAATTACAATTAATTCTAACTGAATTCATATTTCATTAAAAATAAATTATAATATTATAATTTATTACACAATGTTATATATTTTAATAATTTTGTATTCTAATATATTCTCATTTCATTGCTTATTTAAATAATATAACTAAATTAACTACTCATTTGATCTGTATTACAAACACAAAAACTTCAATAGAATTTTAAATTAAAAACAAGTAAAAATTTGATAATCGATCAAGTACAACTATGTAATAATGTACACCACATTGTTGGTTTTAATTATGAACGATCCTCGTTTAATTCGCTCTTTTGCTTTATGCATAAGTCTGCAGTAGATTATTGTCATACTAACATTTATGTGATATGTTTATAAAAAATGATGGACCAACCCTCGTATAATTTCGCACATCATTTTTTGCTTATATATCTCAATTTTACAAAATTTTAGAATATTAAGCCTTATTTAGCATCTACCATGAGCAAACATAATACCACGTGCCAAATATTATTAAAATATATTCAAAACTGCAACCTCTACTTTTCGAACAAGCTACATGTACTGCCAATTGGACGGAAATTGTTAAATCGATTCAGGAAGTAATTCTGAGTCGAAGGTAGGTACTTCTACCCGTTACATACATTACACAAACGCATAAAACCGCAATTATGGAAGTGTATATAATACCCTTTCCATAAAAAATTATGGATCAATTTTCATAAAAAGGTTGCATAAATCTTAAATAAACATATGTTATCAACACTACAAATATTTTGAATATATACACCTTAGAGTAAATCTATGATTTGGGAACTTACAATTTGGCAAGTTGGTTTTCGTATTTAGTATTGTTTTTTTTTTTTTTTTTTTTTTTTTTTTTTTTTTAACAAGAGGCTTAAATCTTTCGTAATTAGTCGAAAAATCATAAATACCAAATTTGGAGATGTAAGACATCCGGACGGACATCCTAAAATTTATACCCTACATCATCGTTTGTAGGGGGGGTGTTATGTGTTTGTGCAGATAGTTGTAATGGGCATTAAAATATTGTTAAAACCTGTTTTTATATATATATATATATATATATATATATATATATATATATATATATATATATATATATATATATATATATATATATATATATATATATATATATATATATTTAAAAATTTAGTCCCTTGTAGTTGTTATCAGGGGTTTTAACGTTTTTCGGGGTGAACATTTGCATGAATATATATATATATATATATATATATATATATATATATATATATATATATATATATATATATATATATATATATATATATATATATATATATATATATATTCATGCAAATGTTCACCCCGAAAAACGTTAAAACCCCTGATAACAACTACAAGGGACTAAATTTTTAAAGAAAAGAATCGACCATATCTTGGTGGTTTATAAACAAATCTTGAAAAAAGAAAAATATTAAATTCGGGAAAAAGACTATACTTCTCATAGGGGGTTCAAAATATAGGAATATATGTTTTTCTGGGACCTATTCTGTTTTGAAAAGATTTTATGGTTAGGATATCAAATATTTATAAACTTAACATTATTTATAAAAATATACAGTATTTTTTACAAATCATAGCAAAAAACAAATCTATATATAAAATAGGAAGTGTGTGTATGAAATTTTCACGGAATGATCCTAAAATACCCGAAAGTAACATAGGCTATAAAAAGTTTCGATGGGACCAAGGGGAGAAGAACTTCCCATGCAAAGCAAATATTGATTATCGAATATCTAAAGAACTATAACAGTGACAGTTCCCAAATTTGTTCTCGATAACATTCTCAAGGAACTGTTTTATTGGACAAAACATTGGATGGATAAGATCAGGAGGAGGGGTGTTGCCCATACAAGGCAAATATTGATTATCGAATATCTAAAGAACTATAGCAGCGATAGTTCTCAAAGATTTTTGTATATAACATTTTGTTAAAAATACTTTTTATATCCAACTTTAATTAAAGCAATTTTATAATTAAGACTTTTTAAAAGTATGTAATTTTAAAAATTCTACTTTGCAATATAAATTTCATGAAAATTTAATTGTATACATCTTCCATAATAGAGTGGAATGGTACCATTTTCTGGGTCTTACTTTAAAAATCATTAAAAAAATGAGATAAATATAACATTCATGAAGGAATAAACATTTTTAATTATCATTTTTTCTGTATATACTTTGAAGCTTTAATTTTTTTACTACTATAAGCAGTGTTCATATGTAATTAAACATATAGTGTGTAATTTGTATTTTCATGTGTAGTCTATGTAAAATTGAATTGGTATGTAAATTACATGTAATTTAAAATATTGTAGCATTATGTATCTTTGACACAATATATATATATATATATATATATATATATATATATATATATATATATATATATATATATATATATATATATATATATATATATATATATATATATATATATATATATATATATATATATATATATATATATATATATATATATATATATATATATATATATATATATATATATATATATATATATATATATATATATATATATATATATATATATATATATATATATATATATATATATTTATTTATTTATTTATTTATTTATTTTCATAAATAATTGGAAATCTTGAACTCAGATATTTCTTGATTATAACGGGCTAATAGAAATATTCATATATGCGTTGTCCTAGATCTTAAAAGTGGGGAACACCTTCAGGTATTTCTTGGCCTGCCACAGCATTTTGAACGTTAAGGTTTTCACTCAAACGTCATTCCATTACGCTTTACTTGTGTTATCATGTTCCAGAGATCTATGTTGTTGTTCGCTGTAGAAAGGATATACTATATAATTTTAAGATATATATATATATATATATATATATATATATATATATATATATATATATATATATATATATATATATATATATATATATATATATATATATATATATATATATATATATAATTTTAAGATCACAAAATTATTTATTTTCTGAACATGTTGTCTTTATTTAAATGATAAAAAAATGCATGAGTTTTTTTAAATGTAATTTAGGAGTCACCTTAATTTAGTTTCTAAATTCTTTGGGGCCACTGTGCGCATATTACAACAACCATAAGAGAAAATTTTACGCATTTTGAAAATTAATAAATATTATAAAAACATAAAAAATTATATATTTTTGCGGACAATGTTTTCCTCTTCTTATAAATGCAATGTAATTAGTGTCTTAAAAACCATTGTGAACTAATATTTGCAGTTAAATAGCTTTTTCTTCATCCTTCTTAGGACTGTAGGGTTTAACAGAGCTCTGAAAACTAATTAACAGAGCACTAACAGAGCATTGCTTTCACCCGATATACAAAATAAGTACAATTTTGTGATCCTTTCTGGGTTTGGAAAAATGAAACCATGTAAAATAGTGGCCAATCAGCCTTACTAACAGGCCCTATAAGTCTCTTTTTCCAAATAATCTTTGAATTTTAGAAAATTCGAGTTATCTCAAATTCTGATCTGAAAAGGATGGGTGGCCATATCTGGACTTAGGGAATTGACTGGCATATGAGATTATGTGGAAGTGGTGGACAATAGAATAGAATAGAATAGAATAGAATAGAATAGAATAGAAAAATAATACCATATAGATTGTTTGGTATTAGTGTATTCAAAAACCGAAACCGGAAACCGGTTAAGAGTTTTTTCATTTCAGAAAACCGACCGATTTCGAATAATTTTTATTGTCCAATTATTTGACATGCCGGTCATTTTTGCCGATTAACCGGTTTTTAATGAAAGGTAGTTTTTAAAGCGTCCACTAAAATTTTCATCTTTATTTTTGTGCATTCCGGAATGAATTAAAATTTATAAAATTTTTCATTCCGCGTGTAACACGAGCAAAGTATTGCATGCATTATTAGACCTCATATTCTGAGACGATTTTGCTATTTCTGTCTGTTTTAAACATAATCACATCTATATTTATAATTAATGAAATCCTACACGATTTTTATCCATTAACATAGACATATTCAGAAATATTGACGGCACTAAACTGTGCAATGATGAAATATGTTACATATGGTTATTATTTCATCTCCATTCCATATAAATTTAATTTCACTGTATATATTTTTATTGATTAAACTCCAAATTAATAATATTATTTTCTCGAAATTTATAATAATGAACCAAAAACCGCTTTTCTAAAAAGGTTTTTAAATACACTATTTGGTACCAAAAAAACTATATTATTATTACTTAAATACAAGCAGACCCGGCAAACTTCGTTTTGCCAAAAAAAAATCAGGGCGTTGCAAACATTAGTGTTGTATACGATTTAAATGGATTATTAGAAATTTAAATTTGATTTGTAAGGGGGTATCTCTCCCCCTGCTCTTATCAGTTCTACCTTTTGTCTGGTAAAACCGAGCTTTAAGAAAGTGATAAATGCGAGTTGTGAAAACTCTCGCTGTTATAGTTCTTTAAACAGCGGTCTTATCCGTCCGTTGTCCAGTAAAACAGCTCCTTGAGAATTTAGTTGGAACCAAATTAGAGAACTCTAGTTGTCACAATTCTTTAGATATTCGATAATCAATATTTGCTTTGTATGGGGGGTACCCCTACCCCTGGTCCTATCGGATTTTTATAGCCTATGTTACTGGGATGATGCTGTGAAAATTGCATCAAAATTTGTCCAGTCGTTTTAGAGTCTATACGTTACATACACACATACATATATACACACTACCTAATTTATATATAGAAATATTATTTTCAATCTTTTACACTTTTATTATTTACTTTGTAAAATAATTAAAAATTTTTAATAAAGACCTACATTAGAGTTTCAATAAGTTGATATGGCTTTTATAATACTTTTCCTTTCATTTATGTTGTTATTATAAAAAAATCAATGATAATCTTACTTACTTCCTGTTGCACGTCGTACTACTGTATGCGTAAAATTTCCCAACGCAGCAACTGTGACAATTGAATCCTTCTTTCCACAACTCATCTGTAATAAAAGAGATACAATTTTTTAAATTGTTGCAATACAGTTGAAATTTATTCTAACATTAAATTCAATGGAAAACTGTGGGAAAATTTTTCTTTTTTATATCACCTCCATATAACACAAACTCTTTTTTACTTTCCGAAATTTGAAGTATAATTTTAATTTCTATGGGTGGGTTAAAATTTACATAGTATAGAAATTACTTTCTTATAAAGTGTTCTAATAAATAAAAAAATTGAATCCTATGATAAGTTGTCGGCAGGGCGTTATAAAAAAAAGAAATTATTTCCAAATTTACATAAAATTAAGTTCATTTAATTTTACTTAAAATTTTAATTCTCCATAGGTCAGTTTTTTAAGGATTTAGGTAATTTCTAATCTTATCTAGAAAACCAGATTTGCCCTCCTTTGTAATACTACAGAGGAAATAGTGCTGTTATCGACAATTATTTAGTATATTTGTGGTCTTATTTCTATATACAAATTGAAAATCTTGTAAAATTGACTATTGAAACTTTAAATAGTTCATTATTAATGACTGGCACCAAAAAAATCCTCCAACTGAAATAAGAACGAATAAATGAATAGACTCAAGGAAATACCCAGTTAGAAAATTAAATGGAATGACCAGCAACAAATTGCGACTTATTTGTTATGAAATAAATAGCAAAACAGATTCATTAAATTAAGAAAATATTTTATATATTTGGTTGCTGGAACATCAGCTCAAAATATTTATTGGTTGTATGTAGTGCTCATGTATAGAAGCAAGACTTACTTTTTCATAATCTCCTTCACCTTTAACCTGAAGTGGATTTAATAATGCTTGATTACACATATCATCTCCATTCGCAACAACACTTCCGCTACCCGTACCACTTCCTCCACTTCCCTCTCCACCATTTTGTTGACTGCATCGACGTAGTCGAGACCTACGCAATTTGATGCAAAAAAATAAATTTCCATCTTTTTCATTACTAGGCATTGCCACAGTTCCAGCTGTAGCAGTGGTTTCGCCATATTCCGGTGCAGATGTTCCCGCCATTGAACTCGGAGAACAGCCCATTTCAGATCAAAATCTGATGTGTAAATTGCTCTATTGTCCAAACAATATTTGAAACCAGGATTTGTTAATTTTATTCTAATAATTGAGATTATTAATTACTTCAAAAACTTTCTGACATAAATGAAAAAAAATTAATCCTTGGAATTTATCCTAAATGTCTACTTCTGATGAGTGCGTGATTGTTAAAATGTGTGCGTTTTATGTTAATGTGATAACTTTTATAAATGATATGTTGTCACATTTTCTTCTTTAGGTGTGTTTACGATGGCGGCGTTTCGTCCTTTTGATATTATTTTTTCAAGTGGTCTTTCGGCATTCTGCAAAGATATATAATAATAATAATATATTTATCATATATATCTAAAAAAATCGAAATAATATACAAATAAATGAATTTTAACGAATAGAGAATTGGTATTATTAAGTTTTTTAATTCTATATAACAGATTATTTTTCGACTTATTTAAAATCTGTGGCATTTAAAATAATTCCAATACTTCAAGTATATATGCTTTAATACGAATGTATCATTGAATTGTGAATGTTAAATTTATTGATGAAAAACGATATCTTGTCTCAAAAATTACAAATGTGTCCTTGTTATTTTTTAGAAAATTCTTTAATTTTCTGTCGTAATTTTCTTTCATTCTTCCTGCAATGCATTCTATTTGGAGGACATCGTAGGTTTTCTAATTAATTTCATAGAATATAATATTACATTTTTATTCGGCATTAAATTAAGACTTTCTGCCAGATGTGAAGAATATTTTTCTACTTTATATGCCTAAATTTGACTATTGTTTTGTGAAATTGCCTCCTTGAAACAAGAAATACTGATTTATCGTTATTTTTGTAATGGTACAAATACAAGTATTTATTTGAAATTTGATAGATAAATGATCTTAAAGATATCTTGTCATAATATCATCTATAAATTTTTAGTTCTCAACAGTCTGGACCTATTTGAAGCTCATATCTTTTCTCCTTTTCTTACGAAAAACGCTGTATTTGAAACAGATGTTAAATCTACCCTCTAGATTGACCGGAGTGTCTGATAACTAAATGATATCACCAGAATTGCTATAGAATAGAAACAACAAGGGACAGAAGAAGGGATGAGAAGAGTTGAAAAGAAGTGAGAACGGTTGCATACAATCGAGAATTTTATATTATAATCATAAATATTTAGATACCAAAAATATTTTTGTTGTATTTCTTAGAATTATGAGCGATTCCGAAATAACAATAGTTGTTGCTCTATTGTTCGTTAAAATAGAATTAATTTAATATTTCCTATGTTGGTTTTTCTGGCACGAAAGTTGTACTAGTGCGAAGAACATTATTGGGAACATGACCTTTACCTATGTATACTACACTGGTGCATATTCTGAATATAACTTTTTTTTGAAGAATTAGAAAAATTAAGCAGAAAATGTTTAGTAGAATATAATATTTTCATTAATTCAACTAAGATTTCATTTAAAATATTGGTAAATAAAAACTAATTATTTATTAACCATAACACTACTCATGTCGTAGCTACGTTTTGATATTCGAACACTGTTTGATCTCCAATCGTGCCAATAGCATGTATTACAATTTATATATAAATATTTAGTATCGTTTTAAAGGTAATTACTTGCAAATAATGCTATGTATATAAAAAGATAAAAAAAAAAACTTGTAATATAAGAATTAATATATTTGTATGGAATTAATATATTTATTATGTTGTCCTGTAAAAATATTCCCACCTTTTTATTCTAAAATACCCAAAATTCCAATTCGGGAAAACTTATTTAAAAAAAAAAAATATTTTTTTCAGTAAATTGCTAAACCTGCCGTTGCAAAAAATTTTTAACAGATTTCTTGAGTGGGTAGCTAGTATATGTAACTCTTTCGATGATTCTAGCTTTGACATTTTTTTGCTCCTCAAAAAACTAAACTAATATTTTATTTATTTATTTATTTATTTATTTATTTATTTATTTTTTTTTTATGGAAAACTGCTTCCACTAATGTTCTTGTATTTACTTTATATACATTAAATTTAGAAATCCCTCTATAATTGAGAAACAATTTTATATAAATTGTATTGATTTTTCAATGAAAAAATGTTACCAACTTTATGAAAAATCTCACCAAAAAATCCTATTTTTTCAAATTTCTATTTAAAAATAATATAACTTTTTATTGAATACACATAAGTATATATTTCTTGCACAAAATTATTAAGAATTTTGTGCAGAATTCAGAAACTGTGCAGGATCTTAAAAACTTGGAAAAAAACTGTACAAAAATTTGTAAAAATTTTACTTTGGTATAAATATCTCTTAAACGAAGGAGATATCCCATACATCTAAGCATATTTTTGTAGAGAATTATAAGGGTATGTAAATATGTAAGGTATGTAAAATATGTTTTTAATCAAATCACAATTTTTTAAATTTTACGTCCATTTATCAATTGGAATATAGTAGTTGGGCATCTTTGAACGTTGTGAAATTTGTCAGTTAAATTATAAAATTCTGCAGTAAAATTGAGAAATTGTCTTAAACAACCATACCTTTTCTTATTAGAAACAGCAATTTTAAATATTTTAATTTTGGCAATTTTTCAAATGCAATTTTCGCGCCGAAAAAAAAAACTTACTCTAAAATAAATATTAAAACTATAATTTCAAATTGCCGTTATTTTGCATATTTCGTCTGTCAATTTTAAATTAAAACTGAAATATAAATAATGTATTTAATATTTATAATATTGAAGATATTTTATTAAAAAATAAGCTATTTTTTACAATGAGTTCCGAACGTTTATCTTAATAGTTTAAAGGAAAATTGTAAGAAAAGTGCAGGTAATCTGACTTAATAACATTAATTCTCATTGCAGCGCGAAAACGTTCAGCTCACAATGTAAAGATGTGGCTTCTTTATAAAACTGCCCATATCTTTCCACATTCTATAGATCACTTGTGGGAAGAAGAGTTTAAGCAAAATTGATTTGAAAGCAGCATTAGTAGAAGATTGGAAAAAAATATTTGTGAAGATTTCACGACAAATTTGGTTCTTTCTATGCCAAAAATACTGAAAACAGTAGTTAAACAAACTGGATTATCGACATCGCAGTAAAAGATGTGTCTATAGTTTTGTTTCTCCGAAAAATTAATCATTTTAACATTTTGGTTATTTTTTTATTCCCGCATATAATTTGGTTACTTTACGTTACGTTATTTTACGTTACATTGTAAATTATTATTGTTATCTGATAATATAATATTAAATATGAATTTCGCAATATTTAAACATTACATTTTTTGTCACTTCTCATATTATTACTTTTTATACCGTTACTATTTATAAATATTTGTTCATAATTTTTACGTTGCGGGGAAAACATCATCACGACTTTACAGTTTTATTCAGTATTTTATTAAAGCGAATTTTTCTTTAGTGAAATTAATAATGTATTTATGTATATATGTATATATGTATATATGTATATATGTATATATGTATATATATACATATATACAAAATATGAACAATTGTGATTTATTTTTGCAGTTATTTTGCTTTTATGTGTAAAATATTATTTTTAGGAAATAAGAAAGTGTTCCTTGTAAAATTAATGTCTTTAAAGTCACAATTTTAAAGAATTGGAACATTAAAAAAAGTGTCTCTTCTAGTTAAAAAGTACTGAAGGTTAAATGATTTATGAAACTATCCAGAGTTTTAATAAATCTCAAATATTTTACACTAGTAGCTAGGAAAACAACCGTATTCTTGTATCATAATATTGAAAAATTAAATAAAAAAAAATCAGAAAGAACATAAACATCAATTCCGACAAAATAAAATTTCATGTTTTTTATAAAAAGTGTTTTTTTGTCATTATTTCCCTTGACATAAGTGTAGAATTTTAATTTTCACAATTAGTTTGGGTTGAATAGTAATTTCACATAATGTACAGTAGTAAAAATATTACTTTCAACTCGTACGGTTCAGTTAGCCTGTGGATGGAAACTCGGAGTTGCTTCATTTTCGTCAAGGGATATGTTATTGTATATGTATGAAATTTTACGAAAGATCGTTATTCTTAACGGATGTTTCCTTATAATAATTGAAATGTTCCAATCTTTTGAAAATTGCCTTTAAGGCACTTTTAACAAGGAACAGCTAAAAATTCCAATTATTAAAGAAAAAACTGTAAAAATATTGGCTTTAAATTCATCCTTTACAACGTTTTCTTAATTTTTGCAATCATTTATTTGACATTTTTCAAAATGTATTGTTGTTACAATCTATCCGTCTATTTGGAAAATTTTGGTGTGTTATAGTCGTAAAAAGGTATATCAACAAAATGTATACAAGGAAAAAATAGACAATTAAAGGTCTTGAATGAATGAATATAAACTGTTTAACCGATTTCTGTATATTTTTTCAATCAAAATATTATCGATAAATAAAAAAGTAAAGTAGTATTCGATTTTTTAAAAATCGAACTAATATTAATATTTATGTTGAAAGAAATATTTATATATGAAAAATTAAAAAATTTCAGTACAATTTTAATAAAAATCTTAATTTTTTTCTCTTAGCAAATAATTTTTTTTTTATTTTTACTAAAACTATTTTGTTTTATAAAAGAAAAAAATCACAATAATTAATCAATTAAAATCCCAATATACCGGAATTTTTCGATTTATAGAATCCTGAACACCGTTATTTCAAAAACCAGTACCGTTTGACATCCCTAATATGTGTATAAGGTGCACTGTGGAAAAAAATCACTTTAAAATACATAAATTCAATTTAAAGTTTCAGAAATACATTGTACGAGGGTTAGTTAATATTTTTCCATAGATTCTGCTAAGTTACAAGTCCTTTGAATACTATAATTATACTTAAACATTCTCACTTTAGATTTGATGTTTTCAGCCAAAAAAATCTCTCCTTCCCCTAACAAATGTAGATTTCTTAATATGTATAATCTATTCTCGTATGTTAAATATTTTTACGTCACAAACGTAAGTAAAATACCTCAAAACCAGATCAAAGGCAAAAATGAATTTGAAGATATTTGAAAAACTTATTATGCAATTCGATAGCACAATGTATGTTGAGCACAATTATATAATGAATTTTATATAATTATTGAAACCATTCAGTCCAGAAATTAAAATGAATAAAAATTTCACAAATAATTAAAAAAAAAGAAAAGAAAAGAAGAGAAAAGAAAAGAGAGATTAGTTTAAAGTAGTTTGGTGTTATATATCACAATAATTATAGAAATCTCTATTTAAAGGAACAAAAATAACTATTTGTGCACACACGAGTATTAATTGTTTAATGAATTTTTAAAAAATTTCCATTTTTTACTTTTGTTCATTTACATTGTGCATTAACAGCAGTAATGCAGTATCAATTTTTTAGTGCCATCTGTACTGCTGGTTGTCAATGTATCTTGTGAACAAATAGTTTTAAATTTGACACGTGCAGATATGTTAGCTCCAAGAACCTATTGAAATTGTTTATGACCAATTTAATATATCATATATCATATATACCCAAACAAATTCTTTTCGGATTCATATCTTTACATGATTATGGTTAAAATACGTTCAAATTTCATCAAGCTATATTTAAAACTATTTGTTCACAGGTCTCATGGATATCCAGCAGTACGGACGAGCATTCCTAAATCAACTCAGGTGGTTATTTTTATGGCCGTTGCAAACATTTTTGTTTTATTTTCGTATAAAAAATTGTCATATTTTGATTTGTATTTATTTATTATTTCTTATTTTATTTGTTTCATTTATAATTATTCGTTATTTTTTATTTTTTTTTTTTTTTTTTTTTTGTATTTTGACAGATGTAAAAATATAAAATTTTTGAAATGAAATTTATTTGAAATCAACCCTCAAACCAGAAAATTATTAAAATTACTTAAATTTGTTTAATGACAAAACGTAATAAATTAAAAAGCAACATAAAAAAAATTTGAAAATTTATACAGAATAGAAAAATATACTGTTTATGTTTTCGTTTCTGTACAATAAAAAAAAACAACAACAAAAAACGAAAAGTTATAGAATAAGGCTATTGATGGGAATACGTGTAAACTAAATTAAACTATTGACCGAATACTACATACTTATTATTCATGAATTTATCTATTAACTTTTTATATGACCATTTATGCATTTGATAAAATATTTCTCAAATAAGATGCTGTTAAATCTATTTTTCAATCTTTCGAAATAAGTAGGCTATTTTTTCCAATATTTTTAGACTAAAGTGTTCTATGACCTACAAAATTTAACATTGCTTTTAAAGCAGAAATTTCTGTTATGGTTACATATTTTGATACAATAACATATTTTCGTTATGCTAAAAACATTTAATGTTACTTTGAAAAATAAAATGCATTTTCAAACTTTAATAAAATTGAGACAAATAACGATTTATAATCCATGATTCAGGGAATTTAAAAAGATTCCCCGTTTTCTATGCGAAAATTTCAATCCGTATTAATCATATCGAGAAATTTAATTTTTTCGCTTAAATGATTACCATGTCCTTTCATAAGCGGTCCGACAGAAAATACTTTTTGTATGTCCAGCTTTGCTATTTGAAAACTTAACAAGAAAAAGTAATATTTTTTTTCCAACGTTTGGATAGAGCTTGTGGACAAGTATCTGAGATTCGGATTTAATTAACATGCATCCCTACTAAGATTTCTTTATAAAACAATAAATAAATTATAAAGCAGAGAAAAAAGGTTTCATAAGTGAAATAATATTGCCACCTTTTTGTAAAAAACTTAAAAAAAAAAATATATATATATATATATATATATATATATATATATATATATATATATATATATATATATATATATATATATATATATATATATATATATATATATATATATATATTTTTTTTTTTTTTTTTTTTTTTTTAAAGTTCTAACTTTTTGCACTAACATTCTACAGAATTTTATAGACATTTTAACACATATTTATATTTATTTCGACAACGAAACTTTAAGAGATAATATAGATATGTACAGGGACTATCTATATACAAAAAATGTTTGGAGAATTTTCAAAAAATCAACATAACATAACTTAAGAGGATCGTTAGTCATATAGAGGCTTGTGTTGTGTCACATCTGTTCCGACTATGTGCAATGAAATAAGATATTTTTAACGATTCAAAACTTACAGAGTTATTTAAAAAAAATGATTTGGACACACTGTGCACTGTGCGTCATGAAGCGGCATTAGCTGGAGACAAGAAATATAAGAAGAGCAATGAAAATTTATAATATTCTCAGTAATGTTATAATGTTAATGACAATTTTCAAATACATAATTATAACTTGTTCAATTTGGTTACATTATTATTGCCTTTTATTCACTATAATAAAATAAAACGTTGAAAAAATGGGTTCATGTAAATGTTTTAATGTAAAATGTTTAACTTTTGTTATTTTTCTCAATTAAATTTTCTATTGGAAATATACATGACAGAAAAAATCTTAAAATTTTATTTAAATTTAATAATTTAGTAGTTATGGTTTCCTTTCACCTACGTTACACAACGTTCAACACTAAACGCACACCTTCAATTAGTGACCATATAAAGATATGATTCATTGTGATCCCTTCTTTCAACTTGAAGACAGGGTTGTAATCCTCTAAAGAGAAGTAAAGAAAAAAAGAGAAAGAAAAAGTCATGTGGGCACAGATTTAACGACTAAGAAAGCAGAAAAAGAGAGAGAAAGAGAGATAGAACTAAACGTCCAACGTGACTTATTCAAATATAGTACTCGGCCCTAATATCCATTACATTTCATAGCCATCACCCCAATGAGACAATGTTCAGTAAAGAATTCTATGAGGCTCCCTATCCGGAACCTCCCTGAATTCAAGTTCAGTGTTCACATAGTCGGTCGTCTTGTGTCATGTCCCTCTATATTCAGTGAGTTTCAATTCCCCTAAGTCCTCGAGTGTCCAAAGGCTTTGTGCACTTTGACGCCAATCTCCTTTAATCTAAATAGGCCTCTTGCCGCAACTCTCTATACAAAATCCTTGATAGGAAGTAGGTTGAGAATCACATTTAAGGCTGCTTGCGGTGTAATCCTATGATGCACAAAGCAGCATTTTAGCCAGATTGTTTGTTATTATCATAAGCAGTTTGCTATTTAAAACCATCAAACCGGTTCAACAACATAAAATAAATACATTTTTTCATCTTTCAAAAGTTATTATTATATAATATGAAATTTCGCATATAAATAAAACATATATGCTGTGTAAGATTGTATGTGTGTAAATTAACGCCGTTGAACTATTATAAACACTTATATAAGAGTCTTCTAGAATTTGAAATTTATCACCAAAGATATCTTCAAAGTATCATAAAAATCATGTTTCATCGGGAAAAACTTTTCCTTTTCGAAGTGGTTCCTTAACGTTGTCTGTATATGCATGTGGTGGAGGGCATAGCCGAATATAGCTCTCTTACTTAGTGTAAGTGGTAAAATAAAATGACATATAAGGATGATATGTGTGCTATAGTAAAATGTGGACTGATTGATTGGAACTCATATTCATTCGATCTCCAATACTTATCAATTATGCGTTGTTTGGTCCAAATTATCGTTAAAGATACTATCTATGGATATTTTACGCTTCTAATTTTTTAATTTTTTTAATTTTTTAAAACTTTCGCCTACTTGAAAATGTCTTGTAAGTTCGAGGAAGATTATGGTGAGAGCTACCTTGAGAGGCCATTTTTACTCCCAAGGCTATAGTCCTCTAAAGCTGCAAATTTTTCATTAAATTATAACATATGGTATTTATAACATATTTTAGAACAAAGTGTCGGTTATTTGACAACCAATAATTGAAGGAATAGCAAAAAAGAATCGCTACTTTATATGCTCTATGAGTTTTTAAGTAATTTCTTGTCACGGAATGACACCACTTACGGTGATCGAGGTTACTTAATCGTTTGGAATTACTTCCCAGAAAAGTTAGTTAGTGTCAAAAATACAGACAACATGTTTTAATATTTTGAAAAATCGAATACCTTGTACCTTTGTCATGATTGAGACATTGAATTATAAACATTACGTTCAAAATTTTAATTAAAAAATATGTATCAGTAAAAAAAATTATAATTCAGAAAAAGTTTTCATTATTTTTATTTTCTTAAACGCGTACAGTTATGGAAGACAACCGGTGCACAGCATTTTAATTTAACTGCAACATAATATTTTATAGCCTTCAATACAACAACAGATTAATGTTGGTATATTTAATTTATCATTCCGTGTGTAACACCAGAAAGCAAAAGCATTAAAATGTTTTAATATATTTTAAAAATTATGTTTAATATACCATTAAATTTAAAAATATAGAATATTCAGTTATTAATAAACAATTACTTAGGTTTATACTTTATATGGTTTATTCGATTGATTATAAATCGTTTGCGTTTCAAATTAGAAATATTATATTCAAAGTTGAAACTGATTATTAACTCAAACAGCTAATTATCGTTTAATTTAAAATTAACCTTTTTATCAAATAATACTAAAAACTTTCATCATTAAAACATTTATATTAACTTAAGAATATGAATACCTTTTTTGAGTTGAAATAATTTATTTCCATTTTATTAAGCTATTTTATTCTAAACTCTATCATAAAAAGGGTAAATACATTAAAATTAATGAAAAAATTGCAACATTTTAACATTTAAAACATTTAAAAAAATTCAACACTATAAAAAAATTATTGAAATAAATAAATTTTACAACTTTTAACTGAAAAATTTCTTAAATATCTGTGTATTTTTTAATAGGAAGAGCCAACTGTAACGCTTTTACTACGTACAGATTTTTGTATATTTTCAATTTTGTTTTGGTTTTTAATTTTAAACGATTTATTATTTTTCGTATTAAAATTTTACATTTATTCATTATTTTTTTCATTTTCGGAATGTTATTTACCAACTTTGAGGTTATTTATTATAATATTTCCTTCATGAATAAACAATTATTTTCAAGTCATTATAAATGAGTTTTTTTTTTGCACTTAAATTATTTATTAACTAATCTTAACAATAATAGATAATTTTAATGCGCTTTTAATTTATTGTAGTAAACTATGATTTTTTTAATGACCACAATGTTTACGTTTCCATGAGCCAAAAATTAGTTCATTTTTATAATTTTTTTACAGATTGTTTTGAGTTGTTGTTTATCTCCTTTGATTTAAGTTCCATCTGATCAATTAAAAATAATTAAATATTGATAAAAAAAGTTTCTCCAAAATAATTATTACAAAGAATACAAAAAGGTCTTTCAGAAAAATTAAAAAGTATCACAAAATTCCATATAGTTAATTCTCGCCTCATTGGGCAATATATATTAAATTTTTAGATTCTTACATTGATAATAACCGTCAGAAAATCCTAAAAATATTACATAAAGAAGTAATTTTATGCCTTTAGGTTGCTTATGAAAAAGGCATACCAACATGGTTTCATACAAAAGACGCATAACGTAAAAAGTTCGCATAATGTCCTCATATTTTTTTAAAATTGAAATCTTCTTCTTATTCTAGAAATATATTTTCTGTAAAAAGTGGCATGGTAATTTTATTTTGATTAAATTTGCTACTTCCGTAATATATTTGAATCGTAAATGAATAATTTTCGAATCAACCATAAATATAAAAAGAAAATATTTACAGCGAAATAATATTAAATCACTCAAAGAGGCACAAAGTCTTTTCTGAAATGCTTATGGTACCTTGACTCGTTCTGAGGAGGAGCTAAATTATTTACGCATCATTTGGGCACTGCCTTTCAACGAATAATTTTAAATTGAGTGCTACACCACAGGCATTTTATATATATATATATATATATATATATATATATATATATATATATATATATATATATATATATATATATATATATATATATATATATATATATATATATATATATATATATATATATATATATATATATATATATATATATATATATATATATATAATTTAACTGCTATTAAAATGGAAATGGCAATTTTTTAAATAATTTTTATAATGTACGTGCGACACCAAAGTCTCCAAACACAATTAATTTTAATACGTGATTATTTTTATTATACCCTTCACCACCATTCCGTTCCGTTTGTCATTCCGTGTTCAACGCCAAGAAGGAATCATCTAATACATATATATGAGAAGAAGTCATATTCTTCTGGTTCCTTTCCCGGAATATGATTTATAGCTTATAAAACAAATTCTATTGAAATTTGGCACTATTTTTTAACTATTTTAAATATATGTTATAAATTTTATATAACGTCCCTTCCCGGAAAACGGATTTGAGCTTCTAAAACAATCAAATATAGACCAATTCCATTGGAACTCGGTACAATGATTTTTTTAAACTCCCCTCACCGAAAACAGTATTCAGCTTATAAAACTAATAAATAAAGAACAATTCGATTGAAAATCGACACAATTATTTTGCTAACTGTTCTGAAGATAATAAATTAATTTGTCGTATATATATTTTATATTTCTATAGCTCCCTTAAAACGCACTTTCCCGGAAAACGGATTTGAGTTTATAAAACATTTAAATAAAGATCAAAATTTAGCACAATGATTTTTGTGCTTATAACAAGCATATTTTTTTTGTTTTATATCCTCCACAATATAAATGGTGAAGAGAGTATATTAACTTTGTCATTCTGTGTGAATCGATAAGAATGCATTATTTCAGACCCATAATTTATATATATTCGATTTTCGTCAATCTGTGAACGGACACATCCACAAAAATTGATGGTGGGTAATGAAATTTGGCCTAGTAGACAAAAGCCAGTTCAGTAGAAAAAAGTTATAGCCAAAATTCTAAATAATTTTACGACTCATTAAGTATTTCTGTGTTATATATACATTTGTGAGTGTATGTGTGTATATGTATATCTACGAAACCAAACGTATTAACTTCACAGGAATTTGTGGTGGAGGGTATTGAAGATTCGGCATAGCCAAATATAGCATTCTTGCTTGTTATTATTATTGAATATTTATACGGAACTACACATACAGAAATTAAACGATCATCGAAATTACATTTCTATTTTGCGAAGTACTTCTATTAGCATACAAAATCTTTGAGATTTTTTCGAATATATCTACCTATAACAATTATATAACAATATAACTGTTATATATGTATTAATTATAAAACATCAAATAGAATTTCCTTTATATATATTCTTAAATCAAAAATTTTCGGAAATTCACTCTTTACGCCTTTTTTGTAGAAGAAATAATATAATTTGGTCTTCTGATTTATTCTCAACCCAAAAAGGCTACTTTTCATTTTAGTACATTAAGGTTACTCCTTATTGGATCGACGAATTTAAAAAAAAAATATTGACTGGTTTTCCACCTAAAACTTATATAAACTATTTTAATGTAAGAAACTACAAAACAAAAATTTCAATACATATACTTAACCGCCCATTATAGTCGCCCATGTAGTCTTTTTTTGACTACATATGTATACAATATTGTATTGGCACCAGTTTTGCATCAAATAGTCGGAGCACTGAACTACTAGGTCTGATTTTCTATTATAGTATGCAAAAGTTTTGAAAAACTCTAGCTTAAATCTGAGGTTATCAAGATATCATAATTAGTAAAATTGAAACATATCTATTGCAGTTTTGGATGAAAGTTACTAAAATAAAAAATAATATTTCCTAATGCTATTTCCTCTCAAAAATTCTACCACGATTTAAACTATAAACAAATATGTGTATTATCAAATAAAAGTCTATAATTAGATTATATTGTGAATAAAAATAATCATATTTATGACGATATTATTTAATTTACTGATATATGATATAATTTTATTGATACAATTGATGTTCGAAAAATTTCAAATATTTCGATATGTCAATTGTGCCGAAAACATGAATTTTCAATGAATTATAACGATTCTAGGAATTTCAAAATTGATTGTAAATCAATCAATTTAAAACTGATGCGTGCGTTTATCTCTTCATTTAATTGTACTCTATATCATGATAAATAAATAATATTAAATGTTTAATAAATACGTAAAGGTCAGTCGAATTTAAAAAAAAATATGACTTTTGTAAAATTTAAAGATGATTAAAGCGAAAATAGTAAAAATTCATTACAAAAAATATAAAATGATTTTATTGTTAACAAAATAAAATTAATCCACAAATCAAAGCTGAATAAGGGAGGAAATATATAAATTATTATTATTGCTGAAAATCTTTTAAAATGCTGTTTATTTTTATAATAATTAAGTAAGTTTGTTTATAATTATTAAAAACCATATCAAAATAAAAAAGCATATTAAAATAAAAAACATATTTTTGGGACATATTCAATAGGATTTCAGTCCTATTGTAAAATCTAAAACAATCAGAACGAGTTATTGGTTTTAATTTTTTCTGGAATTTTTTTGCATATGAACATACACTCAACCAAATGTCATAGGTATTATTAACGAAAAAATTTTGTAAAACTTTAACGTAAAAAACTGTTAAATTAACGGATTTTTATTTTAATTAACAGAATTTTTCTTTAACCAAACAATTTTTTAGTAAAAGATGTTAATTGAATAAAATTTTGTTAAAAAAAATTAACGAAAAATATGTTATATCAACAGATATTTTGTGAAAACGCCAGTAACCCATCGTAAGTATAGTAATACTTTGTATATTTTCTTTGTCATATTAAATGAAATATGAGGAAATTATTTTATACATCAATATTCAGGTAATAAAAAATTATAGAATGAAATATGAGCCAATCTCGAAATTTGGTAGAATAACTTTTGAAAACTTAATGAAAAATCATCAAATTGTTGTGTGTGTGTAAGTTCGTGTATGTGCCGTTATGAATATATTGGAACAATTAGTAAAAATATTTAAAAATTTATATTATTGCAAAAGAAAGAACAAGAGATTGTGACTTTCTTCTTTAAAAGTTATAGTGATAAACTTAAATTTTATTTCTGCCCCACTGTACACACATCTAAATATTATGTAATTAAAATTTGTTGAAAATGTTTTTGTATATTTTTTAATAATCTGATTACATACAAAATATTTTTTTCAAATATTTTAAAATAAAAAACATTTTCAAATTATTATCTTTTTAATGTAATTGAAGTTGTTGTATTTCAATACTACGAAAAAAAACTAATAAATAACTGTATCTAAATGTATGTTTACTTTTCGTTTACTTTTTTAATAAACTTATAATGACGCATAAAATGAGTGATTTTCATTTTAGAGAATAATAAAAACAAGTAAGAATGATATATTCGTAAAATTATTTAGAATTTGGGCTGTAACTTTTTTCTACTGAACTGGCTTTTTCTACTAGACTAGATTTTATTGAGCTCTGGCCAATTTACTGGATGCGAGCAGACAGACAGACAGATTGACGAAAATCGAGTGAGATTTAGATTTGATGCCAGAATGTATATACATTATGGGGTTTGAAATAATTCATTCTTCTGATCTTTACTTAAATGTTTTATAAACATAACCCGCTTTATTCCCTTAAAGCGGGAATAAAGGAAAATATAGACCGATTTCCGGGAAAACGCGTTATAAAGGAGCTTTAGGAAAATATATACCGATATAGGGCAAATTAATATAATATTTTTAGAACAGTTAGCAAAATAATTGAGTCGAAATTCAATTTTATTTACCAGTTTTATAAGCTGAAAACTGTTTTCGGTGAGGGGCCTGATATGGGAGCTACATCAAAATATGGACCGATTGTTCTAAATAAAAATATGCATTAAAATAGTTTAAGAACGTCATTGTACCGAGCTCCCATGGAATAAGTCTTTATTTAATTGTTTTACATATGTTATATGGGTGCTATATTATATAGATCCATGTTAATAAAATATATAGCATGTATTTAAAATAGTTAATAAATTTATTGTGCCAAATTTCAATAGAATTGGTTCAAATTTAAGAGTTTTATAAGCTATAAATATAATAATATATAATAGTTTTATAAGCTATAAATCATATTCTGGGAAGGGGCCCTCAATAAATGATCCCAGAACAATATGGCTTCTTTGGATTTATTATTGTATCAAAATAAATATATGTGACAAATTTCAGTAAATTTTCTTACAAATTTGGGACACATAGTTTGGGGTTTATCAAAATATTGCATTCCTGGTAATCAGATTTTGATGATCTTTTGCACGATGATGGAGCACGTACAATTGTATGCTAAAATAATTTGTTTTGTTTAATTAAATAGCAAACTGTTTAGGACAATAACAAACGATTTGGCCAAATTTGATTGAATTCGGACAATTATTCTAGGCGTGAGAATGTTTCCAACTCAGTTTTTGATTTTATGCAATTAAATATATACATTGTAGGGTCTGAGATGATTCCTTCTTGGCGTAACACACGGAATGACAATGTAAATATACACTCATCACCACTTGTGGTGGGGAAGGGGATAAAAACATTTTAAATGTTAATATTTAAATTTCGGAATCACCATTTGACATTCGTAATGAAAAACTTATTATACGAATCGAATATATAATGTTTGTCATATATATATATCCAAACATTTTAATATTATTCATGAAAGCAAACTAATATCCTTTAATTATTAATTTTTTCTGTAAAAATTTCGTTATTAAATAGGTATATTACGACTTTAATACGCCAATATTTTCGGAATAGACAAATATGTTAAAACAACAATAAAAGAAGAGGTTTTATCATTTTGATAAATGTCAAGTAAATCTTAAAAAAAACATCGTTGTTAACGTTTGACATCTTATTATTTAGACTAAAATGTTCAAGAACATTTCTTTGCTTTATTTTTATTTATTAGCAAAGAAATTAAAATTTAATATAAATCATCTTTTTTTATACCCTCCACTATTTCGTGTGTAACGCTGAGAAGGAATTATCTCAGTCCCCATAATGTATATATGTTCTTGCATCAAATCAATCTGAGTAGATTTAGCTATGCCCGTCTGTCTGTCTGTCTGTCTGTCTGTTGTTGGCACGCTCACATTCACAAAAATTTACAGAGTTTTATTTTAGCATACTTAGTATGCCTTTGTTATTCGATTTAAGAATGTCATATTCACCACAAATGGATGTGAAGTAAATTAACATACACACTGACACATAGACTCACAGACTCGTAGGAAATATATAGAAGTATATCTTAAATATAACCCAGGAACTAACTTTTAATACATTTTTCTCAACCAATTGTGGTTGATACTTAGATTATTTTCAATGGGCCCTGACTATTTTAATATGGTGGTGTCATTTGCAGTAGTCAATCGCCCGACTCTGCAAAATATATTTATTAAAAATTTAGCTTAAATTTTCGAATTAAAGTATGATTTTTAGAAATATTTTATTTTTTTAACTAATTTATTTATTTCATATTAATAATATAAAAAATTATATAATAAAGGTATAAAAAGAAATCAGCAATTTTAACAATTCATTTAATTTTAAAATATTATAATTGACTTAAAAATTAATGTTTTTATATTTCTTATGCATTGTGTCTGAACCAAGCGATCGACAGGCATCTATGCAATATTTTGCTTACCTGATAAAGCATGGAATCGAGTGGCACTTTTGTCACTATCAGTACGATCTCTTCGAATGGTAATTTTTTTGGAATAGAATTCATTTTGATGGTATTGCAAGTATTTTATTGATGAAAATCCACATCAGAAATTATATCTGCTGACGTCTGGGTTTAGGACAAAGTATTGTTAATGTTTTCCTACTTGGATACATTTTATACACCAAAAAACGAATGAGTGGCCAAAAACACCTAAAGCAAAAGCTTTTGCTGGTGCATCACAAATGAGTGCTCGAATTTCAAAAGTGATTAAATTGTTTCCTATGGCTATTCCTTTCTCCGTTAAACATTGTAACTCTGCTATTAAATTCGATAAGAAACCAGAAATGTTAAATGGTGTGCTTTTTCCAAGATGCATTCCAATAGAAAATATGTAAATATTTCAAAATTAACTACTTTTGCAAAAATTGGCCACAATTGAGTTTTTTTTTAAAGACTTTTTTCTTCCACTTATTCACTAGGACTTTTAATATTTTCTAAACTTTCATTATCGTCAATTGTAAACTATTATTTACCGATTTATTTATATTATTTTAATTATTATTATTATTTATTTTCTTTAATAAACTTTTCTTTCTTAAAAAGTCTTTTTTAAATTACTTATTCTCCTCATTTCACACAACAACAAAATTCGCAAATGCATACAAAAACAAGCACTGAATTGAATTTAATTGAATTGAATTGTAAAGCAAAATATCAAATTATAAAAAAACGAAAATAAAAAAAAATGTTAATTTATAATTAGTCTAAAGAACAAATCATTAAAAATCGAATCTGGTTAAAAAGACAGAATAGAAAAAAATCTTAGAAACAACAAACTGTCAACTCTCGTATTTGGGACGATTTTGCATAACATTGTAGTTGATTATAGTTAGTCTAAAAAAGTTAGCGAAAATTTTATTGTTTTTGTAGTCGAACATCAAATTTTTAGGAAATGCTGCATTACATTTCAAGTAGCTTTTAGACAACCTATAAAAATTAGCTAAAAATTTATAACTTTTGTATTCGACTACAAAATTGCTTACAGGAAAGTGTTATATACACAGCTACGTTCAAAATAATAGGAGTGGTGCTAATGCATGTTTTGCTAAACTAAAATATTTAGCATCGTAACTGTAAAAACTTTTATTTTTGTAATTAATAAAATGCAAAAGGAACTAATTTTAATAACTGTTATCGTAATTTGACGAATTAAAAATTTTTGTTTATATTATATCGATTGAAATAAAATCAGTAAAAATAATATTCCAATACATTTAAGCATTTAAGCTTGAACTTTATAAGCATGAAAAGATCATGTCGAATTATTCCAATGAGTTTCCTAATTAATAACCTATTGACATTATTTGTAATATGACAGGGAATACTCTGTATCGAAAGGTAGTAAAATTTTAAAAAGTCTTAGATACAATGGATAAAGGCATTAAAAATAGATGTTATTATTTGTATTTAGACCACAAATGATGCTGGTAACATTGATTTTTGAAAAAAAAAAAAAAAAAAAAAAAAACTTTGACTTGTTGGTCCAAACGTAAAAAGTAAAATAATCTTTCTGGATCGGTGAATACGCTTAAAATGGAATATCATTGTTTGCCAGATTTGATTTTAGAAGATTAATTAATAACAATGTAATTAATTCAATTCCCTTAAAACAGCTATTTCTGACAATGAAACATGTTCCAACATCTTTAAAATATGCACTTGGATATATATATATATATATATATATATATATATATATATATATATATATATATATATATATATATATATATATATATATATATATATATATATATATATATATATATATATATATATATATATATATATATATATATGCCTAAATGTGATTTTCACCAAATTTATCATTGTGATTTCGGAATGTACGAAACTGATACGTGGTAATTTTTATAAAAATTGTAACATAATTAACGTTTTTATGTGTATGTAAATGCAACTCCGATAGGTATTTTTATGGGAGCTAGGCGAAAACATGGACCAATTATTGAAAAAGTCATTCTCATTAAAATTTTGAATTTCCGAAAACTTGACAATGACAAAAAGTGTTTCATGGTTTCTATTTCTACTCCTTATACCTTCCACATTGCAATGCATAGCGATGCACTGGTGGTTTCATAAGGTTTTCGTGAACCTATAGAATAATGTATATTGTAAAGTTACCCATATACTTACTAAGGTCACTTTTATACAAATTCAGTACTTGTATTATAGGAATTCAGGTTATTCCTCAATGACTTCAGAAAACCAATAAGAAATAAGAGAAAAAAGTTATTAAATTTTTAAAACTAATTTATATAATTATGCAATATGTGGTTCTATTTAATTGACCGCAGTTGTTGTATATATCTTCACACCAATTGTGGCTATAATTAACAGCAAATAAATTTGTTGCTTATATAATAATAAATGACTGCTAACTGTAATGATTTTCATAACTTTACTATCTAATTTAATACAAGATCAATGACGTATCAAGCTCCTTAAATTTATTTACCAGATTTATAAAAAATCAATAATTATTTTTAATACAAAAATAATTTATACGAGAAATGTTTAAAAAATTTTAAATGAAATATTAAGGTCGTCATCCTTATGATATATGATATATTATAGTGATGCTATGCAAAGAAATAACTTTCATATAAGTTATGTACCGAAAAAATGCTCTCTACACCACCAAACACATGTTGACTCAAATCAATTTTGTTGGTTTTAAATAGTGTGTTGTTTAGGACGACATTAAACAATTATTCCAAATTCCATTGAACTCTTACCAATAGGGCGGACGTACAGCCAAACATATTTAAATCTACTTAGATTTTGATGTAATGCTAAGCTTTTAATATGGTACAGCTGTTTTCCCCGGAAACCAAAATAGAGATTAAATAGAGATAACCCTAGAAAGAGTTAACCTTGCAAAATGTACAATTGATCAGTGACAAAAGACAAAAACGATAAGTTCACGACTTTTTAAACCCCTTTAAAAAATTTCTATTTTTGCAAAAGTAAATCTTTTAAATCTCATTATTTAATTATATCGTGAAAAGGGTTTAGTTTTATAAAAATCATATGACTTTAAAGTTTATTGCATTTAATCATACATGACCCATATGTCCGGGAAAATAAATGAAAAATAGATATACCGCAATAATAGAATTTACTTTATATACTTTAGGTCTTAGACACATATTTCTTGAAACTTGATCTGCGGTTCAAATTCAAATATCTCTTCGTATTTTTGATAAATGATAAATTAATTTAAAGGAATCAATTCAGCAGAAATAAGGTAGTATAATTTTAGAGCCTATTGAAATTGTAGATGATCGGTCCAATATTTTAAGTAAATCACATAAAACTGTAGATCACATAAAACCAATTTATGGCAGTGTGAAATATTATATGTAATGTGTTTTTGTAAAAAGACTTACGATCGTATTCAAAATTAAAATTTATAGTAGACTTAACAAACAAATGAGTTAATAAGTACATTAAGCCTAGTAATCAAAAATTGAAAAATCGTATATAAAATCATGATATAAATACATTTGTTTATTTTGATTTTATAATGGATATACCCTCACTTTTCCCCCTCTTTTGAATTAGAGTTTCAAACTACCGAATAAAATATAATTCGTGTAGTATAAATTATAAAATATTTAAAAATAATTAAATATTTTTCGAAATTTTATACTCATTGATAAATAAAAATACATCACTAAAATATTATTTTATATTTTTACAAAAAAAAAAAATTAGAAAATATCATGAATTCCCTTAATGTCAAAGGTTTATAAAATTTTATTTTGAATATAAAATTAAGGTATTTTGGTTAATAAAGCTTTGTTATGCCTTTTCGTTTATTTAAGCCTATTTTTTCTTTAAATTTGATTAAAATAATTTGTTAAGTAATTGCAAAATTTACAAAAATTTAAACATAAATTATCATATTTAGGGAATTTTTACTATTATTTTAGTTTATTCTTAAACATCATTATAAATAAAAGAATTTGAGATATTCTACTTCTATTTTCTTGGTCGATTATTTCATGAGATGATAAGAATGGTTAAATATAAAAATATATAAATACATCAGTAACATATTTTAAATATAAATATATAAGTATGTATATAAATATGTATATATAGTTTTCTTACCTTGTCTTCTATACATAAATATAATTTTAGTCTTCATTAATCGCTATAAATAATTTTTCCATTTTTTTATTCACTTTTTATTATATGATTTTTCAATTATATAGATTTAATATTATTGTGAAAACATATATAGATCTATTTTAGATGTGATTTTAAAATTTATTACAAATTTCAAAACAAACATTTGTAAAAATATTTGCGAACGAATAAATTTATTCTCCTCAAACATTTTAAATTAATTTATTTTCCACAGAACAAAATTTTATACTTTGTTAACAATAATACACATTTTCAGCTCAATTTATTTATCTTTTACCCAGTGCGCATTGCTGCACCAGACTTTTTCTCAGTCCTAGATCTCGAAAGAAATTTCACAAACCCTAACGTGTACTAAAAAATAATTGGGACCAAATTTTGTAAAAGAAGTTCTTTAGATATTTGATAGTAAATATTTGCTTTGTATGGGGCTACTTTTCTCCCTGATCCTATCAACCCTACATTTTGTCCAGTAAAAAAATACATTATACATACATACATACATACAAACATACATACATACATACATACATACATACATACATACATACATACATCCATACATACACATTTTAGAATATTCACTTTCTCTATTTGATTAAATTTATTTCTTAAAATTGTACTAAGTTTTGTTCGTATCACTTATAGATACATACAACAACAGTAGTCAGAAAAAATCACAAAAACAACAACAAATTTTTAAAATAGAACAAGAACTCTAATAGCAAAAATAAAATAAAATAAAATTGTTCTTATATTCGTTCTTTTTTCGTTTATTTATATGTAAATAAGTAAAATAATCAGAGAGTAAGAAAGTCTAGTTAAGTGGTGCGATTGAATTTTGCTCGTTGGTTATGAGAGGTAAATAAATTTAAATCAGAGAAATTTTGTACGAAATGTATTATACAGTGTATATGATCCGATAATGGAACTGAAATACTTAGTATATATATGGAAGATAACATAGGATCGTTATTCTTAATGGATTTGTCCTTATAATAATTCAAATACACCTATTCCTTTAAATTTGCCTTTCAATCAATTTTTACATCCCAATATGAGATCATTAGATCACGGGCAAACAAAAACAGCTATTTTGGGGGTACCACATATTTTTATATAAAACTAGTTTTTGCCCGTTGCGCTTTGCTGCAAAAACATTCTCCTCAGTCTAAGATCTCGAAAAAAAATCAACAAATAACAACGCGTATTAAAAAAAATTTATGCCTGCCCCTGGCCCTGTCCGTTCTAAAATATTATTTAATATTTCCATTGCCTCCTACATTTTGTCCAATAAAATTATTTGGAACCAAATTTAATTTGTTTAGATATTCGATAATCATTATTTTCTTTGTATGGGAGGTATTCTTCCCCCTGGCGATATCGGTTCTATAGTTTATTCATCTCTCTTTCTCTGGTCCTATCCATCCTACATTTTGGCCAGTAAAATAGATACTTGGGAAAATAATTGGAACCAAATTGAATACTCCAGCTTTTACAGTTCTTTAGATATTCGATAATTAATATTTGCTTCGATTGGGAATATAATTCCCCTTGATCCTACCTATATTTTGAACAGTAAAACAAATTCTTGAGAAAGTGTTTGAGAATTTTTGCTGTTTTAGTTCTTTAGACATTCGATAATTAACTTTTTCTTTGTAGACACCTCTTCCCATCATCCTATCCGTCTTCATTCTGTCAAGTAAAGTTATGTGAAAAATTTATTAGGATCAAATTTGAAACCTCTCGGTGTAGTAGTTTTGTATGGTGGCTACCTCTCACCCTGATTCTATTCGTGCTACTGTTGTACTCAGAGTGTCATGTCCAAAGCTAATTGGACCAAGAAATCGACTGTAGTATTCTGTGTATATATAATCATAAAATTTAAAGTCGATTTTGTACTTCCTATTTGTTCAATATGTATATGAGTTTAAAGCCAAAATATCTATAGACATATATCTTTCACATAACATGTTCAATTAATAGACTTCTTTATCGTTTATATGTAATACAAATGTTGTGACTTCATTCTGACAGATTACAGGTGGAGGGTATTTAAGATTCTGTTCAAACGAATGCAGTATTAAAACTTGATTATCAAAAAAATATTTTTACCAAATTTTTAGTATTGTACGGCAAATGTATATAATATAATAACAGACAGTTTAAATGTTTATCGCTGGTAAATAAAATAATCGAACATCGTCGTGTTAAAATAACTGTAAATATTTAAATATATTAATGTTTTTTATATTATATGTAAAAATAAATAGTTTTAGCAATTTTTAATTAATTATTTATTTTATGTTTGCATTTAAGAAACGCGTATAAACGTAGTTATTTTATATATTTTTTATAATTTTTCATGTACAAATTGTTTATATAAATCAAAATTTAAAATTTCTTGCAGAAAACAATGTATTTTCATAAAGCATACTTTTAAATAATTTATATTTATTAATATGTATATAAAAATATTAACTGACATATTTATATGCATGCATGTGTTTACATTTGTCATTAAAAAATTTAATTAAACAATAAATCGTATGTATGTATGTATGTATGTATGTATGTATGTATGTATGTATGTATGTATGTATGTATGTTTGTTTTTATGTATGTGTATATTAATTGTTTATACGACATTTGTTGTGAGGTGGGCAAATATTATATTTTTTTAATTATCAAGATATTAATGTATATTATTTTTTATTAAATTATTTGTTTATTTTTATCAAAGTCATTTTGTATTTTTTACAACAAGTTATTGAAATTTTTTAGGTTTTTTCTGCAACTTTTTAACGACTTGTGTCGAATCTTGCTTTTGGAATCAACAGATTATTTAGTGTCAGCTGTTCATTGTACAATCGTTCCGAATCAAATCGTGCTGCATACTTCATATATAATAAACAAACACTCAACTTTTAAATATACCGCCGTCGCGAGCACAATAATCTTATAACGAATACCTAAGCACACACTCATTCGCTCGCAAACACGGTAAGAAACCGACGGTAAGACAGACGGACGTACGAGCTGTGTTGTATTGTAAGCAGATAATTAAAACCATCGACTACCGACCCCGATTTTGACAATGACGATATATGTATGTATGATAGACAATTTTTTGTTGCGTCAAACACAGTGTAAGTTGGATCGAACAAACGTAGGCAAACAAAGAGTTATATTAAAAAAAATGGAATAAAAAAACAAATACACTCACTCACTCAAAAACTAACTAACACATGTACACATAACGTTGAAAAATACAAAAATAACTAATATGTACCTAATTATATATATATATATATATATATATATATATATATATATATATATATATATATATATATATATATATATATATATATATATATATATATATATATATATATATATATATATATATATATATATATATATATATATATATATATATATATATATATATATATATATATAAATATATATATATATATAAAGAAAAAATACTCGAAGAAACAATATTATACAGAAATTGTATAAAATTTTTTACATTTAACTGTTCCAATTATATTTAATGTGACAAAACTTATTTAATAATATTTAATAATAATAAACATATCTATAATATTTCTCCGCCAACGGACAATACGCCGACGAATAATCACGATACTACAGGTTTATTTGCCAAAAGAGCTAAATGTATGTACGAATATTCTTAGATATTAATGTGTATTTGTGTCTCTTTTCCAATATTTGTTTACGCTCGGATATACGTTTATATGTACGAATCTAACAATCTGAGTACGTGATGTTGTTTAAAAATATTAATAAATTTTATTTTTCTTTGCCCTTTTGTTTTTTTTATGTTATTTTTATTTGTTTTTTTATTATTTTTATTTTTTCACTTTTCACTGCGCCATGCGTGTATCTGTTAATTCTGTCGGAACGCAACTGAAATCCAAAAATGTTGAATATTTCGCACAAGTGTTAGTTGCGCACAAGTTAGTTGAGACGTATGGTTGACAGACGGGCTGACTGGTAGTCAAGCTAACAGCTGGTTGTCTGGCTCTTTTCAAATGAAACAGAAGAATCAATACGGAACAGAATCCAATTGGGGTGGTTAGATTTGTATAGAGAATCCATAATGAATAATGTTGCAAATCTGTTGCTCTCACTTGTTCAACATTTTGTGTAAATATGTTTTGTATCTGATAAAATACTCATTTGCATCCCTGGTTAATGTATTATTCGAAAGACAATGAATAACTTTCAAACAGCATAAAGTGTCTAAATATTTACCACCATATACATACATATATACATATATGGAATAAACACTTGTTTGCATATACTCACTTAAGTATGTAGTACATTGTATATATATATAAGTAAATTTGTTTCTTCGTTTAAGATGCACAACCAGTGTTACCGAACGATTTTATTTACGATATTTTAATAAAAATAGAATGAACAAATATATAAATTAATTAATAAATAAAAAACATTAGCATTGTTTAATAAAAATATGTAACGTAATGTATGTAAAAACTATATGAATAAATAACATTTCTTTTACATTATATTTTTTTTTAATTTAAGACACTGATATTGCCAGCTCTGATCAAGAACATCGCTAAATAAGAATTAATAATAATAACTTCTCTTCTCTTACACAAAGCATAAGAGAAATCATTCTGTTTATAAAAAGTTTATTAAATACATATTGCACGTACATACATACATACATACATACATACATACATACATACATACATACATACATACATACATACATACACACATACATACATATTAATCAAAATATACGAATCAGTGCTGCTATAGGTTATGTTCAAAAATTAACTACAAACTTATTTTAGGTTTAGAGCGTCGAGAAAGTTATTTAAATTTACACATAAATTGAATTTTAATTAATTTCAACAATCTTAACTGTTAAAAAAATATATCACTTAAACGAACGAGGTATAACACACCTAAATTACTAGTAAGACTAATAATTGTTTGTCAAATAGAAAAATATTTCAAATAGAAAAATTTTTCACTCAAATGAATCAAACGGTAACACTGATACGAATTATGTTTAAGAACGAACATTCATTCGTATAATTTATTAAGACATGATAACTTAAGAACATCATCAAGAGAAAATATATTTTTTGTATTTATTTTTAGATTTGTTTATTTTTTATTTATTCATTTATTTATTTATTTATTTATTTATTTATTTATTTATTTATTTTTTATTTATTTATTCATTTATTTGTATTGTTTACAATGTTATTTCAATAAAGCTTGAAATTCTGCCAATATATTTAATAAACAATTTAAATTTATTGTGTGAATGTATGTGTCTGGAAAAAGCTATTACCAGGTGATGAGGTACATAAATGGTTTTTCAAAATGCATCCTGTTTTAAAGATTTAGAAGATATAGTTTTATATTGCGATAATAAAGATTTTTTGACGCAAAATTATAAGATTTTTTATTTTTTGAAGATGCAATATCTTCAAAGAAATTAAATAAAGCAAAAACTTCAAATACAAACAACTCGAAAACTATAGAAGCTTGTATCTCCATGAAAGCATTTTTTAATTTGTTACCAAGAGCTTTTTGAAGGTGAAAAAAATCTGAAATTGGATAAGAAACAAAAAGCATTCGGCATTCGGTAAAAAATCGAGAATCGAGATTCTCTTTTGACATATCACGACTCTGTACAAGATATCGGCCTTAAATGTTTTCCTTTCATAATTTCATTCTAGAATTAGTTTCAAATTAATTAACTGAATCAGTATCTATAAGAATATTTTTGGTTTTATATGTTAACATCTTTTAAAAATAGCATTTATCCATTTATTAAGTTAGTTCATTCTCAAAACGCTTTAAGACAAAATATTGCATTATTGCATTTCCAATTATAACTTCTGAAGATTTAAACAAAAAATTAAAAGGTCTCCATTTTATGTTCAAAATTTACCACATTCAATTCCTAAATTTTTGTCTTCGCAACATGTTATGAAACATATGTACATCCTGAGTAAACTGGAATTACTATAAAACAAGATCCATTAGCGAAGAGAAGGGTTTAGATAAATGAAATGAGTTAATTCATCTTAATAAATTATAATTTGTTATTGTCGAAATGGTAAAGATGTCGAAAAACTTTATAAAATTTAAAAGTGTTAAATAATGAAAATATGAAATTATTTCAAGTCATGAATTTATTAAACGTTTAAAAAGTTTGTTAAACATTTACATTTATAAACACGTATTTACAAAAAATATTAATATTATTTTTGTGATTATTGTTATTTTATTTATTTATTTTTTTCTTATTCAATTTCTAAGTAAAAATCGTAAAATTTTTAGGTGCTGAAAACAAATTTCAAATTTTACGACTTGTTATAGCAATTATTTTCAATTTTATTAACTAAAAATCGCGAAAACAATTTATTTTCAATGAGTTTTTGTTATTTCTAATGATTTTTATTTGATTTTGGATATAAATTTATAAAACCATTCAATTTAAATACATACAATTGTGATCATTAAAATAGCACAATTTTTTTAAGTACTTGTAACGACAAGTACTTAAGATAATAAGATTTATATGATATTTTCAATATAAATTTGTGGAACACAGTTAGATGACAGACAATCTAAAAGATAATTTCATGACATTTGTTTTATTTTATTATTTTATGAATTATAAGAAATTGTTGAACATTTGCAGACTTGAGTCCATGGATAATATAGTGTTCATTAAAGAATTCTGAAAAAGTTATTTGTGACAACTATGATTAAGCACAGAATGGAATGCATTTTCTTAACCCGCTACGGCCGTCTTCGGCATTCTTTTTATGTCAAATGTAAATTTACAACTAAATCTTTCATATTTAGTGTATACTTTGTTATTACAGTATAGTTTTTATGCTCTTACCAGAGTTCGAAAATAATCAAAACAATTCCCAAATGTTTGCATAACGTACAAGACTTTACAATTTTTTTGAAACCATCCAACAACAAAACATTAAACCTTTGTACGAGGATGGTTCATTAATTTTTTTGGTAATAGTCACGTTTGACCGACCATAACTACTTACTTTTTTATTGATATCGTGTTACTATATTGTTTCGTAAACATTTTTTTACGTTTATAACACAAATCCCAAAAACAAAATAGCATGTAGTTTTTGCAATGTTCTATTTGTTGTAGTTATACGGTCATCGTGTAAGTTTTTCCATCATGGTATTTGCTCGAAACTTTTGAGTACCACTAACTACACCATGTCCAGTGTTATTTGTGAATTATGAATATTTAATTTAAGGTCAAAGGTCAACATCAGTAGCTCATTGGTGATTATCTATATATTATTCTATTTACTCCTATACAAATGTTATATAATGTTAGCGGAATAATACATATTTAAGAGCACATAGAAGTAATCAAAAATTTACAAACAATTTATACAAATTATATACAGGCTGTATACAGGCAATGTATTTCAAAATTTTTAAATGCTCATTAAATAGCATAAGAAATAATGGATCATTTCTCGAAAATTCCCTGTCTTTGGTGTGTTATCGGTAAATCGATTCAGAAAGTAACTCCGAGTCTAACGGTATACTTAATATAAACGCATAATACTCCAAACAACTTTAAAGATGTATTTATGTTATATAAAAATTTTGAAAACAAAAATTTAAAAATGCTTTTGTAATAATATCGTTTTAAATAATTAAGAATTGCCGAATCTTATAAGTTTCATTAATACACACTCTTATTGAATCATAAAATTATTCATATATTGGATATAATGGTTTTGATTATTTTTGGAATAATACATATAGCTTCGATATTTCTTCGATTGAATTTAAATTTGCTCAGCCGATATTGCTTTTGAATAGGACACTTTTTAGGATAATAAGAAGTTGTCAATCGAGTCTTTGTGGTGGAAGTTGTAAAAAAATATTTCTTTCTTGCTATTTGTTTGACCGCAGCTGCGTATTCACAAACATTTATATGGATAAAAAACAAGCAAGAATGCTATATTCGATTATGCCCTCCATCAAAATCCTATTTGAAGTTTTGTACATAAACAATGTAATACACACATTTATACCCACATGCAGAAACGATATACAAATGTTTTTTTTCGATTTTTAATTGAAAATTTTACGTAATTTCTGCCAAATTTGTGAGATTAAGTGTATTAATTTTATATAGAGATATCCGATATTAAATAATTAGAAAAATGAAGAAACACTCAATTAAAAATTGGGCTCTTTTTAATGTTTTTTGATTAAAAATCATTTAAAAATTGGAAGTTATTTCATTATGAATTAATCTTGAGAGAAAAGAAAGCTCAAACATTTTTTTGGAATTATTTCTTATAGGAATGCACCAATATGTTGGTTACAAGTAGTAGTTATGAAATGATTAATGAAAGGTCCTCGTATAATTTTATTTTTTGATTTATTCTTAAGTGTGCAGTATATTATTGTGAAAGTAACATTTATGTCAAATTTAGGAGGATTATATGGAAGGTAATGGATCGACCCTCGTATGATGGTGGTATTACAGTACCAAAGCATGCCCATCAAAGTGATATTTGGAAGAGAGCATGTATGTAATGCAAAAATGCGCCCATTGGAACGAATATTGGAATTATTTTTAAACCTCATACCGTAGGGATATTTATATGGGAGTACCGGAAATATTGGACCGATCATGGCCAATTTCAGTTGGCTTCGTCTTTGGGCCAAATAATAATATTTACTTAATTCCATCGAGATATCCCAAAATTGCAACCTGTTCACAACATTTACATGGACAGATGTGCAGAAATGCTACATTATACGAGGGTACGGAAATAATTAAATTGATTCGAAGGTATACTTGAAGATGGGTGTAATATTTCTTTTCTGTGTGTTACAAACATCAGGTCAAACACATAAAATATGTATATGCACACATGCATATACATAGAAAAATTGCAATCATTATAAAAAGAAAATTTTTATATCAAAAGCTTTATTACGTTTTTTTTATTTGGAGGGTAAGTGTGGACTTTCAATATAAATATTAAAAAATATTTAAACTGATTTCAAAATATATCCAAAAATAGATGATATATAAATCTCCTATTAAGTCAAAGTTAGAGTTTGCGCCCAATAAACCCTTTCAAAAAATGTTGCTAAACATTTTGAGAGAGAACATTTCTTATTTATTCATGTTTTAATTATTTTATATGTATATACGCGTACATATATGTATATGTTAGAATATTTTACGTATGAGTATTATATACACGCATGACAACTGTTGCTTCACAATTTAAAAATATACATACAAATTCCAAACTCAAACATGACCATGTGCATTCGCAAGGATATTTATTATTCATCGTCATGTATGAATATTTATTATAAGTATTGCCACCTTTTTTATATACTTCTAAATATAGGGATATTATTTTTATTTAATACTATAAATCTCATTACTTTGTGATTTAATAGTAATTTGAACATTCAATATGTCCAATGTATGTTTTAAAGTTAAAAAAAAATTTATCATTTTTGCCAAAGAATATAAATCATATAGAATGCGCATCATGTAGAAGCACATTTTCTTATAACGGGTTCCAACATTGGAACCCGCATAGACTTCATTACCGCATATCATATATATATATATATATATATATATATATATATATATATATATATATATATATATATATATATATATATATATATATATATATATATATATATATATATATATATATATATATATATATATATATATATATATAGATTTATATATATATAGATTTCGCACACATATAAGGGTATTTTTTGTAGAGTATTATAAGGACCAACTTTACGTTTTATTTTAATCAAATTATATATAATATAATGAATTGGAAAAATTTCTTTAAAAAATATTCAGTGGTTCCAAAGTTACAGAATTATTAACAAAAAAACGTTTTGCTACCACTGTGCTCCCTCGTCTGTTCAGAGACGTAGTCGCTAAGAAGCCAACGTTGACTATCGCGAAGGTCGATAATTTTTAAAAAATTCACGTAAATCAAAATAAATTTTTAACCCATTTTTAAACTTATTTACATAATTATTTATATTTTTGACTATAAAATATTTTCTATGAAACTCACATAACTTAATATTGTGGCAAAATTTCATTCTAATTAAACGACTTATAATAGAAAATTTTACGGAAGTTCATCGCTTGAACTTAGAGATTGCATCAGATATTGGTATATATCCTTCAATATACTGAACCGGTTTTTGCTGGTTTTAAAAAGGAAACTACTCAGGACTATAGTGAATGTCATTGAACTCTGTAAATTTGTGTGGAAGTGAGCGTGCCAACAACAGAAAGACGGACATAGCTAAATAGATTCAGATTTTGATTTGATGCAATAATATATATACATTATGGGGTATGAGCTGATTCCTTCTTACAAACATTACACACCGAATGACAAAGTTAAAGATACTCTTTTCACCCCTTGTGGTGGTGGAGGGTACAATAATAAGAAATTGAAAAACATTTTTAACTATTTTTTTAATTTTGTTGGAAAATCACATTTTTTGATTTTAAATTTAAAGTTTATTTGAAACGAAAACTTTTTGAAAAAATAATTAAAAATTCTTAATTTTTTTTTAATTAAATCCTTTATTTGTATAACTATATCAGAAGAATTTCAATTGTTTTTCTATTCCAAAATTGCGTTTTTTTTTTCTTAGAAAAAATATATTTTGCAACTTAGTCGTTTAAAATCACATTTTATCAAATGTAATAATTAATTTTGACAAAAAATAATTTTTTAGGAGAAATAAAAAGTTTTTTTAATTTATTTTAAACAAACAGTTTTTTATTTTTATTATAATTTTAATTTTAATCAAAAAGATTTAAAAACTTTATAATTAAAAGTTGTACTTCAAACAATTGGTTTTTGGCGGTAACAATAGTGAATTTATGATTCTTTATTTTGGATAAAACTTTAATATTTTGCATTAAAATTTGTTTTTCGATAAGAATTTATTAAAATTAATTATATGAATTATTCGTTTGATAAAATTTGTATGTTTCTTTTCTTAGAAGTTCCTTTTTCTATAGCCCAAGAGCAATACTTTCGGAGAAGTACTAAGAGTAATTCTATTTTGCGTTGAAAACAAGAGTTTGCCAATCGTCTACAGGACTCAATAATATACGATTTTATACCAATTTTTTGGGGCTTAAAAAATTTATCTTTTGCTAGCATCCATTAAAGTATCTAATGGAGTTGCTAAGTTTTCCAAATATGTTAGTGAACGATAATTTTGGAGTTGTTTCAAACTTCTTCGAACTTTCTCAGTTCGATGATACATTTTTCTCATTTTAATTTTGAAACAAGTTCAATATTTATAGCTGAAGAACTTTCAAAGACATTTTCCAAAAAATAATCCGTGTTTATATGGCTGTCGAAATGAAGGTCTTCAATTATATCGCAATTTGGTTCTTTAAAATCAATAAATGTTTCAAAGCTAGCATTCACTTGCGTTATCCCTTCCTGAATGATTTCACAACTGGTAAACGAGCTTAACTAAACAATTTTATTTTTTTATTTGGCTACGGACAGGTTATTACCCTCTTTTTGCTGCAATACAGAAAACATGTTTTCTAATTTGAAATCGACTACTTCCTTCAAAATTTCATTAACTTTCAATAACTGCATTTAGGGTAAGTTTCATCCCATTTAAAAGGAAAACATGTTTTTTTATCACCATAAAGGGTACAACAACTAAAACAGTAGAAAATTATGTAATTTTTTCATGAATTACTTGAAAGCTTACCTATCAGGTGTTTTTAGTCACATTTTAACCACCAATTTCAGATATTTTAAAGTTGGTAAAAAACATATTCGTTTAGTCGATCCTTGATCTAGGCGATCAAGGAAACAAATGCTTATTCCAATGATTTTCAAAATATTGATATGTACTTTAACAATTTCGTTTAAACTGAACGTATATAAACCGTTTTATGAAATGAAGTAGTTTAGAATGAACGTAAAATTAGAAAACATTGATGTAATCATAAAAAACACCAAGCTTTAATTATACCTCAACTTTTTTCTTATGCCCACTTTATCCATAATTAAAATTATATGCTTGGAATCTCTCTCATCCAACTGTGCACTTTTTTGCTTTACGGATTCAAAGGCATTATTATTAAATCTAGGTTGAAGAAATTTTATCGGTACCCAGCGATTCAACGTGGACACATGAGACATCCTTAAATTATATGGAAGTTATATCATATATTTTGTGCTAAAAAGTTAACTTCTTCAGAAAATTCCTTTGGTCGAATGGTCAACAAAAGTTTACAAAAGTTTTTGCTTTCAGTACTAAAATTATCTAAAGAATTTATAGATTCTCTAAGAAACTTTTCTTCATTTTTATTACTAATCTTTTTAACAGATTTAGTTCTTAATTTAGATTTAAATATATTTTGAGAGTTTTTGTATTTTATATTTTATCTTTTCTATACTCATTTTCTAGCTGCGCTTGTTTTTCACGATTTGTGCAGTCGACGGATTTTATATTTTTGCCTTTCATATTAGTTAAATCTAAGTTAATATCTTCCGATACCTTCTCCATTTCATCTAAATCTATACTAGATATGGCCTCTGCTTAAAAATTTGTTTTCTCCAACGTATGAACTTGAAAATGATTTTCACATATTTTTATCATAATCCTTCTCAGAAATTTAACATTTTCTATTGTAGTATTTTATCCGACGTAGGAATAATGCATGTTTAAATATAGAATAATTAAATATGAATATTATTTAAAATATAATATATCCTGAACCTATTAAAACCTGGGTAAAATATGACAAATTTCATAAAATAAATCATTCACATATAGTTTGAGTTCATAAAACGTCCGCTAATGTCTTCATCTGTTAAAAGCTGAAACCTGAAAGAAACTGATCAAAGCCACTGTTACCAGATTTGACTATTTATCTTCAATTTGACTTTGATTTTTAAGAAAATGACATTTCGAAGATTTGATGATTTATGTCCCAAAACATAAAATTTTTAATTTTATATTTGTTATCCAAGGTTTTTATACAGCCCCTCACCAAACCTTGGTCTAAACTGAAATTTTTTGCCCGCCATTAATAAACTCAATTCAATAAAAACAATGAAAATTTATAGTCGGTCAATTCCGAATTTTTAATACTCTATTGATATTATATACTGTTGGGACCAAAAATTATGAACGATTCTCGTATAAACTTATTTTCTAATTTATGATAAAAGTACAGTATTTTATTATACTAATGTTATGTAAGGTTTGTGCGTTTAAAAAGAATTTTTCTAGGGTGGATTATATGGGAGTTAGAGAAAATTATGAACCTGAACCTCGCAAAAATTTCCTACATAAGTTTTTGCTTATGTTTCAAATAATATTTTTAAGGGGTGTTGTATGGGAATTATGACAATTAATGGACCGTACAAATAGGCACGTTATTTTTTAGTTTTTATTTTCTTCATATACAAAGTCCAATGGGCCACATATAGTTAACAAATATACCACCTAAACAAAAATTATATAAAAAATAATATAAAAATAAATAACTAAAATGCTTATAAATAATAATAATAATAATAATAATAATAATAATAATAATAATAATAATAATAATAATAATAATGTGAAGAAGATCAAGATATAATAAATAAAAAGTTAAATAAAAAAAATAAATTATTAAGTAGTTTTACAGTTTAATAAAAAACCATTATTTGTTAAATGTAACAAAATTTTCTTTTTAAAAGTATTAAATGAATCTAAAAATGTTCTTAGCCCATTTGGTAATGCATTTAAAATCCTGACTATACGAATATAAAATGATCGTTCCAAAGTTGATGTCAGTTTTGAAATTAATACCTGACAATTACGACTTGAACGGCTAAATGAAAAAAAAAAGATATAATACGAAAAATATTGTCGTTAACAAAATTCAAATAATTTGCCATCTAAAAACTTCCAAACGAAGACAAACATGTGACTACGACGTCGTAAACGGAAGAAATAACAAATAACTCCGTTAAACAATGTAATTAGTTTCTTTATAAAATAAAAATTACGACATCAAAAATTCAAAATTTTAATTTTCTGCACATGTGGGAAGTCAGACGTCACGCGAACTGTGTTTCCATTGGTTAATAATTTTCTGATGTCAATATTTATGTTTATATGAAAATATAACAGTGGGGCAATTTAAAGTTTCTTTATAAACATATTATTTGTTATCTTTTTATACATTTATTTATTTATATTATTTATATTATTTATTTATTTATTTATTTATTTATTTATTTATTTATTTATTTATTTATATTATTTATTTATAATGAATATAAATTTTAAAACGATATTTGTATTTTATATATGGACTAGTTTGTTATTTTAAAAAATTTCCTTCTTCTTTTATTAATATTTCGATAAACTTCTTCAATTAATAATCAAATTAAAAAAAAAACATGCGGCATCTAAAAAAAGTTTCTTTACTTCATCATTTCCGTTAATATTCCTTGCCTCCAATAAATGTTTTTGAATATAACCAATGGTAATCAATAATTTTTCAACATTTAACTTCAAAAAAATAGCGTCGTATTTTCGTAATGTTTCCATTAATATTTTAAATGGTTTACTTACCCATAAGTATGTCCTCCTAACATTTTTGTTGCAATTGTTAAAATTTAATCCTTTTTGAAAAAAAACAAATATATTCAAAGTAATTATTTATTTTGACGTTTATTTATTTATTTATTTATTTATTTATTTATTTATGTTTTGATGTAAATTTGGCGAGTTGACTATTTTTCCAATGAATTTGACGATTTTTGTTCAAATTTATCTTGCAACTATGATCAAAGCACATAGATATATAAACAACAAGAAAAATTAGTTTTCATTAATTAAAACCCAATGGAAATAGGTCTCAGATATTTTCTAATCTAGAAGATGGCGATATTTCTAATATTGAAAACGATGTCATTACAGTGGATATTTGCCATTGCTTCACCTCAATCATTAAATTGTTAGGAGATTGCTGTAAATATGAAAGGATCTTAATCGGAACAAAGATAATTCCTAAATCATAGACAGATTGTGAAGAAATAAAGAATTTAAATTAATGTTGTTTAGTCTACCACAAATCAATATTTCCGTCTTTAAAGATGAATTTGAAAACACCTTTAATATAGAACTTCTAAACATAAAAGATGTTATAATTTCAAGGTCTAATCCAAATGATGCTCTATATATGTTGGAATAAGAATAAGGACACAACTATCCCTGAAACTATATTACAACAGGAACAAAATTTAATCCAAAAATCAAATAGATATCGTATTTATTAACGAAACCAAAACACAAATTCAGATTATTAAACTTCAATAGACAGGATAGACCGATACGTGGTCGTGGAGTTTTGAAAGCAATAAAAAATTAAATTCCTCATAAACATAATTTAATAATAATTAAAAATTCTTAACCTCAAACATGGAAAATATTTCCATTACTACAAATATAAACAAGAAAAATATTAGATTTTCATCGTTTTATCGCCCAAAAAATACAAATTTATTTGTAATCGACATTGATATTATCACTCGTTGTACAAGTGACTATTTTTAATGATTTCAATTCCGACCACACTAGTTAGAATTGTCATAAAATAATACTGCCGGTAACGCTTTGTACAATTATCAATTTAACTCTCATTATTACATACGGTCACACACAGCTTTCACTGGTGGATATTCTTCTTACTAATTCTAATCTAATTGTTTAACAACTTATAACTAATCCAGAATTATTGAAATCCGATCACGTACCAATAACACGCATTATTTTTGGTCCCGTATTTGCAAAACAAACACTTGTCCCTTTGTTTAATATGGCAAACTGGAAAAAATTGCAGACTTATCGTACTTAAATATAGAAGAAATGTTCTCTAATATCACTCACGATGTCCAAGAAGCATCTAAACAAATTCCAATGGCTGAAAAACAGCAGTGACATAGAAAATACAAAAAATACAAGTACAAAATAGTATATTTATAATTGGCCAAAGAAATGGATACAGACGAAAACTTCAAAGAACAACCAATCCATTGGTGAGAAACTTAACAATATTTATTTTAAAACGCAATGAGCGCAATTATTCCTGGAATACATTCATAAAAAGATAACCCACTGGAAGCAAAATATTTGGGAAGTTAAGCTATAAAAGGAAAAAAATCATACTTAGGAATAATATGTAATAATAAAGAAAAACCTTATGCTTTGGCCAGTGTTTTTGAAAATTATCCCAAAGGTACCTACCAATGGATGTTAAGGTTGAGTATTATATTAAATATTTCAACAAGCGCGGTGTACCCTTCTCAATCCCATATGCTTTAACAACAGTTGATGAAATTTGATTTTATATAAAATCTCCAAAAAAATAAAAAAGCTCCAAGATCGGAGGGAATGCAACCAGTTGTTTTAAAAATTATGTCACATAAATTTTAGGTCATTTATTGATAATTTTTAATTGGTGCTTGATGAATATTTATATTACAATATTTTCCTAAGCTTTTCAAAACTGCTTAGATTATACCAATTTAAAAACCAGGTAAAGACAATAAATCTCCTCCCAATCAGTTTGTTAAATTGATAAAAAGATAAGGTTTTTGAAAATTTATTCTATGTAGACTTAATGAATTCACAGAAGAAAATTATGTATTGCAAAAGGAATAATTTGGGTTACGGACCAGAGGAAAACGTTCAAACACTATAAGTATTTGAACAAATGATTAAAAAAGTCATTTTGCAAGCTCAAAAGTTTTTTTTATTAAATGGAAAATAAAAGTTAACCAAACTTAAATACAGTATTTTACAAATCGCCAAAAGTATATTTATATATATATATATATATATATATATATATATATATATATATATATATATATATATATATATATATATATATATATATATATATATATATATATATATATATATATATATATATATATATATATACCAGATATTTCATTAGGTGAAACCTTTCACATCCACACGTAAAGTATATTGTGCTTTTATATAATTGTGATAAAATTTACCACGGATCACTTCCATGTTACTCTTTAATTTGGTGATAATTGAAACACATTTGAACCTAGTTGGCATATAAAGTCTCATTTCGAAATTTAATTAAACGTTCAAAATTAACTTAAAATCATTTCTTTCCTAATATAATTTGATATGAATTAATTTATAGTAATTTTATTCGTTTTGCAATTGGTTCATAATTTCCAGACTGAATGGCGCACATGTGCGTCTCCTTGTCTGCCTTTGGTTTAAAACAGTGGTCGGCAGAGAGTCATTTCACATATTGTGCTTGTGTATGTGAAAATTATTCATAATTTTTTCTTTAAGTACATTCAAAAAATGTTTACTTATTTAGTCACAAAAAATGTTCAAATGCAAAAATAATAAGTTTATTTCGTGAAATATTAACATTGATTGAAAAATAACATTATTTTCTGCTTGAAATAAAATTAAAATTTAGAAGAGCATACATTCATATCTTAGAAGACTTTTCTTTCAGTGTACTTTAAAAATTCTCTGATAACACCAATACTTTCGACGACGGCTCAAATCAAACTGAATAAATTTCTAAAAACATTATGAACATATTTTTGTACAATACACAAATAGATTGAAAAAAAAAACAAATGCAAATAACTGGAAAACTATAAGAGATAAATACCACATGTAATGTTTTCTTAAATATCTCATCAAGGGCACGAGTTTAAATTTAATGTATATGATACATAAATTTTCACAGCTAAAACCACGCCCATCGAGACCTAAATGGATCCTAGCTGCCGAATTCTGCATAATCTGCTATAATTATGTAATGCAAATCCATCTAGTCGATCATAAGTTACAGATTTACTTCGAAAAAAAAACGATACTCCCAATTATGAAATGTCAAACAGAGTGAGATTCAATATCTTTGCATGTGAACCAATTAAAAAGGCTCAAACTTGCTTTTGCTCAACAAACTTGATTCTATCGATGTTCAATGAAATTTAAGGAAATCAATAAAGTTTAACACAAAAACACAATATTTTTAGTTATATTTAATATAATTTATTATTATTTTATTAACTAATCTTAAGTAATTTAGATAGTTTAATTAGTTGAATATTATGATTTGTATTTTCTTTGTAGTTATAAATGTAGTAAATCTTTCATATTTACAGACAAAGCGCGAATGGATTATTTATGGATTAAAGTGTAAAAGAAAAATAACATTCTAAAATTTATTAATTGAATGATCTATATTGATCATTCAATTAATTAACATTAATAATCATTATCCTATTTAATTTTATAATTACTTTTAAAATTCAAACTAAATTCACGAATGTGTTTTTTATTTTTCAATTATCTTATTTCTCTTTCCATTATATTTACTAAATAACACTAACACTACTTAGTTTTAATACTTACTATTACTGCATTTTAAAAACTGAAAGCATTTGATTTATTAAACAAAAAATATGTGTTGAATCCTTCTTACAATTCAAATAAAAAAGTACAATGTAATCAAAGAAGAACAATGAAAAAAGTAATAATAATAAAATAAAATATTTAAATAAAAAATATGTCTTTTCACCCTATAACCCCACAAATATTAAACAAATAATATCATATTACATCGATATTGAGTGACATTTATTGTTAATATTTATGCAGAACAAAAATTATTTAATAAATTAAATTTTTAATTATATTGAAATTACGGTCTTTTTATTTATTTACAAAATATATATTCTACTATTATTAAAGTTCTTTTTTCTTTTTTTTTTTTATTTTTTTACTTGTACCTCTGTAAAAATGGAAATATAAATTGTAAAAAAAAGTAGGGGATAACTTTTTCCAATGCACCATATAATTTATTGAAATGATGCACTAAACCTGCATACATATGTATGTGTGTGTATCAAACTATATGATTATAAAACGAACATATTTCTGTTTGTGTTCAACATGATATTTATATACAAGTAATAACATAATCTATATGAATGTATGTATGTCTTATTGAAATTTTATTTAAATGTTATTCTACTAATAGTGTACATATTTATTATATTTTTCTGTTTTTTTTTTTATTTTTTTTCTCTCTTTATTATTTTTTTTTTCAACAATTAAGACAAATAAAAATATATTGCCTTTGTTGTATTCACTTAATATAATAGTCATAGTATAGTAATAAATATAAATACAAATTAAAATTAAAAATTTTATAATAACTTAATTACACTACAAAATGTTATTTTAGTACTAAAATAGTTTTGTTTTTTTTTTTTTTTTTTTTTTAATTTTTAGATAAAATTTATATATATATATATATATATATATATATATATATATATATATATATATATATATATATATATATATATATATATATATATATATATATATATATATATATATATATATATATATATATATATATATATATATATATATATATATATATATATATATATTATTGTAATTAAAATAATTTGAGATTTACTTTGTGAAACTTAAATACAATTTTTGTTTGATACTTCAAACAAATACAAATATATACAAAATTCTTATTATCAAACAATGCTATCGCAGTGTTGGTACACATGTAAATGGGTAAGCCGTTAGCAGTGTGAATTTATAAAGCTTACAAACATTTGCATTTGGCATATGATGGTAGTTGAAACGAGTGGATGTATGATTTGGAGTTTTCTATTTGAAACCTGTTAATGTTGCTTTCCGGTTTTAATTAAGAATCGTTTCATGCTATAGAGTTGTAGGTGCTTTGTGATTATAATAGAATTTTACTTCCATTACTCTGATTTTGTTTTTTACTAATTTATTTATTTGTATGTATAGCATCGAAATAAGTCTACTTTAAAAAGGTCCTTTTCAAATACACATATTAAGTTGGAAAGATATAAAGTCATAATACTTAGAGCAACAGGTCGATATTTTTTCTCTCATTTCTCTTTTTTGAAATTTGCCATGCAACAATAATAAAAACAAAATTAAGGGTTAATAGCACTGGACATACTTAGTCAGTTCTCTTGATCAATGTACTCGTCCTTGGATACTTGCGTAAAGCGAGTATATATTGTGTGTATACAAAGAGATGTTATTATAAAAGTTTTTTTGTTATTGATTCTATTGCACTTTTCGATTTCGATTTGTTTTTGTTACTCTTGTCGTAAAGTTATATATAAATAAATTTTCAAGTTTGAAATTATATTTGATTCTTGTCAGTCACTTATTTGTTTGCTACTGTCTCCTTTTCGTCTCAATTGATACTTGTAGTGTAAGTATTTTTTTGCTTTATGTATTATATTTTACATTTTCAATTTTTTCATCTCATTTTACATGCTTCCGACAATTTTTTCTGCGCTTTCGTTTCCTTTTTATAGCATCAACACAACATTCATTGATTCAAGGTTATGTCTATTTATTTATTTGTGAGAATGTGTGTTGGAAGGAAGAAATGATTGTATCTGTGATGATGTTTCTATGATGTTATAAGGGCATCCTTGAGTGTGTTAGTGTTACTATTGGGAACATTCACTATGACAGCATTTGTTGTTGCTGTAGTGGTTGTGGTTGTTGAAGATGTATTTGGTGGTGTTTCAGTATCACGCATTGTCAATACACTGGTATCTTCCATTGTATCCATGGCAACATCTAAATTCTTACTCATTTCATTGTTATTGTTATTGTTATTGTTATTGTTATTGTTATTGATGTTGGTGGGACTGTGGCTGCGCCTGCCAGTCGTTCGAGTACAGTTTATATTGCTGTTACTATCACTTTTGTTACAACTGTTGATATTTTTGTTATTGAACTTGTTCTCACTAATTAATGACATCGATGTCGTTGTTGTTGATGATGTCGTTTCTGTTACAAGATTTGCTGTGTTTGCAATAAGTATACCGGAGTATTTAATGCCATTTAATTCAAGGTTTACCGCAAGCTCTTGTTCGCCTTTTGAATTGATGCCTACAAACAAAATTGAAATTTTTATAAAATTATAAAAGATAAATAAAAATAATAATGATAGCAAAATAACATACCATTTCGAATTACATGAAATTGCATTCCAGAAAGCAAATTTAATGCCTCGAATGGACCAAGCGAGGAAGATTTGCCCGAAATATTGTCGTCACATACCTCACTACTGGCAGTATTCGTTGTTGATACGTTGTGCAGTTGTGTCTGCTTTGACAAATGATTTTTTTTAGTAGATACGGGGGAAGTGTGACCATTTCCAGCCGATGCAGCAGAGGTTGATGGAGAATTTTCAATGGCAGAATCGTCAGACTTATTATCATTGTGAACACTTCCGCTACTTCCGTGATGTCGTGGTGGTCGTAGAGAACTTCCACTTAAATGTTGACTCTCATTGGGGTCATCATTAGAAGAGTTTGCTGTTGTATTATGTTCTCCTTCGCATTCATCATTCTCTTCTTCGTGCTCAGCATCCGAGTCGTTATGACTACTTTTATAGTGGAAATTTGCCGCAGTAGCAGCAGCTATGCTACTCATACCTGAAGGTAAGTAAAAGCTTGAAGGAAATCCGGCACGTTTAGCTGGCGGAGGTTGATGGAGAAAGTCGCTGTGTTCATTCATTTCGGGGCTTGGTTCGCGTTCTCGCTCACGTTTGATAGAGGTGAGATTAGGAGGTGAGTCCGAAAGGTTTAAAGCTTCGCTACTAAAAATGAAGCAATATTCATTGAGGCAGAGGTAAAATAAAATTCAACTAAATAAAAAAGGTTTATGTCAACACTAAACTATTAATGCAACTTACCGGTGTGTTTCGATAACATCTTGATTGCCAGCATTGTTCACATTTCCGCCACCACCGCCACCTTGTGGTGAAGTATTCACTGAGGCTGGGGGACTGGTATTATTATGGTACATTTGCCACAATGCGACACGTGACATTTCCAATGCATTCAATGCTTCCCTGGTACTTATATCTGGACTCTGGGATCTCTGGCGCTGTTGTTGTTGCTGCTGAGAGTGATGTTGATGATGAGGCGATAAACCCATGGGACCAGAACCGTTACTCATAGCATTTTGTTCCTTTTTTACTTGAATAAGTTTCAAATATTCGATCATACGTTGTTCTATTTCTTGTGTTACCAAATTCGGTACTTGACCGAATGATGGTGCCATCAGTCTGTGGTGAGCAGCCGCAGCAGCTGCAGCAGCCTGCGCTTGTTGATTGTTTGTCGCATGTGTAACCAATGCTAATGGTGACATTTGTTGCATACCTCCTGGTAAAGATTGGCGAGCCATTGAGGGCTACAAAATAATAAAGGAAAAATTTATCGGTTGTTTTTTATTTTTGTTTTTAATTTGCACTTACCATTTGCATTTGATTATGCATTGCCTCGTATTGACCATAACTGGATCGGCGACCTTCCCGGCGATTACCATCAATGGCAGCTTGTAATTCTGCAGGGGTACTCAGATTTTTTTTCTCACATTCGTATGGATAAAGATATTTCATGTATCTAAAATGGAACAAAATAAATGTAAATAGAGACTCATTATCAAAAATTAATAGAATAAGCAAAAATTGGAAAAAAATTAAATAATTGAAATTTAAATAATAATATAAGATTTTTGTTAATTAGTTATTGACAAGTAAATACTTTTCAATCAATATAACCACTTGCAACATGTTTAACTTAATTACTATATAAACAATGTTGCATAAATAAATGTTTACCATCATAATCATATATTTTATATACTCAGTACAATTGTACATAAAATATATGATTATCATCCTGGCATATTCGAATATTGATCGTTTTTTTTTTCTTAATTTTCGAACTTAAATTAAATTCCAAATGTTTTTAAGCCAACATTATTGCTGATTTAAATTTTGTTATTATTGTTTTTTTTTGTTTTATTTTCTTTTAAATTTTAATTTTTGTTTGTTTTACTCTGTGTTTTTGTTTATAATTCCTCAACGCATACATGCAATATTTTGCATTTAATTTAATAAACACTTAAGAACTCAATCAATAAATGTTTCCATGTACTAATGTATATACATACACATATACATATTGGTAAACATTATAGGGTTTCTGTAAGGGGGAGACAATAATATTATTTGGAATTATTTTTAAAAGTTTTTCGATTCGTGTGATTTCAACATTAACTTTTTCAAAACATATATTGTTAATGAGACTGAACAGAAATACGTATTTTTTTAATTCAGAAAACAACTGATTTAAATTGATTGATAAAATTCTTGGAAATTCTTGACTTCTATTTTCAATATTGGGGATGGAAAAAGTCTGAGGAATTGAAAACTCTAGTGTTAATGTCTAAAAGAAAACTATTTAGTTTTTTTTTTTATAATCTTATAATGGTTATTTGTAAAACGAAAATCAAAATAAAAAATAAAGATTCAAGATTCATTTAACTCTTAAGATGTTTTCCTTTTGACCATTCAACTGATCGTTATTCGTTTGTACCTTTAGTATCATTATCCTTTGTATATGATGGTGGCAAGTCTTTGTATTTTTGTTTGTTTGTTTTTAATGCTGTTTGTTCATGACTACAGTTTCTGTGAATTATCAAGTAAACATTGCAACAAGAAAAAGGAATATTTTAGTTTTAGTTCGTTTAACTCAATAGTAAATAATGTGAAAGACAAGATGCTAATTATTATAAGCATGATTGCGGATATATAATTTCGTGTACGTTTGTATGTACTAATCGATCAATAATATTGTGAAAAGAAAAAAATAATATAACTCAATGACTAAACATGATTGAATCATATATATATATATATATATATATATATATATATATATATATATATATATATATATATATATATATATATATATATATATATATATATATATATATATATATATATGACTAAACATGATTGAATCCTATATATATATATCTATATCTATATCTATATATATATATATATATATATATATATATATATATATATATATATATATATATATAAATTAAAAATCAAAAACATCTTCAAGTTATATTATTTTAACATATTATTCATTATTTCTTTATTGTTTAAGAATTGAACCTGAGTTATCATAATTATCATCTTCATTATTATCATCATCATTATAATCATCTTATTTGCATTTTGTTGTGTCACTTTTTATTTTTTCGAATACAATGCATTTCACTTGAATTTTCAAGTATAACTATTATGGTTATGGATGTATGTGTATGTATATGAGGGTGTGTATGTGCTTCATGCTGTATGTACCATGGTGCAACATTAGTTGTAATGTTGATTTAGGCATGTCTCTACGTATGATAATAAATTTATGTATTTTCATTTATTTAACATAAAAAAGTGAAATAAATTTTCTTACGAAAATTCAAATATTTTTTTAATAATTCTTTTTAATGTATGCAACTTGTTGTGACGCTTAATATCAAAGAGTTAAAGTAACACACACAGAGACTTACGGCTATAATAAACAAATAAAAATATTCTAATTTTTTATAATGGATATTATTATAAAATATAAACAAGTAGATATATATATATATATATATATATATATATATATATATATATATATATATATATATATATATATATATATATATATATATATATATATATATATATATATATATATATATATATATATATATATATATATATATATATATATATATATATATATATATATATATATATATATATATATATATATATATATATATATATATATATATATAATATAATACATAATATTTATTAATTTATTTCTTTTGTAAATTTAATAAATAACTAATGGCGTAATTGTATTTACTGTAAGAAATTAAATAATATATACGGAAAAGAAACACCAACAATTTCCTATAATAAAATTAATCATTAGATTTTTAATTATTTTCATTATTGTTTTAATTGATTGATCTATATATTCTTTTCTAAATAAAATTATAAATTTTTCATTACTGAATACAAAAATATTTTGACAGGAGCGATTTCAGCAAAATATATAGTTGTTTTAAATTTTATCGTTGTATAATAGATTCTAATATGTACAATATATTTCGCCACAAACGTACAAATATTCAATTTAAACTAAATGAAAACAAAAATTATTCAATCTAAAATCAACTATGTTCAACGTTGATTTTGCTACATGTTTTTTTTTTTTTTTTTTGTGCAGATTTAGTTCTAATCTACCACACTGATGTGATTTAAAAAACGCAATGGTTCAATGGAAAACCCAAAGAATGACAAATTTAATAGATTCGTTTTCATCACTTTCGATAAAAATAAAATTTTGATATAATCTATAATTTTTAATAGTGTTTGCAATAAGTCTATAGGGTACATTTCTAACAATATATCTACAAAAATATTCATATTCAAATATATCAATAGGTATCAATATTCGCACACTTTAAGTACTAGTCTATAAAATAAGACTGTAAGAGTATATGTGAGAGAGTATATATTTATGTGTGTCTTAGTGTTTATTTTTATTTAACAAATAAACTTGTTACTTAGTAAATCAAGCACGGCTATTGGTGGTTGGATACTGTTACTGGTAAATAAAATGAGTACAATCTCATGTACTCATAATTGTATATATGATATGAACATACATACATACATACATACATACATACATACATACATACATACATACATACATATATTTAAATAAGTGAGAATGCGAATATCAACTCTAACGAAAAGAGAAATGAAAAAATAAATACATAAATATTATAAAGAAAGTCATATAAAATAATACTATAAATTTTCAAACCGCCATTTTTTTTTGTTTAATATATTAAAAATTACGTTTTTTTTTTTTGTTATTTCCAAACGGTATTAATAATAATTTTCTCGTCATATCAATGACATATCAATGACATATATATACAATGACATATATATACAAAAATAACAACCAGTGTAATAACCAGACAATCAGCTATCAAAATTTGTCTGCCAAAACATAGTGAAATAAAATCAACCGGTCAGTCACTCAGTAACTAAACAATCGACCACCTCAGATATTATTCAGTGTTGTTGTTACACAGTGAACATTCTTTCCATGAATTCAGAACTAATGTTCATAAACATATATACGTATGTATACATTCCTCTTTTTTAGTTTCTTTAACTTTCTGGGTGTTGGTCTAAGTTATAGACCGAGACATCGAAACGCATAAAAAATCATGTTTGAAACATGATTGACTGGCAAATTCATGGCGGACTTTAAAATGCATAAAACGCAACAATAACAAAAACAACGATAAATTATAAAACACTAATACAAACGTATTCAAAATTAAATAATATTTTTTTACGTTTTACAATGTTGCTTACGAACGTCAATAATAACCACAACTATTACAACAACAATAACAAAATTTACTATAAATTATGAATTTAATTTTATTATTTTCAACGTTTACAAATACATTGTATTAACAATATAAAATTATACACTAATAATTTGCAACATTTATCCATCAACACACTTGGCAAAAATACATACACACATACAACAACAATTGTTATAATGTAAAAATGTTTGTTTTGAGGTGTAATATATTCCCAAAGAATTGCCTTTATGTATATATGTAGTATGTATGTAATTAATTACTATTATTATTATTATTATTATTATTATTATTATTATTATTATTATTATTATTATTATTATTTACATAAAAATGTAATTACATAAATGTGCATAACACCCTACATCATCCATTATTACATATGTAAATATAAAAACTGCATTTTTACTTGTTTAATATCAATTTCGTTTTCCTTTTAACTCGGTTGATATTGAAAATATTATGACCATCGAATGGGCATTAAATAAAAGTTAAAAATAAGTGAATCTTGCAGAATACAAATTGACAAAAATATATATGTCAATTCATTATTGATATTGTTAACTTTATATTTCAAATGAATTAGAGTTTGGATAAATTCAAAATAGATTTTTATTGTATAAAAAATATTTTATTTAAAATTTAAAAGGAAAATCGAATTTTTTTATATAATTATTCTTAATATATTCCAACGCAATTTGCAGAGATTCTAAACAATTTTTTAATATTTTTATACAAACAGAAAATAACATTGTGTAAAATTAACTTTGAAAAATGTTAATTTTTACGATGTTGGTTTCGTGATATTTTATTTAGTTCATCATTTTTTTCCCATTTATTTATTATAAAAAAATTAAATCATTTTTACTAGGAATATTAAACATAAAAACACTAAATTAGGACCTGTTCGATCAATTAAAACTTTTACCCAAGGATTGATATATAAAAGCACATGCGTTAGGTTAAAACAAAACACAAAGAAATTTAAAAAAGGTACCGATATTATGGAATATAATACTAATTTTATGATTGGCAAAATTGGCTTTTACTAAATTATGATTAAGCCACTAGCTAATATGGTTAAGAACTTTTACTATTTATTTTGTTCAGATTTTGTTCAAATGTATACGCAGAGAAAAAATATGTTTGCGGTAACCATAAACAATAACCATAATACTGTTGTTATTAGATATTGTTACCGTAATTAAAAAATTGTTTATTCAGATTTTGATACTGCATTAATAAAAATAGTTATTGTTATCATCACTAATAGTATTGTTACTGCAATAAAAAGTTTGTTTATTCGCATTGTGGTTTTGAATTAATAAAAAATAGTTATTGTTATCGCCAACTTAAAATATTGTTATCGTCACTAAAAATAATGTAATTACCACTAAAATTATAAAGTATTTTGTCTCTCTTATGTCATTAACTAAATAATAAGTTATCATTTAAGTTATGGCGAATGATATATGTCATTCTTAAAAGATCCTTTATTTGCTAGAAAGTTGAGATATATATTTTTTTATTTCTCATTAAATTTGCAACATTTTAGAGGCTCTTGTTGTTGCTTTTGTAACCTTTTTTATTATTTTACAATTTTATTGTTGTTAGACAATAAACGTCTGTTTAAAAACAAATTTCATTGCGGTTTGTCATAATCTGCCATATTTTCTCTATTAACAAAACTCATATATTTTTTGTTGTATTCTACATGAATTATTACTAGTTAGAATGTATTTTATGTTATTTTATTTTATTTTACTCATATTCATATTTTGTTGCTGTATTTGTAAATTTATGTAAAATTAAATAAATGTAAATTGTGTAAATTAAATTTTTCTTATTGTTGTTATTGGGAAAGTAGTAAAATTATTTGATGTAAAATTAAATTTTTTTCTATTATTTAATGAAATTAACTGTCATTTATTTAAAGAATGGGAGAAATAAGTAAACGAATAAATATTTTTAATTTTTTCTCACTTACTGTGTTCGTAGTGTGAATGCAGCACTTGTGATACTCGATGGCAGATGAAGACCCTTGATGATTTCTTGCCACAATTTTTTGTTAATAACATCGACAAGACCTCCTCGAGCAATCACTAAATTATATAGTTCATAAAGATCTAATACTGATTTGGCCATTATAGGTAAACGATTTATGGGCGTGCCTAAAAAACAACAACGAGAAAAAATATTGAAAATAATCATGATTAAAGGTGTATTAAAAATAATTAGATACTTGATCTTGATACTTAGATACTTGATCATTTATAATTATATATTTTTTCTTATAAATTGTAATTTTCGAAATCAATACCTTGTTAAAGGATCAAAAATTAATATGAAACAAAAAATTCTCGTAGCCTCACTTGTTCTTTAATTTAATTTTATTTGATTTTAGAAAAAAAAAACTAAATAAAACATTTGTTTTTAATATCAATCAATCTGTAGAAGCAAAAATATAAAAGAAAAAAATAAATGTGTATAAATTATCGAAGAAATACAAAAAATAATTTAATGATATTAAGTAGATCTTTAAACACCCTCACACATTATTGCCAACAACAAGATGAACAACAGCAATAACAATACAATAAACTAAAACGATAAACAATAAAAATAAAAAAAACACATCAACAAATTAATAAAAAAAGAGAATAAAGAAAACAGAAACAATTTATAATAAACAAAAAATACAAAAAAGTAATTTGTAGTTTCATTATGATAAACGTTTTTGATTTTAAACGTTTTTTGATTGCATTTTATTCGATTTTTTCAAATGAAATGAAATTTTTACAGACAAATCTGGGCCGATTTCCTTCTGGTGCAATATATATGGAACATTGCTTTTTTGCTTTGGTGTGTTTTGATCTGTGTATCTTTCGTTTTGTTTTTGCCATCATTCGAAATATTTAAGAATTGTGATCTTCATAATTTATCAAGTATAAACAACAATAATAATATGTATGTTAATATGTTTGGTATACAAAAAGCATCAATCAAAACATCTATATAAACATACATATACATATATCTTTGTATGTATGAATTTGTTAACATTGGTATGGAAATAAATTAATAAAATATAAAAGTGTGTGGTTGTGCATTCAACATTTATACAAAATATTTATGATGAATAATTGATACTGAAATAACAAGTATGATGGACATGTTGATTGTATGAATCAAGAAAATAATATGAAAAAACGAATAATTAAAAAAATGTCAATTAAATCGAAAGTTTTGTATGTGTTAGAAAATACATATTGAAGAAAACTTTCGCTCGTACATATCGACATAATCGATTCCAGATCATTTACCAATTTATTTTATACAAAATTTTAAATTTCGGAAATTTCTGTTTAAATCCTCAATACAATGACTCAAACATAGATGGCAGTAACTGACCTGATTTCATATGATTTTTGTCGCTGGCGTTTTTTGTTTAATTGCGTTATTTTTTTTTTTTAATTTGATTCCACCATTAATGTTTCCAATTTAAGGTTTAAACTTCTTATATGTTATGATACTTTTATGAATTTGGACCAATAAATTATATTAAAATATTAAAATGCATCTTCTTACAGGACTGGTTTCTGCTTGACTACCACATCAGTTAAGCAGGTTAATTTATTTGTTTCAGTGTTTGGAATACTTAAGCATGGAGTGGTACAATGAACTAAGCGAGTTTGAATTGTTTTTTTTTTGTTGTAATTGTTGTAAAAAGAACTTTGTTAATTGTGATTTGGTTTAAGATGTATCCATAGATCTTCTGGATTAAGGGTTGAACAAAAGTGTATCATATGGTCCTTGACCATATGCTGGTTTATGATGGCACAATCAATTTTATATTGCTCCATCCCGATCTAAGTTGTGCTAAAACTACTCTTGTTGACAGCATTAGATTCAGTAAAATGTCTATGATGTGGAAGTTTCAAATCGATGATAAAATTTTCCAATATACATTTACGGGTACATTTTATAATGAAAGTGAATGTGTTTGTATCAAAAGTACATTTTTTTTTTTTTGAAAAACGCCTTTTGGGTAAAATTGTGCCAAACATAAAGGAATAGAATAAATTAAATCAAAAATTGAAGTAAGGATGACTTTACCTTTTTATATTTCAGTAAAAGTAGTAATAAAGACATAGATCGATTTAACAGATATCAACCTTTATACCTCATTCGAAAGTATGATAGAAAGCTTTTAAATCCATTATTATGTTTTTAATTTTATGAAAATAAAAACTTCCAGAAATTAGAATTTTTCAGAAATTTTAACCTCTCTAATTCCTGAGAGTCTACTGTACTTTTAGTTAATTCAGAATTTCAATACAAAAAACCAATAAAATATAATTTAGGTTCTTTTTAATTTATATATGATATTTTGTCATTGGACTAAATAAATATGGATATAAAAGTAAAAGTGAATATTATATAATTTTAATGACTTTTATACTCGTGTCGTTTATTGACTACTGAAATAAGATTTAATTGTTCATGTTTCTGTATTTCATTACATGAATACTTGTTTGTCAGTTCTTTCTCCTCATTATTTATTATTATTTTTTTTTGGTCAAGTAGTAAAACGAAGAATATAAAAAAATCAATGAAATATAATATGTTAAATAAAATTACATAAAAATAAAAAATAAACGACTCAACTAAAAGGGGGTCTTTTCTATATATTTTTCAATTTATTATTTTCTTTTTTATTCTTATTTTAAAAACGAGGTGTTTTTTTTAAATTTTAAATATATTTTTATGTTAAATTCCTTAAAATTGACATACACACATATATACACACACATAAACACATTCAAGCAGACATTAATGTGTCACTTCAATCATTATTTTATTGAAAAGGAACAAAAAAGTGAAATATTTAAAATAAAATCTACCAACACAATCATTCAAATATCACCATTGACTGTCAGAGAAGAAACAAAATTGTGAATTTCAAAACATCCCAGCAACAACAACAAACAAGATGTGAAACATGTGTTTTACTCATGCACTCACTCAATTCTTATTGTTGCATACAATTACGATTTTAATTGCACTAACCAAAATTACAACTACAATAATGAGAAATATAAAATAATTATTATATACATATTTATGGTTACATATATGTGTGTAATATACATATTTACTTATGATAGATTTATAGAAAGAAATAAAATATAATAATACGTTGTTACGATTCAATGAATTGTCAAAGTGTCATTATATTTATGTAATTTGATTGATATGACGAAACAAACAAAAAATACTTTTAGTTATATTAACCGTAAACAAAATGTGTGATTTAATTTTTTTATCTTTAGTTGGTGCACTTAAGAGTTTATATTTAGAATTATTTACATTTAATTTAAAATTATGAATACAATTTTACAATGAAATCTTCCACAAATACATTGAATCTCATTATGAATATTTGAATTTTAATATGAAAATATTTTGAAATTTACATTTATTAAATGACAGATCTTGTCACATAACTGATGGATACAATTTCGAAAATTTTTAAAATAATATTATTTATTTATTAAAATAATATCGGTCATTTCAATTGCATCGAATTAAATGCAATTAAATAAATCATATTTTCATAACATCATATTTATATGTATTTACATAAAAGTATATGCATGTGTTTGTATGTAAAAATATGAAAAATCAAAATTTAACTTATTATATGTATATTGTATGAATGTATGTATGTGTGTATGTATGTATGTATGTATGTATGTATGTATGTATGTATGTATGTATGTATGTATGTATGTATGTATATGTTATGTTATTTAAAGAATTTCGTTGCAATGTCACGTCCAAAATACATCATTATAAAACACTTAAAATTGAACGTAAAAAACAACAGGAATAATAAATAAATTTGTCGAACAAAATTTTAAAATAAAAATCTTAAAATTATGTATTTAAATTTACATTTTCTTATATTTTAATTTTTGTTTCACATTCACCAAATAAACATTAACGTTCATTTGACATTTAATTAACATAATTCGTATTCATATTTTTATTATTAATACTATTATTATTAAAAGCATCTCAAAAAAATAATAAATAACTACAACAACAAAAATTATTTTAGTTTAAAATGCCACTGAATTCTGACTGCAGTATCCAACAATATTATATATAAACATACACACGTATGTATATGGATGTATATGTTAATATTAAGTTGAGTACATTGGGCAATAAAAATGAGTTCATAACGGACAGAAAAGCAGAGAAAACGATAGACAGACCCACTAAATAAATGACTTTAGAAGTGACGAATCGTTCAAGTGTTGATCATGTCATTAGCAATAATTTTGACGTTGATGCGCTTGAGATTTTCCCCCAACAATGAAATGGTAATAATTAAAATAATAATAATAAGATGAAATAAGCAAAAAAAACTCTAAATGTGTTTTCGATAATCATGTACTCTATATTTCGATAATCATTATCATATCATTATGATTATCGCAATCATATAAACGAATCAATTAATATTTAAAAAAAGCATTAAAAAATTTGATTACAATAACAATTGCTTCTATCAATTGATATTATTCATCTCCTGTAAAAAAGTACCATTTTGATTGTGTTTTAGTACTCGTCATCACTAATCATAATAAAGTATATACATACAGCTGCTGTCAAAATATTAGCACCACTCACATGTTACATATTCTTTGCTGATTTGTGTTTTTCTTCATGAATATTTTTATCCTCAATTTTGCAATCCCATTATTCAAAGCATATTATCTGAGAAAATGAATGCATTAATTTTAAATTAGCACGAGTATTCCAATAAATTTGATTATAAAGACAAAACATCAGATTGGGACATGTCACAATAATAAAAGAGTTACTTGTGGAATTTATAATTAACAAAGTTTTCAAGAAGCGTGTTATTAGAATTTAAATAATTGTACTTCAGAAAAGCGTGGACTCATTAAAAAGCATGTTTCTAATTAACAATATTATTATATAATCAAATAAAATGATTAGAAATACCATAAGTCGAAATATATTTTTATGTGTACGGAGGTCCTTTGCAAGAAATATAATCAAAAATTTTAAACAAAATCTTGCAAACAGCGGTTCTAGTGTTATGATATGGTGATGATTTTCGTACTGTGGAATTGGACAAAAAATTAAAAGACGGAATAATGCTACCGTATATGTCTGAAAGAAATGCCATGCAACAAGACAACAACCTGAAACTCACCAGCAGCAAAATAGCTAAAAAGTGGTTTTAGAATAATGGAGTCACTGTAATGAAATGGTCTGTTTATACTCCCGATGTAAATAAAATTAATAATTTTATTTGGTGTCGATAATTAAACCGACCAATTAAAGCGATCTTTGGACCACTAAAGAACAGGCATAGAATGTAATAAATTAAATGAGAAGGTGATGCTCTCTGTGAGTACTAACAAGGGAAATACTACAAAATTTTTAGAATAAATAGTAAACTCAAATCGATAAAATAATACTAAAAAATTAAAATAATTATTTATTTTTGGCTTTTTGTTACAGTTGAAACCGGGAAGTGATATTATTTTGACTCCTTTTTTTTTTTTTTGCTACTTCTGGAAAAACTTAATATAAAGAAAGATAATGAATATAAATGTTTTTGTTTCTTTTTCACTAATACCGTTATAGAGGAACAACATTTTAATCAAATGGCTTGTATGACTTATTAAAGAAGACGTACGAATGTGGTGCTATTATTTTGACCACAGCTGCTTATGAATGTGGTTTATTATTTATTTTGTTTATTTGTTTGTTTATTTGCTTTTGTGGAATGAATAAATGTTGTTTTTGTTTAATGTAAAACAACAATAATATTTAATGCATTTATAAATAATTTTATGACCAGTCATAATAATACTCATAATAAAAATGCATGAAATGTATTATGAGACAGACGCCTTAAAATAAACATATTTTTATAAATTTAGTCATTCCTGTATTCAATGTTTTGGCAGGGAAGCCAAAACATAACTCTAACTCCTATTCCTATCCCTAATGATGATGACATGGAAAACAAAGAAATAAAAAATAATAAAAATAACATTAAAAAAACAAGAAAATTGGTTTTACCAATTACTAGATATTGGTAATTCCAATCCAGACTTTCTCTAAATCGATACTTTCTCTTATAAAGAAAATTGAAGAAAATATGGTTTCTTTAAATACAATTAATATATATATATATATATATATATATATATATATATATATATATATATATATATATATATATATATATATTATATATATATATATATATATATATATATATATATATATATATATATATATATATATATATATATATATATATATATATATATATATATATATATATATATACAATTACTCGATCTATGTTCCTTCTAACAAAGAAGTGTTTTGATGTAAATGGACTTTTTAGAAAAAAACATTATCTTCAATTAATAATCAATTAAGCTGATAACTGTTTTAGAAATCGCTTTCTATGATTTCTCGATTAGCTTAGAGATTCATGTAAAAAAAACTTACCTCTTTTTTGCATAAATGAAAATAGATCATCAAGGAACTCTTTACGCTTTGGATCATCATTGATCTCGTATAACTGTAAAAAAAATATTAATAAATAATTACTACGTAAATATTTAATTTAAAAAAGGAGAAATTAATACAATAGATGGCAGATAATAGGCTGATAAATATTATGACAGATCTTCAATAAGCCAATATAACAAATATAATTATCATTTCATGTGTGCATGTATATGTTGTTAAATTGAAACAAATAAACAATAATACTTAATATTGTTGATAATATTAACCCTTAAGTGTTAGCATGCGTTAGTTTTGCATTGAACAATAGAAATATTGAAGTAAAGAAGTAAAACTACTGATTCGATTGAATAAAAAAAATATATAGTGTCGGATTGTATTTATCAAAAATAAATACCGAAAACAAAAACAATTACAACAAACATTCCCTTTTTTGTTAACCCAAAAGACAAGATCATTATCGGCCAGATTCTGATGTTCACCGACTTCTATTTAGCACCACAGTAGCGCAGGGGTTTGTATTTTTGTTTCTCTTTTTTTTTCATTTATTCATTTCATCATATATATCTTACTTTCTCATTTAGTTAATCTTGTTTTTGAGTTCTCTGTACTCACAGGGTGGCAGTGATAATGTAAATACACATACATATGTTCATTGGTAGTTAGATATTTAAAAGAGAGAGGAAGAATGGGCATGAGACAGAGCATTGTTATCACATTGATGGTTGTCAACATTTGATAAATATTTTACCTTTGTTTACTACCAATATACAGTAATTATCCTTAAAAAGGTGTGGAAACATAAATGATTTTTAATTTCTTGTGATTGTTATTTTTTAAATATTAGCAATAACAACTATTTTAAGTATTATTAATAATACCTATGTAAATATATCAAATCAGGGGTAGCGAGGATAATAATTGAAAAATATAAAACCATAACCTCTTCCTCTTTTGGTGTCAGTTATGACACTTATAATGTATATATGTTTCTTCTTCTTTTTTTTACATACACTCGTACATAAAGAGTTTAAAGTAACAACAACAAAATATAAAAATATAAAAATAAAGAAATGAAGAGTAAAATATTTTCAAAATCATTAATATTTTATCTCAATTATGTGTTAAAACTACAAATTATGGTCATAACGTGTGCTTAGCTACCAGTTATAAAATACTTAAAAGTTTGTTACTGCAACACGCACATCTCCTTATATTATGATCAAGTATATAAAAAAGACTGTAACTTAAAAGTGATTGCTACAAGCCTATAATCAAAAGACTCCTAAAATATATTATTATATTTATTAAGGAATAAATGCAATAAATGCCAATATAAGAAAAGAAAAAAAAACAAAAATTTACGAAAACAAATTTTCAAGTAATAACCAAATAATATTTATATATACATCAGACATCGCTTAGAAAATATGATAATTAGTTAACATTTGTTAACATTTGAAATATGTACGCAGTACTGTGCTTTAGTTTGTAAATTTCTAAAAGGAATCATTGATTGCAAGTAAGTGTAATAAACATACCAATGCATATTCATCAATAAAAGTTTTGAAATTCATAAATAACACCTAATTATATATATTATAATCTCTTATTCTCCTTTATGAACGCTCTACAAAAAACTTAAGAATGACATTTTTCTCCTTTATGAAGGCTCTAAATAAACTTAAGAATGACATTTTTCCGTCGGTAAAGTTGCCTGTGGGAAGTGGATTTATATATATATATATATATATATATATATATATATATATATATATATATATATATATATATATATATATATATATATATATATATATATATATATATATATATATATATATATATATATATATATATATATATATTTTCACGTACACCTTCCTGACCTTTAAGATTTATAAAACTGTAATCTATTAAGGGGCAGGATCAACAACAAAAGTTAAATTATTGGAAAAATGTTATAAAAATATGCATCTTAAATAATGAAAAGGATGAAGTCTTTTGCTTAAAGAAATAGAAATGGCCAGAACATTGTTATTACACGAGTCTTAATATATTTTTATGATTAAAGATTTTTAACTCCTTCTTAAACCTTAAAACGTTGTGCTTTTTGTTTTTATATATATTTTTTGTAGTCTTTTTGATATATATATATATATATATATATATATATATATATATATATATATATATATATATATATATATATATATATATATATATATATATATATATATATATATATATATATTCCTCTTTTTCCACCATTTTACACGTACATACATTATATTATGATATATTTATGTTGTTGTAATAAAATAAATGTTATAGAAATGATGAATGTAGTTGATTTTGAGTTCATAGTGGTGAATAGTGTGTTGTTGCATAAATCTTTGTTTATTTTAAACATCTACAAATTTGATGAATGCAACATACAAACGTACATACGTACATATGAATACATATGATGTCTATTACGATGGAGCAAAGAACCAAAAAAAAATTGTGTGACTACGACCGTCTGGCAAACTCAATATGAGTTGCTCATACACATGGATATACAGTTTGTATGTTTGTTTGAATGCATATGTTGGGGCGGTAGTTCTGACTCGTTGAGAACTTCTACTTGATTTTTATAATTTTATTTCAATTTTTTAGCATTTTCCTTTTTTGTTTTTAATTTAAGTTTTTTTATAAGTTTGTATGTGTGCGATTAACTGTTGCACTTTTGTGTTGTAGGCGTAACATTTTGTTATCAATCAAAACATGTATCCCGAGACTAAGACCATAATCTGGAGTTGTATGATTTTTTGTTCGATTTTATTTTATTTAATCATTAACTTGAAATACAAAATACACTTAAAATGAACTTAATGTATTAAACTGTATAAAGACTATACAATTTTTATTAACTTCATCACTAAGTTTTAATTACCTCTTGAATTTGATCCTCAGAAATCAACATTTTGTATAAATTTGTTTGTTTGTTTGTTTGTGTAAATATTTTTATACTTCGAATATAATTTTTATTTAAAAGATTAATCAATTTGTTCTTTAATATTTTATTTATTTATATATTTATTTGTACAATTGTTTACTTAAATTTATTATCATATTTGTTTGTTAATGAACTTATAATTAATTTTTTATTATAACACAATAATTTTTTATTATAACACAATTATTTTCACGATGTTTTATATTATTATAATTTGTACGTTTCGGTTTTATTTATATTTTCGGATTTTATATAAATTTTATATTTTATAAACCGCTTTTGATAAATCGATGATGTTACAATATCAAAGGTCTTTAATCGACTAAAAATAGAGAGACATACGCACAATCAACAAAACGTCATACAAATTCACACAGATACAAAATCTCTCTCACTCGCTATCTTTCCTATATATACACATATACTAGAACACACAAGTACATTCACTCTTCCAATTGCGTATCCATACGCACATTTACATCTTACACACACACATACACACAGATACATAATTACACATGATACTCAAAAGATACATTGAATATATTAATTATTTTTGTTGACCTGAGCTTAAATAAAAAAATGTAATAAGTATTTGTATATGGACATATATGTATCATTGAGTATCATTAAAATGGAAAATTTACTATTTATTTAATACAAAATAAACTAATATACATGTGTAAATGAAGATACATTTATATATGTATGCGATTGTATGTATGCGTATGTGTTTCCTTGAATATTTATTAAGTATTTAATTATTTCTTTGATACAACAACCCTTGTTATGACACATTAACCTGCCTCAAAAAAGTTCAAAAGAAAAGAATTCATAAAAACCCATATATACTCTCTCTCTCTCTCTCTCTCTCTCACACACACACACACTCTAATGTCATATAAAGATACTAATATTTATAATTACAACAATATAGAGTAATAAAATAAAAAATTCCAAAAAAAAAAAAAAACATACACAACCAACCATATTAAAAGTGGAAAATTTAGACCAATCATAAACGTAGTAGAATCGTAAAAAAAAACTTTGATATTCTTTCGGATAAATACTTGAGTAAGTAATTCGTATGTGTTATTTGTACATGTACCTAAATGCGTATGTATGCATGTGTGTGACCAGTAACATTTTTGTCTGGTAAATATAAAATATGGATTTACTAAAGTAATAAAAGAAATTACAATTAACAAATGTTGTATATGATTTTTATTATTTTTCGTATTCACTACCTATAAATAATATATGCATACTTAACTTATACGTGCATATGTATTTGTATAAAATAAAAGTACCTAAAACAAAAACATATGTATATTTAATAAGTACGTAAACATGTATTTATATATTATTTTAAGGTTTACATTTCCTTTGTCTAAAAAGGACTATAAAAAGGACAAATATGATACTGTACTCGATTTACTAGCGATTTGAAGTTTTAGTTCCTGGAAAATAGAAATCATAACATATTTTCTAGACTGATTTCAGCAATTTCATGTTTTTGGTTAGAGAATATTAAATACCTTTTCTTATTGTTTTATTGATTTTTAAAATAAAATTTAAAATATTATATGAAATGTTTTTGAAAACTTTTACAGTCTTTTTCCTGCAAAAATCTGTAGTATAAAACTAAAATAAATCTCACTAAAAGTGTTAAATTCGGCCGTACCAAATTTTCTTGTTTAAAAAGGCTTCCATCATCATACTATAACCTTTATATGAGTGAACATAGAGCACTCAATATGCATACAAAATTTTATTTGCGAGTAGTTTTCGCTTTCACTAAAATAAAACTAGTATAAATATATAGATAATTAATTATTAACTCGACTATCTATGGGCCGAATTCGAAATTTAAAAATAAAATCAAAATTTAGAAATAAAAATTATATATATTTTTTGCATCAAAACTTTGTCCATATATTCTGCCTATAACTCGGAAACTAATGGATCGATTCTCTTAATTAAACAAATTATGTCTCTTGCTTAAATAGAATGCTGAAAAGGTAAAAAAACACTACTTTGCTTTACATTGTTATTGTTTTCAATGGTATATCCAACAACAACCCAAAGGAAAATAAAGAATTTTTAATGTCTCGGCCATTTATGAAGCGTTTTGAAAATATTAAATGAAAATTTAAATGTTGTTATTTCATTCCTGTAGTTATAAACAACAACCACATGGGACTAAATTGTTAAAGAAAGAAGTTACCATATCTCGTGGTTTATGAACCGATTTTGAAAAATGAAAGAAGATAAAATTCGTTTGATATACATATAATATATGTTAACTATAGATCGGCTTCATAAACTTGATTTTAACCGACACACGGACGGACAGACGGACAAAGCTCAATCAATTTCTTTTTTCATACCGATCCAGAATATATGTACTATTTTGGGTCTAAGTCGAAAATTGTGGAAATTACAAACGTAATGACAGACCTATATATCCTATGACCTAGTCAAGTGAAAGGTATAAAATGAAACCTTTGAGTGATGAAATTAGTATTTTATCTATTTATTTAATTGATTAATTTCACCCATTTTAGAGTTTTTATTATAATATTTTATTATAATAATAATTAATTTTATGGTAAAATAATTATAATTATATTTTACTTATCAACACATTTGTTCGACATGTCTGCCAATTTTAATATTGAATTTAAGATTATCCGATTAATCGAACTATGTAATCTGTATTTGAAAGTCTCACAAGGAAAACAACAATTTTATGAATCCATTTGTAATGAAAAATAGAATTGAAATAAAAATTTCACATAAGAGTTTTTATAGGACTTGTAAGCAGAAATAATGTTTGATTTAAGATTGATTTGAATATTTGTAGTATAAGAGGGGTCTTGAACTCATGTACATGCATTAATATGTGAAATTTAATTGAAACGCTGTGTATTAGTTCCTTAGTTTGGGTCAAAAATTTTAATGAAAACCAATTCATCTTATTGTAAATCCTCCTAAGACATACTAAACTCGAGACATTCAACTTTGTATATATTAAAATCCAGGACATATTTCAATTGAAATTTATTTCAAGGATAAAAATATATTGCATAATATGTTATATATAATAATACGATTCTAAAGTTTTCAACAAATTTTGAAACGACTCAGTTTTTATCTTTTAAAATTCTTATTTTCAATATTTAATCGAATGTACGTTTTATAGTTCCTATTGTAATATTTTAACTTATAAACCCTTATATAACCCCTTATTGAAATATAAATTTAAAAATTATAGTTTTGAAACATTTTCTATTTTTACAAAAGGACCTTTCGATCATATTTATTAGCTATTATTACGAATGTAACTTCGATTTTTTCATTCAGTGTGACAAAATTTGGGTTAATTTTAAATAAGAAACTTCTTATTCTAGGCGTGAATATATTTTCAACAGAACGATAGACAGACAAAATCGACTCAGATTTTGATTTTATGAAAGAACATATTTTTATGTAATCTTTTGGTGGCTGAGGTAATAATAATTGAATAATAGATGAAAAAAGAAAAAATTGAAAAAATTTGAAAAAATACATTTAACTGGTAATTTTAATTTTGTTTGTCAATATTTTATATTAAAATTATTATTATTATTATTATTATTATTATTATTATTATTATTATTATTATTATTATTATTATTATTATTATTATTATTATTACTATTATTATTATTAGGTTTGTTCTTTTACTTCTCAAACTTGTTTTAGTCAGAATATACAGAAATTCGTTCCCGTACAGAAAAATATATCTGATAAAATAATAAATAAAAAAATTATATGTCAACAAAAAGTTTGCATTTTGCGTTCCCCTAATTTACCAAAATCAACAATCAACAACAATTTTATTATAATTTTCACTTCAATTTGGAGAAAAAGTTATATTTAAAAAAAAAAAACTTGTTTTTTATATTCAGTTTTTTCCAGAGAAAATACATAAAACTATGTGCAATAACAATATGCGTTTGTGTTAGAATTTCTTCTGCTTTAAGTTGGGAGGGGTTTTTCATAGTTGTATGAAATATTTTTTATTTTTTTTGTCTCATGTGGGTTTTAAATTCAATTTAATAAAATTTTCAAGAGGTTTAAATATGTTTCATATTTTACGATCGTTCGCATGATTATTATGCCTTGATTTCTTTTTACTAAATTATTAATAGTTCACGCATATCTCTAACACTACTATACAAATGTCCGAAGATATAAAACGCAACAACAAACGCAAGAAAAATAAAAAAGATGTTAAACAGATTTGTCACCAAATGTCTGTTTAATCTCATTTTACATTTAAACCATAATTTTAATTTTTAATTTGTTTTCTCATGTCCTTTATTTTAATTGTCATACATTCACATATACACACACACCCATTTAAATTATGAGTGTTAGTGAGTGCATTTTTTCCAGGAGTATATGTGTGTGTAAATGTATTTTTGTATGAATAAAAAAAAATATATAAAAATATATAAATACATATATATATATATATATATATATATATATATATATATATATATATATATATATATATATATATATATATATATATATATATATATATATATATATATATATATATATATATATATATATATATATATATATATATATATATATATATATATACATAAAAAAAAACTACAAAATTGACATTGATTAATTAAACAAAAAGAAAAAAGATGCAAAAATATATCGTAAAGACAAAACCACATACACAGACTTTCATACATATTTAGATATTTAGTAGACATTTTGAATGTATATTTGAAGATATTTTTCTCCCTTTTTAAATAAAAAATGGAAATTTTAAATTCAATTAACTAAACTTAAAAAAATGAAAAGATATGTCTGTATGTTTTCTTAACTAATAATAAAAAGAAACAAAAAATTAGAGAAAGAAAGAAAGAAACAACAAAGTATCGAATAAATATGAATACGAACTAATTTGTACTCAATCTATTTAAAGATCAACAGAAGATAACCTACAACGAACGATCGTTTTAATTTTATTTTTTCTGAGGTCTTTCATATTTGCAGATATATCAACCAAATTTGACTTTTGTTGGTCTGAAAGACCAATATTATTTTGAATAGGCCCCTTCATTAACAAACACTCTCACATACTTCTACTTTATACATTTTGTGGTACTTTCTATAAAAATATTTTGTATTTTAACACAGAAAAAAATGTGTTCTTTATATCTGTGCATATTTTTTTTTTTTTTTTGCCCAAAAAATTTTGAATTATTTTGACTTTTGGTCTCATGATTAAAAATTCTTCAAAATAAATTATTTTACCATTATTATACTTGTAAAGATACAACCATTTAATACATATTTAGATATTAAGAAGACATTTTGAATGTTGTTCCTAAATAAGTTCAATATAATACCACTTGATATTTCTTTATAATTCGATAAAATAATACTAAAAAATTAAACAAAAACTAATAGTCTTTGGCTTTTTGTTATAGTTGAAACCGGGTGGTGCTATTATTTTGACATCAAGTTTAATTAATAATTCTGAAAAATATAAATTTTAAGAATGAAAATCAATAGAAATGTTTTTGTTTCTTCTTTACTATATTTAAACATATTTTTGATTTTATTAAACCATAAAATAAAAACAACTTTTTATTCAAATGGCTTTTATGATTTATTAAACAAGGCGTATAAATGTGGTGCTAATTTTTTGACCGTAGCTTAACGTTTTTTTTAATCCAATACAATTTACGGTAACACAAACTAAAATATATTTATGTCTGTATATAGGAACATTGATAGACAAGTCATACGGACTGACAGTCAGTCAGTCAGTCAGTCAGTCTGTCAAAAAAGTCAGCCTAATTTGATTTTTACACAGGAAATGCCATCATTAATTAATTTAAAAATAGTTGTTATTTTGATTGATAAGTTATTTGTTTAAGTCGACCAACAACAAATATATTAGAAGAAAATTTATTCTTACTTATTTACTCACACTTACATATACCTTCAGATTTTCATAATACACATTTACAATAATTATAAATAAATAATAAACACATATAAAAAATTCAATATTATTATGTTTTCGTTTTTCGCTTTTCAAAATTCAAATAAAAAGTTGAAGGTGCCCCCCTCAAAATGGCTTAAGGCACATAAAACATCATTAATATTTTTAATATTTAGAGCAAAATTTATGTATTTCCATCATTCAATTGTGTGAGAATATTATTAGTTTTAGTTACTTTTTTTTAAATATAAAAAAGTAACTTAAACTTAAAATACATAAATAATAAAGAAAAATTATAAAAATAGTAATTAATTATTATGTAACGCCTTCAAAATAAATAATTTCTTATATGTTTCACTCATTCATTAATTTATTTATTCATTCATTCACACACTTGATACTTTTGAAAATTTTATAAAAAAAAGCGCGTAAAAAAGATTGTGGAACTTATGTGTAGAGGAAAAATATGCTTATCAGCCAATAATTTTTATAAAAAATGTATTTAGTTTTTGTTCGTACTTTCCGATATATAATTATGATAACATAAATTATTTTATAATGGACATGTTGAATTGATCGTTTTAATAAAAATGAAAATTTTAAGTTTACAACTTTTTGCACCCCAGAGCATTAAAAAAATATTTTGAAACCATAAAAAATAAAGACTTTCTATATTTGTTTTTTTTTTTTTATTTATCATTTTCCATTTTATTTTATAAAAATAAAAAAATACAATCTAAGTTGATTGGAGAAAATTCGTATTACAGCTTTTATTTAAAAAGTTTGATTTACATATCGATTATTCCATATGTAAAAATTAAATTGGCTCGGTCTTGTTATTTAATATTATCTTTACTTTGTATCATATCAGTGTTTATTATTATCAATTTAGCGATCGAAAATTTAATTTTGCCATTAAATATTTTTTAGCTAGTTTTATTTAGACTTACACATTTCTATAATACCTAAATAAACACATCAAAGTATCCTCAAAGCTCCTAAAAAGGAAGTACCTTATCAAATTTTTATTAAATTCGTATACCATTCTCTGTAAGTAGCGTTAAATCAGTCTCTAACGATTTTTTTAATAAATTAAAAATACAATTTTTTCTAAAAGTATCAATTGAAAATATCAAAAACAAGATATTTATCAATTGAATAATCAGTTTCCAAAATGTTAGATCAATAAGACAAACATAACGATATTGTTTGATAAGCCAATTTGACCATTATGTTTTATAGATGATTTTATTTTTACACCCTCCACCACCACAGGTGGTGAAGAGGGTATATTAACCTTGTCATTCCGTGTGTAACGCAAGATGGAATCTTCTAAAACCCCATGATGTATATATTCTTGCATTAAATGAAAATCTGAGTCAATTTAGCTATGTCCGTCTAGATATATAAATGTATAAATTGGAATGAAATTTTGGCGTTAAATTAAGCAAAATGCAATTCATTACTAGTGTTGTCAATTTAGCGATTTTGTGGCTAAATTTAGCCATTTTCTCTTTAGGCCACCGATTTTTTATCCATCACTTATGTACTTAAACCTAAAATGTCTATTGAAAATCGCTATTTATATACAAAAAACGCATCAAAGTATCCATAAAGCACTCAAATATACCATTCTCTTTAACTAGCGGCAAATCCGTATAAATTTAGAATAAATTGTCTTCTTATGGGAACAATTTAAAATTAAAAACAAAAACAAGATGATTAATAATTGAAAAGTCAATTTCTATGATCATGGATTTTAAGGATAATTTTTGAAAAGCGTAGGCTGGCGAAAAAATCCATAAAGCTAATATTTTTCAGAAAATGATTGAAGACTTATATATATTTGATCATTTTTGACAAATATAATTTTAAAGATTTTATTTTTTTTAATATGAATTTATAATTTATGAAAAAATAATATTTTTGTTTAAATAGTTCAATTAAATTTACCAAATGTTGAAATATAAATGAATTACTTTTTTTTCTTTACTTAAAATTTGTGTAAATTTTTTAATAAATTGTTTAGCCAACGTGTTAGTCATTATTTTTATATTTAGCCTCTAATGCTCCTCAAGAATTGGTAACACTGCTCAATCAAAATCGGTTCAATAGAAAAAATGTTATAGCCAAAAATATAAGTAATTTTGTGGCTCATTAAAAGGCTTTTTTGTTATATTTAAGAAAAACGTTTACATATTGTATGCGTTTGGGGGTGTATATGTGAGTGTGTTCTAAGAATTCGGCATAGTCGAATATAGCATTCTTATATGAATTTATGATCTATGCAAAAATAATAATAGTATTTATTTGTTTATAATATTCAATTAATAAACTTTTTTCAACAAATTTTGTGTAATTTTTTCAGTATAAATTAAGCCATTTTTCAACATTTTTATCAAGTATTTTATATGGATTTAGCCACTTACGCTCTTCAAGAATTGACAACACTGTTTTGTATATGTGTAATTTAGAATATTTGTGATTTAGTTGTGCCGAATTTAATTTAACATAATCTAACGTCTCTATTAGTTAATAACACCGATGACAAGTTTGTATAAAACTTTGAATTATTTTCAAGCTGAAAAATATTGGAAATAATTTACATCTGTGACCTGTTTCCGAAATGGAACTACAAAATATCTACGCTTTGAATAACTCATTCATATGCACTACTCATTGATTAACTTATGAAATTAAATGTAGAGTAACAGTTTCATAAATAAGTGTCAGACATGTTATTCTCTAAATAATGCCTTCCTTTTAAGTTAATTCTTTTGATTATCATCCTAATAGCTTTAATTCAGAATAGGTTTAAATTTTCGATTAACTATTCAATTAAATTAATCTAAGATGTGAGATCGGAACATTCTTAACATGCATATATGTAAATAAAAATGAAACTACTAAACTTAAAGTTTTCATTTTTTAATTTGATTGAAATTATTATTACATTTTTTTTTTTTTTTTTTTTTTTTTTGAAAATATTTTAAGAAATCCATCCTTTAATGTTTTTATAGTGCTTTCTGTTACTGCTTGACGGATAGTCCATATCCGTTTAAAATCTACAACACATTTGAACACCTTTTTGTGCTCTTCAATACTCTTTAAACAAGAGCTCAATATTTCTCCATGGGTCTTAGCTTCGGGCAGTTTGAAAGATTGGATTGGAAGATGATTAGCTTCTCTTGGTATCATTCCACATTATTCTTTTTGATCCGGAAGTTTCGAAAAATTTGCAGGAAAATACGTTTCGTCATGCATTATTCAGTAAGATTATTTTATAAAATTTTTAGATACCCCTTTTTCTGTTTTTGGCCACTAAATTTTTAGCAGCGTTCCTGTTAGGAATTTTGAGCCCTGTATGTTTTGTTAATCTACATTAGTTTAAAACTTTCGTACCAAGTTGTATATGCACTGAGTAAACCGGACAGTTTAATAACATTGGAAACAGTTTGACGGCAGACCTTTGAATGCTTGGCCAACTTTCTGTAGGACCAAGATTGGTTTTGTTTGAAATACTTAATAATTTTAGTACGTACTTCTTTCTTTTCACTGATTTTAAACAGATCAACAATACATTCATTTGTTAGATATTAAACATAATAAATGACATGTTTTACAAAGGTAATTTCGGACAAAGAATCAAATTATACTTGGTTAAAAGTTTTAATGAAGAATGTGTATTAAGAATTTTTCGATCTCAGACCTTATGGTAGATTCTCTAATTTAACTAATTTATATATATATATATATATATATATATATATATATATATATATATATATATATATATATATATATATATATATATATATATATATATATATATATATATATATATATATATATATATATATATATATATATATATATATATATATATATATATATTATTTCACAGGTAACCTTTTTAATAATTTAAATTGGAAAACATTTCAAAGGTTAGATTCCCTCTGATTTTTTCTTGTTAAAAAATGTAACTAAACACAAATAGATTGATTAGTGAAGTCATTTGGATTTTCTTAGTAACAAGATTAATTAAATTAATTTTATGTATGTATGTGTGTGTGCGATATTTTTTGTTAGAAATTATTTTGTTTCAGGTATCTAAGGTAATATACACACACAAATGATGTACTATAAATAGTTTATCTTCATATTTCCACAAAAGATACACCCACATTTACATTAAAAATATCGATGATCTACAGCAAGATTATTGTATATTTTATATGCAACATGATTGACATATACTAGTAGACATAGATTCTTACTACACATAAATATACATGCACATGTATGTACATATATGCATTTACATCTATAATACATATTTGTATCGTTCTAGAGCAAAATTTAATTATGAACCACAATATTTTACCACAAAAGCTGCTACAATTATGCTCCGGATTACGACAATGGCCAGACAAATAGAATAAATCAATTTTGCGGCAAACTTTGAAGGAAAAGATTTAAGTTCCTTGGTTTATCACATTTTGTAGGTAATAAAATGAAATTTAAGGTTTTATTTGTTTCAGACATATAAACGCAAAAAATTTTATTAAGCGAATGTAGAACGAATTCATCTTTATGGCAAATAAAATAAAATAAAATAAATAAAATAAAAAAAATAAAATAAAGTAAAATAAATATACACATATACATTTTATATGTATTAATTTATTTTCACTTTAGTAATTGTAGCTGTAATTGTAATGTATAGAAAATTATTCAGTCGGTTTTTTGTTTATTTTTACCATCCAACATTATACAATTAGTACAGACCATCCTTCGTATGGATGTCGAAGAAAATGACTACTTCTTCTTAGTAAATGGATATATACTTGCAGTTAAACAACCATCCAATTAAAGTCCGTTTTGAATTAATGCATGTAAGAATTTAATATTAGAAAATTTATCATTGTAACAGCAAACAATTCGGTCAAATTTTATTGAGCTCGAACAGTTGACTCAGATTTTGCTTTAGTCCAAATATATATAATCTATTTGATCTGTTACATTCAGCACGAAAATATTTATATCCACTTATAACTATAAAAACCTGGGGGGTAACCGAAAACCGACAACAAGCCATTCACGCAATAATCCAGCTACGAAAAAAACACAATTTCAATTTGCCAGAGATAAATAATATTGTTGTATGTACAGTATGTTTATATGTTTTTATTAAGGATATCAAATCGAAATACAGTAATAATTTTATATTTATTTTCCTTTTCATCATTATAGTGGATGATGTACTACACAATGCGAATGAAATGAAAAAAATTGTGTGGTAACTTAAATTGCAATTTGTAATTTTATATTCGGACATTCGTAGTTTTAACACTTTACGGTGTTTTAATACCCGTAAACTGTTTCAGTTCACACTTCAAATACATATTAACTATAACACTTACATACATATCTATGTATGTATGTATGTATGTATGTATGTATGTATGTATGTATGTATGTATGTATGTATGTGTATATGCTTTCAAGAATGAAGGGAAAATATAATAATGTTTAACACCATTAAATGATACAAAGAAATAAACAAATTAATTAAAATTGAAGATATTTATAACAAAATACAAGTAAAACAATATGTAGTTGATCAAGATAAAGATATACTACATAATAACAATAACATATTGTGGGCTTTATTGTGGAGCAATGAAAAAATATTTAGCGAACTAAGTTTAACTTTGGAATTTTAGAATGCGTTAACCTTAATAGTGCATTTTACGTGGATCTATAGTAAATACAGTTCTTTTATTAGTTTAAAGGCCAAATTCCATGAGAAACGGGTTTGGTCCAAAGTCTATAAATATATCTTCAAAAATGAAAAAAAAAATATTTTACCGCATGAATAATGTAAACTAATCACCTTAGGACGATGATTTTACGATGTACGGACGGGTCAAACAATTTTCATTTCTAGGATCGTAAGAACCTACAAATACTGCATTGATTAAGGAATTTTCAAAATTTAAAATCATTAAATGCTTACATATTTGTTTTCATAAATAACAATTATGAAACAAGTTTTCAGGATTAAATTTACATGCTTCAATAGTTATTTTCGAATGCAAAAAATTTATAATCAGTTTCAGGAAATGTTAATTGCCTTTTAAGAAAAATATCTAACACTTTAGGATATTTTATGAGAAAAATTTTACTGAATTTAAAACAAATAAAAAGAAACAAAGAATTGAAAACACAAACATATATTCAAACTGATATGATCTTAAACGTTCTACAAACAACCCTTCCTTTATTGTTTTTGTTTTTGTTTTTATTTTTGATACGTTCACACTTCAAATAATTTTAACATTTTAACTCGTACATACTTGCGGTAAGAAAAATATTATTCACGAATAAGAAAAGTCTCCCGGTTCGGAAAATAAAGATGAGTCGAGTGAGTTGTCTTGTTTTTTAATTGCAAGTTTAGAGAGAGCAGCTTTATTAAAATTTTAAGCACATGAATGAAGTGGTTTTCAAACTAATGAGGATGAAGTTAAATCATTATAATGAATATTATGTGAGAGAAACAAGTCTAGAGATGCATCTAAATGCATACATGATCAAATTAGCACCTCTAATAGAAAAGGTACATAAAGAAATTTTAAATCTCTTCTTATTACATCGAATACGGAAACAATGTAGTAAATATTAAAAAATGTTTGATTTAAGATATTAGTTTTAGTAAAATTGTTATTATATAAAAGCTAAGGAGAGAATTACCTGTCTAACTTGCTTGTATTGTTCTTCGAAGCTCCAGCCATTATTCTGTTGTGAAGAATTTGATGTTTCACTGGAAGTTGATGAATTCGAGGCAGGATTTACTAAATAGATTTAAAATTAACAGGAACAAGAAAATTTAATTAATTTTTAATTTGAAGCCAATAATATAAAAATAAAATAAATAAATAAATAAATAAATAAATAAATAAATAATATGGAACTGATTTATAAACGTACCATCTTTTGTATTGGGCGCTGTCGGAGAGGTAAATGAAAAACTATTATGACTACCATTTTGCATCGATGGTCCTCCCACTGAACTTGATGTTAAAGAATTTACATTTAAATGTGTATTCATGTTATTACTGGCTTGTGCAGCCAGAGTCTGTGCGGCATGTGTAAACGATGCCATAGTTGTGGGTGGTAATGTGAACGCTGTGTTAATAGGTGTTGGTAACACATTTGATCCAAATGCAGCTGCATGAGCAGCAGCATATTCTTGATCCTTTATAATTGTAATAAAAAACACATAATTCATTATAGTAGAATAGACATGATATTCTCTTCAATAAATTAAAAAAAAAAAAAAAAAATCGAAAATATTAAATAAAAATACTTCACTTACCATTAAACCTACTTTCATATCACGTACTTGCATTTTGAGTTTTTCCAACACATCATTGTGTTGTAAATTTGGAATGCCATGCAAGCCACCGATGCCCATAAAACTGCCCAATGCATTTAGCGGATGGTTCGCTGGAAACTGGTGGTGTTGATGACTGAATTTATAAAATAAAAGCAAAAAAAAAATTATTTAATTTAAATATTAATGTCATTCAAGTTGCATTATTACACATTACAGTTGTTATTCAAATATACTTACCCCACACCCATATCGTTTTGATGATCAGGTCCATTCATATCACCAGCAGTTCCTGCGCCGTTACTTGTCATAGATGTGTTTAAACGCGATCCCACTCTAGACATATGATCACCTTCGACTGAATCACAATCACGCAATTCATCATCGGAATGATCATCATGTGACTGCAAAAGACAGACACACACAGAGAAAGAGAGGAAGAGAAAAACATAAAATATCATAAATATTTAACGCAATAAAAATAGTACATGCAGTCGCAATATTTGTTATACATGAATAAACTAAGCGATATTAATTTGCAACATTTGTTGTAACAAGCAAAAATATTATGACCAACATTTATTTCGTCTTCATTTCTTTTATGACTCTTGTATTATTGTCGAAGCTTATTCATTCCCTCACTTTCAATCAAAGCCATTATACGTGGTGGCACCACAAAACCAGCAACATTCAAATGCAGAGGGCCACAATCGTACCAAATAAAGACATTTACTATTAAAAATAATATGGTGACCAAAGAAACGAACGTACGACGATTATTGACACTCAAGAAAATAAATTATTTTCACATTTATAATCTCAGTTCTATAAGAAATTTTCATTTTTCACTAGGGCAACATGCACTATATTGAGCGATGTTAATTATGAGTCATGCCCTAAAGTCAAGAATTTTTGCCAAACTTTTTTTTATTTCTTTGGCTCAATGTTTAACAAAATTGTTACTAACATTTACGAAAATAAACGTTAAATCAAAATACATATGGTGCACATTTCGTATTTTTTTCGATAGCATAATCAGGAATTTTAAATCTGTAGAATATCTGATCATACTTGACCAGCTGATTTCGACGAGTTTTAGTATTAAATTTGATTTTTGTTTAAGCTTTCATCATGACTCAATATATTCTTTGAGTGTAAAATTAATATAAGTAGACGACACGCGAATATTGAGAATAAAACTATCAATGTTCAATACCAAAGCGATCGATTGAACGATATGACAACAAAATTTTCATTATATTATTGTATTGTATTGTATAGTAAATATTTAAATATTTTCAGAAAAAAACATCTTTACTATAAACGTACATACTTACATACGTACATTTCTATAGATCGGATATTTAAATGCCAACAAAGTATGTCACATGCTGGGTTTACATGACGTTTACAAATTTAGTTTGTTGTGATTTTTTTATTATTATGTTTGTGTTATGTTGTGTCCAAAAGATTGAACTTCGTAGATTTGGGTACTTTTATGCGCCACTTCTTAAGGAAATCACAAATAAAATAATGAAAACGTGCTTTTTCCCTAAAATCGATCACATTTTTTGTTATTGAAGTTGTTATATTTGCAATCTACAATTGATTGAAGTATAAACTCTTTAAATTATTAAAGTTCAATTCCAATATCTATATTATGAGAGCAAATGTTTTAATGCTTAAGTTCTTTTAAAGATCTGTAGAAAGAATTTTTAGAAGTTAAACTATTTTTTGGTATATGGCTAGATCGTTGTTGTATGCCTGTCTGTTCAACATCGTATCAAAGTTATTTGCAATTTTCTATAAAATACACTTTAATTCATTTAAAAAACGCGTTTTATATATATATATATATATATATATATATATATATATATATATATATATATATATATATATATATATATATATATATATATATATATATATATATATATATTCTATATATATATATATATATATATATATATATATATATATATATATATATATATATATATATATATATTTAAATGAATTAAGTGTATGTTTATATAAATTAATACATTGCTTTATATTTTTAATAGCTAGAAGACAGATATTAAGAATGTACAGCCGGAACTAATGGATTTTCGTTTGTTTAGATGAACAGTTTATTTTGCAAAATTATATGGTTAATGAACTTTCAATTAAAATTGTCTGAATAGTTATCATCTTCTTTCATATTACTCGAGGTCATAAAATGTAGTTTTGTTTTCCTTATGGGTTAAGCGCCTAATAAAAAAATATATTGCCCTAGAGGTTAATACTTTTATATAAATACCATATATTATTTATATATTTAAATATAAAGAAAAGAAATTCATAAACGATGGTTCATACTAAAATTAAAAATTTTTGACACTCCATTTATCATATTTTCATTCATAATTTAACAAATTCCAGGGAGAGAATGAGAGTAGAAAAAGAATGAAAATAAATTTAATGATTGAAATGGAAGTTATCGTTTGTTCCATAATTAAAAATTTTTTTGTGAACAATTATCAATCCATCAACTAATACGATAATTTTAATGAATGAAACTCAATGAAATTTCAACTGGAAAAACTGCTAAAGTTCATTGTATATATATATATATATATATATATATATATATATATATATATATATATATATATATATATATATATATATATATATATATATATATATATATATATGAATCAAATTCCATTGAAAAAGCAGTTGAATATTAACCATCGAACAGAAATCTAAATCTTTATATACACCAAATATATGTATTTTCCCATGCATCATTTCAAAATATAAAGCTACAAATCGGCTGACATAAAATATTTTTACGAATATTGACTTTTAATGGATTGTCTAAGTTACCCAACCATACGAATGTATTGGTTAAACAAATACAAAATTTCAACCATATATAACTCCAAAGCGCATCAGGTAATAATATCCAAACCTTGACATGTTGGCTAAGAAAAACTTGTGTGGCAAGATTATGGTCTTCGACATGGACCGTCAAAACTGCTGGTATCTACTAATATTTGCATTAATTTATTACAAGAATTTAACGTAAGTTTTTTCTCAATTCTCCAAAAATTTCGTAAATTTAACTTATATATGACAGTTAAATTGAATAATATTATTTTATCGGAATAATGTAATATTCAAATTGAAAAATATTGATTCAAATTAACCACATCTTTATTATCAAAATCAAGTAGTCATATTGACAGATTTTCGTTAATTTGAAGAATTTACGAAAAATTAACGAAAATTTTCGTTATTGGCTGATACTGAAACTACTTACTTTCAATTCTACATCCTTTTTCGTTATATTTACTACATTGTTTGGTACAGTGTATATTCCTTTTTGTATATACCCTTTTTCAGACCTGAGCAATAAAGCTCAGGTCTGAAAAAGGGTATACACAAAAGTATTTTCAATAATAATTTTTAAATACCAAAATGTTAACAACTTCCGATAGTTTTCCAATCAGAAACTATCTGCTTCATTAAAATTTCACTTCAAAATGTTAATTATTGCTTGAAATACCCAGAAGTCGTTCAAAATCGTTTTTCATCTCGGGAAGAAATTCATCAACGATCGAAACACTTTAATGCTTCATTGATTCATATTTATCAGTTGGCGAGAAAAAACTTCGACATAAAAATGTTCTACTGAACTAAACATTAAATATGACAAAATATAGGTATAATACTAAAATGTTAAAATATATTAAAAAATTTTGGAGATGACGGGTTCATATTGGTAGAACGTGAAAATAGCCACAAATACTACTTAACCTACTTTTGAGTCGGTCCACCCAAAAACGGGAAAAATAAAAAATAAAAATAAGTCTGTCATAAATGTCAGTATTCGAAAATAATTTATATAATTATGTTTTATAGAAATACAAATCATATAATCAATAGAGCCATACAAATTGACATAACATTACATATATATACACTTTTTCTACTTATCCGATCGCAATGAATCTTAAGGTCACTATTACAACTTGCCTTTATTGTTCGAATTAGTAAAAGGTGACTTTAATTAAAGCAAGAAAAAAATTTAACTTAAAATGTTTTTCTTTATTACAATTTCCTTGTAAAATAAGATTAATTTTTATCGAACAGTTGTCAATACCTTATATTATACCGATACTTTAATTTGATTACAAAAAATAATCAACAATTGTTTCATTTTTATGGCAATAAAATGTTTGTAAAAAAATTAAAATATATTAATTTTTCATAAAGTTGTCATAATTTACAGAAAATAAATCAACTTTTTAATTATAAACAAAATTCAAAGGTAAAATGATCTCCCAATTAGGTTATCGGAAACTTTTTGCTTAAAATAAAGTTATAATAACCAATTGCTTCTTATCTGTCCGATAGATAATTTTAACTTTAACTATTACGTAGATGTAATAATGGACCCTAAAATGCTAATGTTAAATTTGATTTCATAATTATCAGGAAGTATTTGATGTAAATGTTAATAACAAATTTTTTTATCGTAAAACATAATGAAAAGAAACATATATGTGCATATTATTTGTAAACTTATTCCAGTTCATATTTAGTTTTCTTTCTTTTTTTTAATTGATTTAAAAGTATTTTCAATGCGAGTAATAAGAAGCAAAACTCATTAAACTAAATTATATTTTTATCAATAAACAACGACTACTCGTAATACTCAACACAACAAAAGTAATTACAATTTAATGTCATTTTCCATCTATACCTTACACACACATATGTATATATATATATATATATATATATATATATATATATATATATATATATATATATATATATATATATATATATATATATATATATATATATATATATATATATATATATATATATATATATATATATATATATATTCACATACATACATTATTCGTTATTCATTTAAGTTGTGAATATCTTAACCTGAAGAATATATACCTTAACATATACTTATGTATGTACATACATATGTCGAGAAGTAGTTTATTGTAAAGTTTTATGTTTGTTTTGTCGTTGTCGTTGTAGTTGTTGTTGTTCTTGTTTTTATTTTTTAATATCTGTAGGTGTCATGTTTCGTATCACATTTTGCAATAAATTAAATTCTGTACAGTTTCTTAAAAGAATTAATTCCTAATTAATATAAAAAGAAAAATGTATATTTTTTATACTCTGCATCATCAAAAGTGGTATAAGAGGGTATATTTACTTTAACGTATAACACCAAGAAGAGATCTAAATCTAAGAACCCATAAAGTATACATATATTAAATCATCCAATAAATATCTAAGACGATTTAGCTTGGTTTGTATGTCTATGATTGGCAGGTTCGCGTTGTTATCCTCCTGAAAAGTTTCCAATTTTTAAATAACAAAATCGGTTCAATAAATTAAAATATATAGAACGATATCTAAGACATAGAATTAATTAGACTTTAACAAAATTATACATAATGTTGCAATGAATTTGAATTTGTATTCGTTAAAATTTTTAATGTTTTTATTATCCCTATGAGGTGGTATATGGGCTAAATATGTCTCCTATATAGCAATAAAATTTCGAAATAAAAATATGAAACTTTTTTTCTGTTATTTAGGAAAAAAATATATTTTGAATTTAATTTAAAGGATTTTTGTAGAAGTTTGATATTTTCCAATTGCAATAAAAAATTGTTATTAAGGAAATTTGTAAGGAATTAAAAACATACTGATGATTTGGTGAAAAGAATTACGTCATGATAGATGTATGTAAGTATGTATGTATGTATGTATGTATGTATGTATGAATGTATGTATGTATGCATACATCTATGAATTCATTATTTAAAACTTTGTATGAAATAGAAGTTCTCTGACATTTCTTAGATTGTGATATATTGGCGTTTTGGATGATACAAACTGTAAGAAGTGCTGAAGTTGTTTGTTTTCATTTCTAGTTTATTTTATAAATGGTATGTTGAGCAGTGGTAAATGATAAATTCCATTTCGCATATTCATGTGTATGTACTTCCGCTACCTGCACAATTTTATTGAAAGTTAGTCTTTTTTTGTTCTAAAAGAAAATAATTATAAATACACATACAAAAGATAATGTAAAAATAGCATATCAACAACATTCTAAACATTTATGTTGATATGAATACATGAATACATATCTATTAAGGAATATATACATATTTAATATGTATACTAATATTGTAATCATTATTACATGAGTATCTGTGTAAAACATTCATTTACAATTTTACAAATGAAGAATAAGTTAATGAAAACTTGATAAAATTTCAATTAAAAATTCCCATTAAAAATGTATACAACAACCACACGAACGCACGACAATAACATTTGTTCTAGCATAAACAAACAATTGGAAAATTAAATAATTAAAGAACAAACAAAAAAATTTAACGACAACAAATCAATATAAATGTGAATTTTTATTAAAAACTTACACGTTGAATACACATACAAATACACATTCATATGCAAACGATTATTTACATACAAATAAATTTGAGTTATAACTGACGACAGAATTGATTTATTATATTAAGTTTAGTTTAGTTTATTATTTTTTTCATTTAATTTATTTTTATAAATTGAAAGAAAACTTAAATTAAAATTACAAAAAAAGTATGTTATATTAGGCTATGCCGAATACCTACCACCACAAATTAGTGTGAAGTTAATACGTAAGGTTCCGTAGATATACATTTATACATACATACACTCACAAATGTATATAGTATATAACACAGAAACACTTTATGAGTCATAATGAGTTATAATTTTGGCTAACACTTTTTTCTACTGAACCAATTTAACTTTTTAATTTCGAGGTTGTGTCAGATATCGGTCTATATCCTTTAAAATACTGAAGCGATTTTGCTGAAAACAGGACTTTAGTGGGGATCTGAAATAATTCATTCTTAGCGTTACACACGGTATGACAAAGTTAATATACTCTCTTCACCACTAGTAGTGTGGAGGGCATAAAACAAAATATGTGCTTGTTATAATCTCAAAACTGTTTTCTGGGAGAGATCTTATATGGGAGCTACAGCAAAATATGTGCTTGTTATAATCTTAAAACTGTTTTCTGAGAGAGATCTTATATGGGAGCTACAGCAAAATATGGACCAAGATCGTTCATAATCATACTCTGATTAGGATTAGAAAAATCATTGTGCTAAATTTTAATGGTATTGATCTTTATTTAAATGTTTTATAAACTCAAATCCGTTTCCCGGGAAAGCGCGTTATAAGGGAGCTGTAGGAAAATATGGACCGATATAGGGCCAATTAATATAATATTTTCAGAACAGTTAGCAAATTAATTTTCTCAAATTTCAATAGAATTGATCTTTATTTACCAGTTTTATAAGCTGAAAACTATTTTCGTTAAGGAGCCTGATATGGGAGCTACATCTAAATATGTTCCGAAATTTTTCCATTTAAAAATATTCATTAAAATTTTTTTAAAAAATTATTGTACCGAATTCCAATGGATTTGGTCTTTATTTAATTGTTTTATAAGATCAAACCGTTTTCCGGGAAGGGGAGTTATATGGGAGCTAAATGAAAATATGGAAACATGTTAATAAAATTTAAAACATTTATATTTAAAATTGTAAAAATATAAATTGTGCCAAATTTTAATTGAATTGGTTTAAATTTAAGAGTTTCATAAGCTATAAATCATATTCCGGGAAGGGGACTTATATGGGAACTGGGTCAATTAATGATCCCACAACAATATGGCTTATTGGATTTATCATTGTACCAAAATAAGTATATGTGACAAATTTCAGTAAATTATCTTAAAAATTGCGGTCCATATGACACACACAGTTTGGGGTGTATTAAAATTTTGCATATTATCGCCTATAACTTTTTTCTATTTCCTATTACATGATGATGGAGCACGTACAATTGTGTGCTAAAATTAATGTTTTGTTTAAATCCAATTCAATTATTTAAAAGAATTTATTTTTGGGAATTTTGAGGTTATTTCAGATATCGTTCGTTTAAATAGCAAACTGCTTAGGATAATAATAAACGATATGGCCAAATTTCTTTGAATTCGGACAATTATTTTATGCGTAAGAATGATCTCAATAATATATATATATATATATATATATATATATATATATATATATATATATATATATATATATATATATATATATATATATATATATATATATATATATATATATATATATATATATATATATATATATATATATATATATATATATACGATAGCAAGAGTTTCATTTCGTTTTATGTTCGATACACATGAAAGATTTCTAAGAAATTCTCACAACCGAAACAATGAATTTTAAATGTTTATATTTGTTGTTACTGTTGTTGTTGTTGTTTTTCTGTTTATTAATGTTTTAAGCTTTAGAATTTTCGATATTGATTTGGTACTTTGGTATTGAGATAATTCAACTCCAAAGATTTTTTTGTTTAAATTGAAAATTCCCAATTCGCAATACATCGTCACAGTTTCGGTTCATTTGCACTCTATAATAAGACTTCAAACGAGTAATGTATACGTAATAATTCAATCAATAGTCAATAATTTAAATTTTTACAAAAACTTTATATTCAATTATTTATTAATATTTTATTATTATTAAATCTCCCTAAATCTTAAACTGCACTTTATTCCTGTCAAAAGCTTATCAACAGGAAATCATGTTTAAAAGCAAAATTATTTTATTGACATAACACGGCAGTGGTAATGACAGTTGCCACTTGCGCTTTTCGTGAATTGTGGACGAATAAACTTAAAAGTGAAATCAAAGTTAATGTTGGTCCCTAGACGAACTCGCTGTAGTCAAATGCCAAATGTCTGTCATCTGGAAATATTTGCGGACATCAGGTACTATTTCTTATCATATAATGTAAAAAAGGTGTAACATAACACTTCTTTTACCAGCATTGGTGAATGCATGGAAGCATGTTCAAGAACAGTAAGACATTAATTTTTGCTGTATGCCTTTGCCGTAAGAATATCTTAGGCAACGAAAAAGCCTCTCTCCTTCGGACATGGCGAAAACGCTAATTGAATTGATTGATCTTATTTCTTTAAATCCATCACTGACATCAGAAAAATTTATTTTTGATTATTATTGAACTTCATTAGGACGGCCAACTGGAGAGTTTTAGTTTCAGATAGCAATAGAGGAGCGAGAAGAGAGAAACGAGAGACAGAGAGAATATTATTCACAATGGACCACAGTGTCTCTATGGATGTCGGTCATTTCATGTCGGTGTCATTATTTTAAACCAACCTAATATTATTTAAATATTTTTTGTTATAAAAGCACAAAATCATAATCTTCGCACTCTCCCGAACAACAACAACGTTTTCAATAGAATGAACTTGAAGAGAATGCTCAGCTTCTTTTATTGAATTTTTTATTGATTATACTAACGACAAACTCTTAAGAAGGCAAATAAAAATAAAATAGAACTTTAAAAGTCTGTATTCAAAAAACTTCTATAATTTTTTGTGTCAATTATTATAAAAAAATCTTTAGCGCATTTGTATTTAAACAGCTGATTGCAGAATGAAATCAATCAATCAGTTGTTCTTAAAATTTCTCTTAAAATCTGAATCCATATAACTTTGTATTTACATATTTAAATATATATTTATATTTTATATACATATGTAATAATATAAATTAATATAGCCAATGTCCTTGAAAAATTTTATATACATATACATATAAAAACTCATTCAAAATATACATATGTATATATATACACACACAAATAATCTAGACATAATTGAAAATGAAATGATCATGTGTTTAATCCCTGGAAAAACACATTTAATGTCATTATGGCAGCGAAATATTTTTTCACTCTCTTTCATTAAATCTGATCTAGTCCATAAATCTGGTTAAAACAATTTGTTGTTGCTGTCCATACATTTTTGTGATGCTACAAGTCGTCGCATTTTCTTAATTACGCATTTCTTAGAATTTTAATACACAAATATTGAATGTATCATGAAGAATCCATAAAACTAGTAGTTATAATAATAAGTAGTAAAAGTATTTGTTGTTCGAGTGTGTGTGTGTTTGTGTGTATGTGTGTATTAGCGCATGTACGTATTTATGTTTTAAAGTAGCTAAATATGATGATAATGCGACAATGTTTTAACTGTATTTAGGTATTTGATCATGCTGAGTTTCGGTTTTGGTATAAGTTGATCCTTTTTGTATTTCCTTTCAATCCTCTTTTGTTAATTTCAATGAATTATTGTCGACTACAAACAACATGCGCTAAATATAAACTATAAGCACATAGAAAATACTAATACGCATCCTTACACACACTCACACACATATATGAAGAGATCGTGTTGTTCAATTGCAGCACATGCGGTAGTCATGTGATAAACAGATTAGGGACGGGATAAACATTTTTTGTTCAACATCTTTTCCACTCTAACTATCTTTGCTAACTAACCATGTAAAATTATAACGATAAAAGGATTTTCACGCCCATTAAAAGGACTATGGGGCTTTGACAATATTAAGTATTTTCAAGATTGTATTATAAACAAGAAAATGATAATTGCAAAAATAGAATTTTTGCAACAAAAATTATTAATAAATATTTTATTATAGAAAACACAAATTTTATTAATTTGAAAAAATAAATAAATACATAAATCAAATTATTGTATTTCATATTGTAAGCTTTTCCAAGGTTGCCGCAAAACAATAGCTCTTGTATCCACTTTTGAAAGTATTTTTCTATTTTAACCCACCGTTTGTAATAAAGATTCTATTTTATTTGTCTATTTTAAATTCTAATGTTTCGAATAGTTTTCTATTTATTTTCGAAATATATAGATTTTATATTCCGAAAATTACAAGCAAATGTTTCCAACTGAATTGTAACTAAAAAAATACTCTTTTGTATTATTATTATTTTTAGGTATTAAGTGCGAAAATATCTCACGTGAATTATTTATTTCAAAAAAGAAAACAATAAATATTAACATTTTATATCTTTAAAATAACTTTGCAAATTTTCTCTTAATTTGTTAAAGTAAAATATATTATTGATACACTGTATGTATTGTGGATTGAATTGCATTTATCGTTTGTATATATAAGTACATGACATTTTAAATAAAAACACAAAGTGCTAATACTTATACACTCTAAATGCGCTAAAATGAAACCGGTTATCGAAATAGTAACCCTTTATTTTAGTACCGCCATCATGATCCTCATCATATAAATGAATAAAAGACAAGCGTTACTAAATAAAACTATATACATAGAATTTATAATCCATAAGATAGATGCATATATAGATATATACATACATACTTATGTATGTACATAAGTATTTACCTCCATGTGAGAGAAATATACACAATTTATCCTCTTTTATCTGACTGTACGAAGTAGAGGAATGAAATGTATGTATGATTTTGTGTGCACACTCATATATAGTTATATCGGATCATAATTAAGTGTTAATGCTCTATAGATACATATACTTGTAAATACATATGTATGTATATGTACTTATATTCCATACGTACAAATACATTTAGTCATTGTTTTTCGCGGTTTGTTACGGGTTTAATTTCAACACATTTAACACTAAAGAAATAAAAAATTGCAAATATAACATTCATTTATGTTCAATTCGCTTATATCTAGTTTATTTAAACACTTTAAACAGTTGGACCGATTATATTGAAAATTTTGTGTCTGTGTCTCATTTATATGCCAGGAAGATGACATAGACTACACTTTTCCAAATGGTCATGTGTATTTAGTATTCAAATATTAGAAGAATCCATTAGGACATTAAAAAGTATTTATAGTAGAATCACTGAAAATTACATGCATTTTCAAATTTTTACTTTAAATTGATCTAAATATTGTATTCTAAAGTTATCTGCTTTGTTCAAACTTATCCCAAGATATCACTAAATTCCAAACATCAAGTCATCGTTATAAACTTTGAAATTATATGTGTTCCGACTCTATAATCACCAAATTTAAGGAAACTCAGTTTATTATTTTCCCGAGATTAGAATATGGTGAAGAAAGTAAGGAAATCCCAAAATGGGGATAATATAAATGTTTTATTTATATTATAAAATAATTTTTTAGTGTTTTACTCCCAACTGAAAATGTACGAAAAACACGGGGAAAAACTGTAAAAAAACTATATACTGGTGCATATTCAAATAAACGCACAATACTTTTTAAATATATTATAGTAAATTAAACAAAAAATATTTAGAAGACAAACAATATTTTTATTAAATCAACTAAATCTTTAATCAAAATATTGTTAACTGAATTTTAAATTTTATTTGTTTTTCATTTTATATTTTTAACTTAATTTAGTATAAATGTCATTTCTAATAGCATTTTACTATAAACGCAGCTAAGTTAGTAATATTATTAGTCTGGCATAGATTCCACAAAAAGATCAGAACCAATTTCCTCTCAAATTTACTTTATTTTAGGTTTTTACTCTGTTTAAATCCATTTCACGCTCATAAAAAAATAGCATGTTCCAGCAATTCGTTATAAATTTTGCCATTCGTTTTTGTTAAAACAAAACAAATGTAAGATTTGCCAACTGCAGAAAATACTGCCCAAACCATAACACCACAACCGCCAAAATTTGATTTGATTTGAATTTGATGTTCCCTTGGCCATCTTTAAACGCAATAAAGGAAACAAGACTAAGAAAAAATCCTGTTTACTTTAGAAGGCACCAATAAGTTGCCTCTCATTAAAAAACTTCAACTTGATGTTTGAATGAATAGAAGAAAGATTAAATAAAAATAGAAAACAAAATTAAATGCGCTTATAGGAATATGCGCCCGAGTATACCCGCTATCCATTTAATTTTTTTCTGGTAGTTGTTAAATATTTATGAATTCAAAGAAGAGGAAAACACCGAAAATTACAAACTGAAAGAGTCATCCCTCAGATATTATAAATGATTTTAGGTTGTTTCGTAGCCATTTTAGTTTGACTTGTTCTAGAACAAAGAATTTATTTGATCTTGAAAATGCATGACTGGAGTATATAAACTTTTTGAACAAGGAAAATCATTTCAAATTAATATTTAGATTATTGTTCATGGGAGATAAAAGTTTTCTGTGATCCAAAAGTGATTCTATTAATTCCGAAGTGACATTCAACATATATCATTTTCTGTTTTAATATATAAAATAAATATATAAATGTATGCGATTATATTAATTTTTAAATATTGCAAAATTAAAATTTAATATTTAATTGATATATAATAACTTTATAGGGATAATTTACATTGTAACGCTAAAAATAACAAAATTATCTAAAGTAACAGGCGGAGGTGTAATAGTCTGGGACTGCATGTCTGCTGCGGAGTTGGATATCTAACCTCTGTGGAGGATAAATATATTTATCCTAATATTTTAAAGGAAGATGTTATGAAGAGTGTAGAGAAGTTGAATATACCACACTTTATCACATTTCAGCAAGATAATGATTCGAGCCATTCAGCTCAAGATACTAAAATGTGACTTGCATACAATGCAACACATGACTTGCCGCGAGCCCTTGTGGGAGGAATCGGAACGAAGTTTAAGAACATGAAGATGTTAAGCAAAAGTGATTTGAAATCAACAATACTCGAAGTTTGGAAAAACAAATTGGCGAATATATCACAACGGATTTGGTATATTTTATACCATTAAGACTGAAAGAAGTCATAAATCAAAATTTATTACCAACAAAATATTAATTCAAGCTTTTAACAAATTTTTCATCCTCATAACAATAGATGTGCCCATAATTTTGCCCCACCTAAAACTAATATTGTTTTATTTTCTATAGTATTTTTATCTCTTATATAATTCAGTTATCTCTTTGATGTTACATTGTAATTCAAACTTATATAACTTTACATTTAATTTAAGTTTGAAATTGTGCCTATACTTGTGTCGGTGACTGTATAGAATGACTATATATAATTTTTAAAAAACATATTCTCTTAAGTTTGGAGGTACATTTAAAATAAAATCTAACCCGATATGTTAACACTGAACACGGTTTCACTCTGGATATTTTAAATTTAAATTCTCTTAAGGAAATTATAAAAAACCGGAAATTTAAATTGAAACTCCAGTCAATATTAATTCATAAATTTATTCACATTCATTTATAACTAAAACTTCTTTATATAGATATAAAAAATATAAATAATTATGAAGTTACACAGAGTTATGTACGTTTGTTCATACATATATTCATAAGAATTTATACCATCATGATATTATATGCGTTATTAGCCACGCCTATATGACTGTTGAATATAAACACTATATATATATATATATATATATATATATATATATATATATATATATATATATATATATATATATATATAGTGTGTGTGCATGACTGCATGTTTATTTTATTAGCATTTTGATAATTACTTTTTTATGATTTCATTTTAGTAGTTGTTTTTTGTTCGTTTAAAGTCTGTTTTTCATTATTTTTCTTCTTCAGTTTTCTTCTTAAATATGTTTCATTTTGCAATGTTGCCATTTAATTTGCATTTTTATTCGACCATTTAATTTTTTTGTACATACTTATCGTGTATACGTGTACATTCATGCACACATATACTGCACACATATATATTTAAATAATTAATATGAATATTTTTGATTTTATGAACATAACTCATGTATATACGAGTTTATGGAAGAAAGTATGTGAACCAACAACTGAAGTACTTCTAGTGGATTTAACTTGAGTCAGAAAAGTAATTATTACTATATATATATATATATATATATATATATATATATATATATATATATATATATATATATATATATATATATATATATATATATATATATATATATATATATATATATATATATATATATATATATATATATATATATATATATATATATATATATATATATATATTCCAATTATTTTTACAAATATTTTTTTTCTGATATTTTACACAAGAGATCATTAATTTCATAATCAAGAGTTCAACAATCTAATTAAGGTGGCAAATTTTATGTAACAATTCTATTAATTGATTTTAAACTTTGCAACATTTCTTAGTCAAACTATAAGCAATCAAATAAAGATCACTTTTAATTTTAAATCTACTTTCTTTAAATATAACATATACTAACATTTATACACTATACATATGTATATAAATGCAGACAGTCATAAATGTTATTGTAAAAAATAAAATAAAAACAAAATTCAAAAAGTCAAAATATTAATTAAAAAAAAAAAAAAAAAGAAATAAAAACAATAATAATCTCATTGGGAATATATTCATTTGGATGAGTGTATGCGTATGTGTAAATACAGTCCGTCACACAATTTCATATACAATCGTACATGAAGTTAAATACATTTAAACATTAACTAAATGTAAATGTATTAGATACATTTTTTGGATTTGGAAATCTCTTGCAAGATTTTGAAGATTTAATGTGGGAACCGTTCACACTGACGCCCAGCACGTGTTAATGTTGCCGTTAAACAAAAATCATTGTTTTCTTTTGTCTTTTTTGTGTTTTCTTTTTTAATTTTTCATTAATTTGACTCTCACAATTCTCCCAAAAAATTAAATTCTATTTTTTTATATTTTCTTGGTTCCTGATCAACAAATAATTTAATGGGTCTAATGAAAACACTTTTCACAAAAAATGTTTTTAAAAAATTTTTAAAAATGTGAAAATTTAATGGTTTTTATGATAAAATTTATTATTGTAAAAAAAAGATGCAATAAAACAATTAAAGAGTGATGTAAAGAAACCGATTATAATGTTAATCGTTATAATGATTGATTTCATTTGTTAATACTAGTACAAACAATATGTAATATTGTTATATTTATTCGAACTATTTGTTAACCTCACACAAACAACACACTAATACACACGTTTGCGACAGTAAAAAATATATACTGTTTATGTATGTATGTATTTATTTATGTATTTAGTTTATATTAATATTAACTATAAAAATTTATGTGCTTTTAAGGCCGGTATATTAATTATAATTTTTTCCTACAATATTTTTGTCAGAAGTGAAAAACAAAAACAAACAAAGAAAAATGCAGAAAATTTCCTTTTAATTTTAAATTATTTTATATAAAAACTTTGTACAAAAATTTATTTTTGTTTTTAATTATAATGACAACTGTTAATAAGTATGTATGTATGTATGTATGTATGTATGTATGTGTGTATGTATGTATGTATAAATGTATACATGTATATATGGATGTATTAGTGTCATTGTGAAAATCTTCAAAGAGTGAATGTTCAGGGTAAATTTATAAGTATTTAATTCGGACTATTACTCAGCCCGTATAATGGATAAAGCAGTTAGTTATTCAGTTATTTTACAAAATTCCCACCGATAATTCCCATCGATAAGATTAAAATCAACCGATATGATTTTTATTTTAGATCGTTTAGTATGTGGGAGAAGCTTAATTTTAAATTGTGGTTTAATTATTTCTTTTTAACATAATCATAACATAAGCGACGCTAAGAAAACTTTAGACGTGTTTATTTTTTTTAAATGAGAACGCAGTTCATTCATACAAAGCAATATAAAATTTAAATTGAAAATTGTTAATTTAAAAAAAATAATATTTACTATTTGTCTTTAAATAAAAAATTACCATCAATGTTAACTGGAATAAAATTTATATCTTTCAGAACCGACTTTCATTGGCCAAACATATATATTTTAGATTATTTAATGATATAGAACTTTTTGATTTTTTTTTTAACAATTATTGCAAAATTTTAGAATATGAACTGCATGTGGTGAAGTAAATGATAATTCTTTTGACAATGTTAGCATTAGTGATGTCGAAATACGAATCCGACTAATTTTCATTGTAATCGGTCTATGATTTCGCTTAGGTCCCATACAAAGTCCTATCCAAAATACAAAAATGTATATATCAGATTCACAACATTTAATTTAGTGAAAATAATTTTGCATAGGTCCCATATAAGGCACCTTTTGAAAATATGTTGATTATGCAAATCTTTGGCGTTGAGAAATTCGATATGAACGTATTTAATATTAATTATGATTGAGTTTTCCAAATTTACTAAATATTTGAAGAAAATTGTTAAACATAGATAGAATCAACCAAAAAAATATATATATATACCAGATCTAGAATTATTGCTACATCAGTTAAATTGCATTTCAATACTATAAATATTTCTAAAAAGTGATTTCAATATCAAATTACTTTAAATTATGAAAAATTATTTTTATTTAATGTATTTTCTTGTAATTTTAACATGTACGACAATATTAAATTAATATCGTTTTATATTGATTTAATAAGTTTTACGAGTTAAAATAATGATGAATTGTAAATAATTTCAAAATAATGTTAATGAAAAATTTTTATTTCTTCATTATAGAAAAAATATCGCATTAAAATAGTTTTGGAAAGTAAACGATTACAAATTTTGACTTAGTTAAACTGTTTTTAATGTGGATTAGTAGTGAAAACTTTAATGGAAAACTAATGGATCGTTCATATTATATCATTATTGAATTATAAAAATGTATAAATATAAAATATGATTAATTTATTTACTTTTAATTAAAAATAAAATCAAGAACAAAATTATCAACGTCACCGTCATTGTCATCGTCACTGTCAATCAATTTTAACGTTGTTGCTAATATTTGTGATTGCTCATCAATGAAATCGTATAAACTTCAATTTTATTAAAAACAAAAAAAAAATAATAAAAAATAATAATAATTAAAAGAAAATCTATTAAAAATGTTTATTAGATTTAATAAACAATGACAACAATATTGAGATTTATTAGGAAACAAAAATCAATTCCTATTTAATATTCATTTAAGTTGCTAACAAATAATTCAAATATTTAAACAATAAATATAAAGTGTGAACACCATTAACAACGAAAACGAAACAAAAACAAAAATATTATTATAATTATTATAAAAATAAAATTTATACTCGTAATATGTAATAAAAACAATAATAATAAATAAAAATAAAATGAGATAAAACTTACAAAACAATTTTAAGGAGATAAAAATTTAAACATTTTTAATTAATGCTGGCTAAATCAAATGAACGGCAGCTGTTCACTTAGTTAAGTTTATAGCTTAAGATCGATTTAAAGTTTGGGGACCCTCTACAATAAGTAAGAAATTTATAAGATTTTCCATTCACTTCTACAGTCACTTATCACATTCGATGTATAAAAAGCGTTAAGGCATCACAGAAGTTACAGTCATATATCGTTACCATCGAAAATCAGTACAAGTCATTCACATCAGTTCATTGTAATAAAACTTTATCTATCGGAAAACAGAGTCACTCATTTGTTCAAACTTATTATTACTATGATTAGCAACACAGACCGACCGATAAACAGACAAACAGAAACAAATAGACGGATGGATAAATAGATATCGTATATATGATGGTGAAATTTTATTTATATCTTTAAGATACAAATCTTCTAAATAGTTTCCACGCAAGTATCTTTATTCAAATATGTAAACATGTATTAAGGTAAACATTCAATTTTTATTTTTAATTCAATTAAAAAAAGTTCATCTAACGTTATTCTCTGCGTTTCAACGTTAAGTGTTTTTCTTTGTATCTGTATCTGTATCTGTATATACCTATACAATATCTACGTTCGTTTGTATATGTATATTTGAATTTTTGTTGCTTTGTGTTAAAACCGTCACTAGTTTATAGGTTTGTTTATTTATCAACTCTTAATAAATATCTACATTAGATGGAATTTATAAGATACATATGATAGTTTTGTCTGAAGTAATGAGAAAAATGTATACATAAAAGTGTTTTTATTTACCATCATCATTTTCACAGAAATCATATTTTGTTTACTAATTAAGTTAAGTGATAATTTTAATTTTTTTATAAATATATATTATTTTTATTTTTTAACAATAAACTCTTATTGTTAAATTTTATGGGAATTTTTGTTATTTAAATCGATGAAAAAAATAATAATAATAAACATTTATTTGCTCAATGAATTATAACGAAATTTCCAAAAATCATATATATTTTTAGAGTTTTAATTACTTGTAATGAACCTTTTTTAACGCTTTCTGTTTCTTTGCTCAAACAAGTAGCCCATCTCCGTTTAAAATCTGCCACACGTTTGGACACCTTTTGAGTGCTATTCAATTCTCTTTTAACTAGAACTTATTATCTCTTCATTCGCATTTAGCTCTGGGTAGATTCCTCCTACAAATACCACATTATTTTTCTTGTAACACTCAAGGGCTTTTTCATCATAATAACAGGATGTCAAATCTTAAACATTCCCTCGGCATGAGCAACATACAATTTTTTGACCACAAAGTTGACTTGATTTGTCCTCTTAATTTTTAGCACTGTTCCTGTCAGGAACTTTTTAAACCTTGTTCACTTTTACAACTGCATTAACTTTAACTTTCCGAGCAATGAGTTAACAAGTCCGCATTCCTAACTTTGCCTTACACTCAAAAAATTGTTACATTTACTGCTTGTAGTTTATTTAAAAAGTTTTCAAAAATAAAAATAATAATAAATAAAAATAAAAAATTATAGTTGTTTTGTAAATAAGTTCATTTTTCAATATTTCAGCATGTTAATTGAAAAAAAAAAATTTCCATAAAAGAACTATTATCAACTATATTTTATATTTGAAAATTTCAATAAAAAATTGTGACTTTTTTCTCTTTATAAAAATTTTCAATATTATACATATTTGTCAAAAAAATATGAATTTTTCTGGGGGATTATATGGGACCTAGAAGAAATTATGTTTGGTTTATGGTCGTTTAATTTTGCGCATCGATTTTTGCTTATATTTATTTTAATTTGTACAGTTGTTATTACAATATCAACGTTTGCATAGACAGTCCTACGAATGGACATCGTTATATCGACTCAGAAAATGATTCTGAATTCATGTTTTCTGCATGTTACAAACATCAGCACAAACTCAGACAATACTCCAACCATCTACGGTGGTGTAGGGTATAAACAAAAATATTTAGTAGATCAAAAGATTTTTTTGTTATATTTTGTAGAGTGGAGTGGGAGTTATATACAATTACACTGCACTGGAGGATTTATTGCAAGCGCTGACTGGCTCCAAGGGCTTAAAGCCCGTTATGTTAAAAAAAAAACGCCTGAATGACAACATCAATATTTAAGGAATGGTTCCACATATCATTCGTCTGTTGAATTTTATACTTTTCACATTTTAACTTTTTTTATTTTAGGTTAAATCAAATTTACCAGCTAATGACAATGTCCTGTCATCCGGCAGAGCAAGAACTTATTTCAGAAGATGGATCTAGTTCCGTGGTATCAAAATGTCATACATATAACAAAACTTTAATAAAAAAAATTTATACGTCGTGCCGTTAGAAAGAAAAGTTGAAATGTTATCATGATATGAGTTATCGAGTTATATATATATATATATATATATATATATATATATATATATATATATATATATATATATATATATATATATATATATATATATATATATATATATATATATATATTATGAAAATTTCATAAAATTTTATACACAAATAAGATCTTAATTACAGGTTGCAAAATGTTGCATGGGGCACTTAAAAGCAGTGTTGCCTGTTCTTGAGGAACATTCGTAGCTAAATCCTTAAAGTGGCTAAACAGTTGTAAAAATTACTAAAACGGTGGCTAAAAAAATTAATGAAAAAATTTACACAAAATTTTAAGTAAAATTAAAACTAATTCATTTACATTTCAACATTTGTTGAATTTAATTGAACTATCGAAACAAAAATATTACTTTTTCCATAAATTATAAATTCAAATTAAAAATTCCAAAAACAAAAAATTTTTGATAGGGTTCTTTGGAGTGATATTCCCCTTACAAATGAGACGTTGGATATTGATTGTCTCTAAAACTTTAACAGCCAATTTCAGAAAATATATATAAAAAAATATGGAAAAGTTTTTCGATAAATTTATGATAAATTACAAGAAACTGCTAAGACATTTTTAATCACGTATTTGAATATTATATCAATTACGATATACAGCTAAAGAACTTTTTTTTTAAATCTCAAATTTGCGTCGGCAAGTAGTAGAAAATGTTTCTAATCGAAATTGTCAGATATCGATGATTTTATATTTATTTGCAGTGATATTTATGAAAAATTATGTAAATTATATATGTAAATCTAGATTGAAGTTAAAGCTTCTTTTATCAACTTACCGTATCATCTCCTAACTCCGAATCACGTTCATTAATATTTGAACGCCCGGTACAGTCCATAGTATTAAGTTGCATTAGGTGTAAAATTTTGATAAATTTTTATTAAAACCTTAAACTATAAATAAACAAATTGTATACTGAACTTCACTCAAAACTCACGATCAAACAAACACACAATCACTTTTAATCACTTTTTTTTTAATTTTGTGTTACAAACTGATGTCGCTAAATTTTATGTCAACACGATGTTCAAAACAAATCTGTTTGTATACATGTACATAAGTATGTATGAATGCTTATATCGTAAGTAATATCGTAAAATATTAAGAGATCAATGACATGGTAAAGTGTGAGGGGTCGAGAGAGGGAAAACAAATACGGTAGACTAGTAGCAATTTAATATGTTAAAATTGATTTAACCGTTAGACATTTTAAAATAATATATATAAATACATATTTTTTTGTTTCTGTTCAAGAATGACACTTTAAAGAGAAATTTAAAAGGATCCAAAATTGATTTGATTTGATGTTTTGTTTTGAAGTTCTTTACTTTATTATTTTTTTCGCATATTACCGACGGAAAAATCAATGAGACATAAATACATTAAATACACTTTTGTATTTTTTCTCTTTATTTTAAACTTTTGTTTTGTAAATTTTGCTTATTTATTATTTTTTTATTGAAGTTATTTATTTTAATAAATATTTCTTTTTGTTTTGTTGTTATTTTACACTTTTAATGTTAAAATTTATTTTGCTTATTTCGATTCTTTTAGTGGGTGTTTGAATTTTATTTATTTAATAATTTTATAGTTTTGATTTATTTGATTTCTCAATTCTATAAAATTTATTAATTAATTCCGCACAAAACGACGCCGTTGCATAGACGACGAAGATCACAAACCGAATGAGAAAAAGAAGCGGATTGCAAATGTAACTAAAAAAAACACACACACACTTATACTCTAAAACCAAACAAAAACAATTGGTCATAAAGAAGAGGGGAAGAAAAGTATTCGATTCGAATTGGAATCAAATAGAGAAATGAAACAAACAAGTCACACACACTCACCCATACATTCGCTCATAAACATCTATCGTTTGCACTCTTATCATTCTCCTTCTAATCGGATTGGCATTAGTATGTGTGTTGTTTATTATAATTGTTGTTGTCGTTTCTTCTTATTATTTGTTTTATTATTTTTTGTTTAAGAAAAAAAATGTCGACAACGTAAAAAACATTGAATAAAACTTAAAAATACATTAATAACAACAATAACTAATAATATGAAAGGAGCAGCAGCAACAACAACGATATAATAACTGCTTTATAAAGAAAAATTCCAATTGGATTTGTATTATTGTTTTCATATCAGTTATTGTTGTTGTTTTTGTTCCTTTCGCTAGTATGGTGTTTCAATAATTCCACGTCGTTTCACAATGTATTCATGAATAACACTTTTTATAAGTTTGTTCGAGTTTCAATTCGATTCATTTCAAAATTTATAATTTTTATTTAAAAAAAAGAAACAAAAAAAAAAACAAAAAAAATGTCGATATATAAAAAAATAAAAAAAATTTTCTTATGTTTTAAGTTAATTTTAATGTTAAGAAAACTTTTACTTGCAACATATGGATACCTACAACAAATCTTTTTATAAGCGTAAATATTCTAATTGACATTGTCCACACGCAGAGAAATGACATATTGCCATATATGTTCGTCCCTAACACTGCTATATTCGTGGCAAACATTTATTGTTTTCACCAACATGTTTATTGTTGAATTTATTGATTTTTGATAAAAATTTTATTACTGTAATATAATTATTTTTATTAAATAAAAAATAAAAATATTGCGGTCGCAATACATTTGGAGATATGTTTGACTAACCACAATTTTATTGTTTAAACAGCCCTTTATAAAAAAACTATCGTTATTAGGACAAAATATTCAGTTAATTTCAGTTATTTGTGTTAACAAGGAAAACGTATTTGAATTAAAATTCTCATTTTTTATAATTAAAAAATTAGAAAATTAAAATAAATAAAATTATATGACGAAAACATTTCAAATAATGTTTACATATTTGCATATATAAAATGAGAAATATATTAAAATATGTTTTAATTCAATAACAAAATAATGATAACAATAACTATTTTTACTAATGCAAAATCACAATGCGAAAAAACAATTTTTTATCTACGATAACAATATTCAATATTTATTGAATAAGTTTAACTTTATACACATTTTAATTTATTTTTGATTTTATTATTATTATTGTTATGATTATTATTATTATTATTATTATTATTATTATTATTATTATTATTATTATTATTATTATTATTATTGTTATAATTATTTTTTGATAGGATCCAAAATCATAATTTAATTGAATTCTTTTGAAGTATATTTACGCTAGTATTTTTAGACAATTTCTATTATTTTATTTTCATTGCGCTTTGCATGTATTTTTTTTTTTTGTAATAAAATGATAGACAAAGCGGATATATTTTAGAACTAGTGTATTAAAAATACCGACTTTGCCAGAAAACCGGGTTTGGAGCATTCGGAAATATGCCTTTAGAAAAATGTATACGAAAACAAAATTTTGATTGTTAAAAAAATTATTGAAAAAATATTATTTAATAGAAATTTTGACTTCAACTAATAAAAAGCATATACAGCTTTATATGGAATGAAAATGAACTAAATGGATGTGGTGGGCATTAATCTGTCTAGATACCATAGTTTTATTAAAATCCATTATTTTTGCCTTTACAGAAACTCTTTCTTTAACATCTGAATATGTCTAAATTTTAGGTCTATACCTCTTTACCCAGAAACGATTATTGCTGGATAATGGATTTTTATTGACGCGGTTATATCAAAACAGGCGGACATAGCAGAATCGAGAATCGAATGCATACATAACTTTGATCTCACATATTCTTAATCTTGGCTTAATATAAAAAAATTAAAGTTAAAATTTCAGTGAAAAGCTTAAATTGTGCCTTCCATTAATAACCGGTTAACCGACTTAAATAAAGCGGCATGTCGAATAATATGAAAATTAGAATTGTTCAAACCTGTCGGTTTTCTGAAATGCAAAAAGCTGGTTAACCGGTTTTCGGCTTATATTTAGAATATAATTAAATATCAAGGAACCTCATCTAATATATAAATTAAAAAATCTTTCACAAAATTTTACAAAATTTCGTATACGCTGAACCAAAACAGGTAGTAATTATAACGAAAAATGGTGTTGAAGTGAAGAAAAGTAGGTTAAATATCAACCAACGAAACCTTTATTCATTATAACGAAAATTTTCGTGAATTTTTCGTAAATTCTCCAAAATCTTCTATATGACTAATTTTCTATATGACTTTTTGAATTCGTTAATAATTACTACTTTATTCAAATTGATAAATAATAACATCGTATTTAAGTTAAATTTAATTAAACTTAATACATAAAATATTAAGGACCAAGGGAAGGAGTGCGCCCTATACACAATAAATATTGCATTATCTAAGAATTTTAACATAGAGAATTTTCAAATTTGGTCCCAATGACACCCCCAAGCAACGTTTTTACAGGACAAAATATAAGACAAAGAAGAGAATCCTCACACGGAGCAAATATTGAATATCGATTTTTATTCTAATTAATATATTTTTAACAGCTTTACATAATGAAATTAATGTAGAGCTTAATTGGCAACATCGTTTTTTTTTTTTTCTTTGAGAAATTAACGAAATTTGTTTCAATTAACATAATATTTGTTTGCTGTAAACATAATTTAAAATGTGTCAATGTAAAAATTACATTTATTTGACTTTAATGAATTAATTTATATAAACAATATTAAGTATATCCAAAGAATACAACTCATTATTTATTCAATTTCTTTGGTAAAACTCCATAATGCAACAATGTATTCATAATTTAAATTCAACGATGTCTCTTATCTGTCACTCAGTATTGCAAATTCTTGAGGAGCACAAGTGGTCAAATCCTTATAAAATAGTGGCGAAAAAATTATTCACTATATTAACAATTGAAGCAAAATTTAAAGTAAAAACGAAAATAATTCTTTTATTTCAATTCTGTTAAAACACATTTTTTGAAAATAGAATTTTAGCTTTATGGCATTTTTCATCATTTTTTTTTTTTTAATTATTCTTAAGTTCGTCTTATTGATTTAAATTCTGGAAACTGATTTTCGATTGATAACCATTGCATTTTGACTATTTGTTATTTATCATACAAAAAATTCCTTTAAAGACTGTTTTGTCGCTAGTCGCAGAGAAATTGTATAAATATTTAGCCAAAATTTTATAAGGTGCCATAATTTTTGAGTGATTAGCAACTTTTTATAGAAGTGAAGTTATGGTCAAAAATAAAAGAATTCCTTTGATCACAAAAAACGCTTTAATATGCAAAACCAGGAATCTTAATTGTTACGATAACGACAACAATTATTTTATAATTTTTAGTTTCTGACTAGAAATCATGATTTCATGTTATAATAATTTAATGAGCTTATGATTGCATGATTATACTACCAGATAGATCAATGAAAATTTTTATTATTAATTTTAATAAAAATCACTAAATAACATTTATTGTTTGCTCTAAAAGAATAAAAATCAAAATCAAAAAAACAAATCTGAACATGAATTAACTGAAAGAGTAAGAAAAGAGAATAGTATGAAAGGTAAAGGACAATTCAAAAATAATATCTACACAACTTGAACCGCTATGAAGGAAGATTTTGGTAAGAAGGTACATGCTAAATCTGTTTTGAGGCAGCTACACAAAGTTGTTTACCAGTGTTTTCAGAAAGCCGATTTCGTGTTATTTAAAAAATGTACTTTTCAAAAAAACCCGTTTTTTATATCAAAAACCTATAAAGCGAATTTTGTTTAAATTCATAGAAAAAATATTATTTAATAGAAATTTAAAATTTAACCAATAAAAGATATATATGCTGTGTAATGTCCTTTATATGGAATGAAGATGAAACAATGGTTCCATCATAATCAAAATGTGTATGATTTGTTTTTATAAAAAATAAACATTTTTAAATAATTCAAAAATAGAAATTATTCAAAATCGGTTGGTTTTCTGAATTGCAAAAAAAACCGTTAATCAGTTTCCGGTTTTTGAATACACTACTGATTATAATAAAATAATAAATAAATAATAATAGAATAAAATAATAAAATATTTAGGATTTTGTAGCCTTTGAATTAGCTACACGATGTTGGAGTTATTTTTTCATTTTTTTTTTTACTTTTTATAAAAATTTATTTCTTTTAATTAATAATCCCGAAATTTCAACAAATTCTCAAAAAGCACAGTGTGGAAAATATGTTTTATTTCAGAGTGAAAACGTGGTAATATCAGTTACAGTTGCGGGTGAATATTTTCACTTAACTTAAATGTTTCGAAATATAAATCTAATAGATAAAAATATAAAATGTTAAGGGGACCAAATTATGGATTTTCTTCAGTCCAAAATCAACATTCATAATAAAATAATGTTGCGTAGTATTTTTGCACATTAAGAAAAATTAATAAAGTTTTTCATGAAAAGAAAAAAACATAAGAAACGCAAAACCTGTTTTGGTAGTTTCGATTCCATATTGTTCCTTTCATGAAACTTTTGCATATTGTATTTATTTCTCCCCCAGTGTTTCACACTTTTCATTTCTTTTCTCTCGTTTGCGAATAAGTATTGCTTTAAGTGGGTTTGTATGAGTTTTATTCTTGCGATTTATTTATAAATTTAACAACCAACTGAGTGCAGGAACAAAAAAAAACAATTTTTGATTATCGCATTTGGAGGGAAAATAGAAACATACACGTACCCACTCACACATACGAACTGTGTTCAAATTGTTATTAAATATCGTTCGTTTTGCGAAGTTCATGATGTTGTTGCTGTTGTTGTTGTTGTTATTTTTATTTTACACATACAATTTATTTATTATAAATTAATTTTTCAATCGTTCTCTTCGCTCTTAGAGTTTTTAAGTCAATTGATTCTTTTCTCTCTCTCTCTCTTTCGCTCACACATTAATTCCTTCATTTTTGTTTTGTTGTTTTGATGTTATTTCTCTTTATTTTCTTATTGCTGTTGTTGTTTTTGTTATATAAAATTTATTTCGATGTTGCGCAGCCAATGGGATTTCGTTGTTTCGTTTACCAGCCAGGTGGTGGATGCGATAGTTGGTTGTTTTTGTTGTTGGTAATGTGTCTGTTGGTTTGCTTTTGATTCTGTTTTCATCAATTCAAATTGGATGTTGTAATCTTTGCATTATATCAACTTGGACATAAAAAGTGGATTTTGTTTTCTTTTCCGATTATGCGCCTCGTACAATTCATTCATTCGCTCGCTCGTTTCTTTCTTTCGTCAACCTTTTTTACTTGGTTGTTTGTTTGTCGCGCTAAATCAGACAATCGGTGTTTCATTATGTGTTAAGCTGAAATATTATATATTTTGATAAATACATAGCTATACATGCATACATACATACATACATACATACATACATACATACATACATACATACATACATACATACATGCATACATACAATGTATATAGTGCATAGTTTTTTTGCTACCTTTAGGTTATAAAAAATAAATATCTTTTACTTTGTATCTGAAAGAACGCCCATTTCATTATAATTATTATCCTGTCTTTTATATACATACAGTGTCTTTCAAAAGTATTTATGTATATTTATGATTTTTGTGTATTTAATTTATAATAAGAAAGACACATTATTATTTATTATTTGCATTCGCAATTATAGCAGATATACATATATTGCAAAAGAGATGTCATTTTGACATCTTTCGAACTCTCAGAACAAATATACAAAATCTGCCTTTAAGATATCATCCGGTTTGAAATCACATTCGTAGTTGTTTTATCGCGCAAAACCCGTGGCCAAATTCGTAATTATAAAGATATTTAATGAAATTTGTAACATATTATTACTATTATTTTACCACAAGGGAAACACCAAAATGAAACTGATCATGATCTATATCTTATTTCGTCTAGCACACATACGAATGTTTTGTGGATGTGTTCTATATAATATACACATATATTTTAATATAGTTTACGATATCGGTTCATTAGGAGAAAAAATTGTAAGTAGATGTTTAAGTCTACTTTAAAAAAATTTATTTTAAATACAGTCCTAAAAACTATCAAAATTCGATCAGTAAAAAATATATAACCAAAAACTCACTCTTTGGGTATTTTTAAAATATGGAATCAAGCATTATTCAGGTCGCAATTCTAAAGTTATTTTATAAATTCGCGTATTTGTCGAATTTATAAAAAAAAAAGTTATAACAAAAAATTCAAAAAAAAAAAAAAAATATATATATATATATATATTGGAATTTAAACTTTAAAATTTTCGAGATTCTGAAAATAATGACATGAAATTACGTCAGTTACTGATTCTTAAGTGCTCATCTAAGCTACATAAAAATATAAGGTTGGGGAGTTTTCAGATAAACATGAGTTAAATTCGAATTTTTTAAATTCTACAATCAGTATTTTTAAATTTGACAGTTGATAATTACATTATATCATTTTGTTTTTGTGTATGTGAGAACTGCTCATAATATTCTCTTAAAAAGATGTTTACTTATTTGGTCCAAACATGTCTTTTACTCAAGTTGGAATTTAAAAAAAAATGAAATAATACCATTGTTTCAAAAATAACATTATTTCCAGCTTGAAAAAATTAATATTTAGATCATACATCCATATTTCGCTAACTTTTATACAGTGTATTTTAAATGTTTATTTATTCGAAAACACCAACACTTTCAATGACGGCTCAAGCCGGCCTAAATAACTTTTAAAAAATTTAAGAATAAGTACATTAAAAGAGAAAATCAAAATTTCCGTCTCTTTTCCGGCTACTGAATAATATAAATTTAAAACTATGATGTTGTTAAAATGTCCAATCTAAAATTTTGGTAAAAAAAAGTTGCACAAATTATTAAAAAATATACTTTTATTAAAGAATATACTTTTGGACATCATAATTTTTAAAGAATTCTGTTATTTCTTAAATACATATTAACATTTTAATTCAAACGAATAATTAAATTACTACTTTCTAAACTTTTTCGATACATTTCGAAGATGGAAAGTTTAGTTTCATTGTTTTATAAGAAATAAATAAATTTAAATTTTAAAATGAAATGGTAACAAGACTGTAACTTCCGAACGAAATCATTTAAATACAGTGATATTGGAGGTGAAGCGAGCTTATGTTTTGAGTTTGGTCTTTGTAAACTTAACAGGGACTGCTTAACATGGTCCCAAAATTGGACACCTTCGGTCTTAAAAATATTTAAAACTATACCGATTCCTTATAGCTGAAGCTAGAAAAAAACTATACAAATATTTTCCTGGAATAATCAGTTAATTTAAAAAAAATCGCTTTTTTGATTTTAGGTCAAACATTTTTCTCTTAATTAATCTATATTATGTTTACATTTTTCTGAAAAACTATTTGAAAGTTTTTTGTGGAATGCAAAAAAAGTTTCATAGACATAAATGTTGGGAGAACAATTTCAACAAGGTTTTTTCAAATCACTTCAATTTTGACCTTAATACCTTAAATCTCAAAAAAGATTTAAATTTTTATTAATAGAAAAATTTTGGCCCACGATAACGGTTGAATTGATTTAACAGAAAAATGTATTACAATTTTTTTAAGAAAAAATTAAATGTTTTCCAATAAAGTATCAAAAATATATTGATTTTTAAAAATAAATTAAATTAAACTAAATTAAATTAAATTAAATTAAGATATGTTGATTGACAAAACATGTATTTCCAAATCAAAATTGAATAGTTGCAATAAAACCTCTTCAACACTTCTCAGTAAAAATTATGTAACATATTTTAATTGTTTCAATAATTTGATCCTTTTTTGAAAAATATTCATAAATTTCAATACACTGTGTAAAATGTTACTAGTCACATCTATGTAAATATATAAATGGGGATAACAACCTTATAAATCCTAGTAAATATTGATCACCGAGTATATTCCACTCTTAGATAAATCAAACATAATTGATAATAACAAAATTTCTTCCATTTGTTCAATTTTGAGATTAATTTCATTTCATACTGTGGCTTTTTTATGCTGCTATTCGAGATTGGCGAGTCAAAGCAAAATCTCTTGAAAATGTATTCGCATTTTTTGATATTGACTAAATAAGTTTTATATTTAAAACCGACAAAATCGGTTCAGTAGAAACAAATATATAAACTCTCAAAAACTACTTGGATTTAGACAAAATTGCACAAATTACATAGATCTGTATATATTTCATCACAATTGGCACAATCAGCAGAATAATAAATGTATCACATATATCGCAGTTTAAGAGATATTTATTTTTTAAATTGCAACATACGTTTACGATTAAAAAGAAAATTGGGACCAACATATGGCTTCTTCCAAGAATTGGGTTTTAAGCTTATAAAACTTTGAAATATAGCCCAAATCTATTGAAAATCGGTACAATTATTTTAAAAACTGTATTTAATGAAAAACTAATTTCACAATTAAAGGTGCATATATTTGGTTATAGTTTTCATATAAGTCCCCTTCCCGATACAGTCTCCTATAGCATATAGGGCTTTTAGTACTTTTATAGTTTTTTCCATTGAAATTCGACACAATTATTTTTGTAATGGTCATCCTTTTAATTTTAGCTCCCTGTAAGTTTTCAGTTTAAAAATTGGTATTATTATTATTATTATTATTATTATTATTATTATTATTATTATTATTATTATTATTATTACTATTATTATTATTATTATTATTATTATTATTATTATTATTATTATTGTAATTTTTATTTGTTTATTTGCACTTAAAAGTGTGATAAATTTTCTGATGGCTCGACCGAATATGTTAAAACATCCGATTGATAAAATGTATTAAAGATTTACACTTTAATAGATAGTAAACAATTTTTATATGAAATGTTATGGATAATTTATCAAATGAAATTTTATCTTCAGATACATTACACACATACACATATTTCAACCATAAAACAAATTACAACTATTTACTATCAAATCAATACCTTTTGGCTACAATTAGAAAAATAGAAGGTAAAACAATAATAATGGTACATATTAAGGAATCCATCAAATAACCATCCTCTTTTCTATAATAGCTGTCAAATGATTGTACTTAATTATCATCATTCTATTTCTGATAGTATCGATTAGTAGATGGAGAACTGTATCTTGTTATTTATTACTTTTTTCTTTACATACATGTATATACAAAGTGTGTAATGAATATATTACTTAAAGAAAATTTGTTTTAATTTTTCAATGTTTTTTTCCAAAATGTATTATTAATTTTATTTAAAAGTTTAATTATTTATTATATATTAAAATAATAATAATAATAATAATAATAATAATAATAATAATAATAAAAATAATAATAATAATAATAATAATAATAATAATAATAATAATAATAATAATAATAATAATAATAAATAACCTTGGCTTTAAATGTGTTTAACTAAAACATATATTAAAACATAATTAATTTATTAATTAAATAATATCCTCATCTGAAATTTATTTCATTTCATTTTCTTTATTTGTTGTATTTTATTTTTTTTACAACTTTAAATTAATTTAAGCATAAACCGAACATTGATTAATTATTTCAAAGATAAATTACAGTTCGTTCCTTTGATGATGATGAGGATGATGAGAAGGGTAAGAAAATTTTAATGGAAACAAGTTGTTTGTTGGTCTCTGCGCGCATTTAAAAATATGAAGAAGAAACAATAAAAAATAAAAACATTTTTCAGTATCCATCTGAAAGGAAAGTAAGAAATAGAAACCAGAAAGAATTTGAAACTTTTTTCAGTAAATTCTCGTTATTATTTCTTTTTTTAAACTTTAGGTAAATATAACTTAAAAAAATGCCGGTATTCAGCTGTTCTTTTGAAATAGGGATTGAAACCATTTCTGAAAATAATTTTGATAATTTGTTTTCCTTTTTTATTTGCAGTTGAATGTTATTATTAATTAATTAAATAAATAAAAAACAAAGAAAATATTTTTGAAAATTAAATTAAGTCGAATATATTTCTAAATATCGATACTCACAACGTACCTAACTAAGCCTCTTCAATTTGGATGAAAATCGATGTAAATATTCTATATTTTTAATTCTTCAATTTGACATAATTTCGTCATTAGTAGCATAATTTCTTGCCAGTAGTATTCATTCTTTTTTATATTTTCTTTATAATATATTATCCAAAAAATGAGAAAACTTATTTCAATTTATTCCCAAAAAGTGCGCTGAACTCAAAAGGAACAAAGGATATCTTACAAATTGTTTCAGTTACGAACAGTTAATTTTTTAGTTCATATTGTTTTTATTGTGTTATAATTTCTAAGGAAAGATTAATTAATAATAAATGCATTTTAATATGATCGTAGTAGCTTTGAATTTATCTTTTTGATTATATGACAATCCCATAATAAGTATATGATTAAATAACTTAATCATTTGTTTATCTTAAAGTAATAACTATTAATGAAATTTCAGATCAATATCTGGACAAAATTGGGATTTTCGTTAAAAAAGAAATACCGATTTCAAATGTGGTTTCATCTAAAAAAGTATTTTAAACAATTTAATTAAATATCTACAATATTGTTTATAAATTGTAGTTATAAAATATTAATGAACGATAATTTTAGTTTGTGATTTACGCTTAAAAGTACATTATTGTAGATCACTTATAATCTGGGAAATTATAATTATTGTCACAGTCTTTGAAAAGTCAATAAAATACTGTCTGTCAACTGTCATATGGTACATCCTAATGTGTTAAACCCTTTTTTGTACCAAACCGTTTTCGAAAACGATTCTATTAACCGCTTCTTATTAATATAAATTTATAGAAAATTATTCATAAGAAACTTATAGTTTAACCAATGAAAACTAAAACTGGGATATGACCCGGTATGTTTTTATAACAATGAAGCAACACAGAAAAAACTATTCGAAGAAAATTTTCAATTAACCTAATAATCAATTGTAAAATGAATATTGATCATTTATATTATTAAATATATATATATATATATATATATATATATATATATATATATATATATATATATATATATATATATATATATATATATATATATATATATATATATATATATATATATATATATATATATATATATATATATATTTACATCTCATTTAAGAGTTCTTCTCGTTATTTTCTCTCCGAAAAAAAAATCCCACGATTATTCGTTTGGTTATTTATTTCCTGCCAAATATTGTTTTTCTTTTCGTTTTTTTTATTTGTTGGTTAATATTAGTGTTTCTAAATAGTGCGAGTATGTATGTGTGAGATCGTGTTAATAATATTAGAAGTTGTCAATCGCAATTTCACACCTCATTCATATTTAAATGATTGTTAATAATAATTGTTATTGTTGAGCCGACAAATATCTATTTAAATATTTGGGCATTAAACAGTTTGCATTTGTTTTCTCTCTGTGTAAATGTGTGTATATATTTGTATATTTATTGTTAGTAATAAAAGTACATCCGCCGTTATTTGAAATTTTGAATACAAAACATTCAAATAAATCATCTCTAACACATATGAACGAGTAAGTAAATATTACATTCATATTTGTAATTCATTCAATTAAATATTTATTAAATGTTAGGTAATAGATCAATATCAAATTTTCCAAATTTGAAATATATAAAATATACATAATAATATAAGATAATGCTTTTTTTTACAGAAATTATTGTAATGTAAATAAGTTCATAACATTTTTTTGAAATTATTAAGAGCAACTTTAAGAAAATAAATTAATGAATTTGAATACGTTTGCAATTACTTTTCTATATTTCGAATGTATATTTTTTAATTTAACTTAATATCGATATAATGAAAAATAATTTAGAAGAAAGAAAAGGTGAAAAATGAAGAACTCGGTAATATTTAAGAATATCAACACCAACAATTTCAACAAAATTTTAATTTAACAAAACGAAAATTGCTGCCAGGGGTTGAGTAACAATTAATTAAACACCAGTTAAAACATCATTAATAATGCAGGAGAATACAAATAACAGCAGCAGAACCAACAACAACAACAACAACAACAGCAAAAAAAAAAAAAAAAAAAAAACAAGTTATAATAACAATTTTTTTCTTTGCTTTTGGTTAAAAATCAGCATAGAGTCTTCACAATGGCTTTCACATAATGTTATCGATCCGTTTATGTGTTTGTTGCTTTTGTTCTCTGCTGTTGTAAATATTAAAATCGCATTCTGTTTTCTTTTTTGTTTATTCTTTTGTAAATAAAATTGTGATATAAATGTCATTAAGAATATTTAAAAGATATAAATACACATTTTTACAAAACAAAAATAATAATAAAAGTAATAGTAATAATAATATTAATAATAATAATAATAATAATAACAAATAATAACAGATAATAAAAATCTAATTTGATAAAGCAAATCAATAATTTTTAATAAAAATATTATTATCAACAATGATAAAATATTAAATACCTTTTTCTACTTATTGTGTGTAACGTTCATATAAACACAGAGTGTATTCAAATCGTTGTTAACTCTTCGTCGTATCAACGAAAATTATTTACTCCTTGTTTTCTACTTTAAAAGAAAACATTTAACTATTTTTGAATTATTGTATTAAAAATTAATTCGCTATAATGAAAAAAGAGATGTTCCTCGATTGGTCGAACAGTAACCTTTGCGCATTAAAATGAAGAGTAGTTGAGATCGAAAAATTCTTAACACATGTTTTTCATGAAAAAAGTTACCTTTTGTAAAACATGTTAGTTATTATGTTTAAACACAAATATATTAGTTATCTGATTAAAATTAGTGATAGGAAAACGGTTATTAAATGTTAAAAAACAACAATAACTTGGTTCTCAAAAAGTTCGCCAATCATTCAAAAGTTTGCCGTCATTCTGTTTCCAATTTTAAACAATTCCAAGAGAATTATCAACAAGTTCTCTTGGCATTGTTTAATAAACCTGGTTGATATAGAACCAATGTTCACATGATGTTTCTAAAACAAATAAAAAAATAGAAAGCATTTTGCTAAAGAGCTCCCAACACATCCGGAAATAAAGATCCCGGTTAGCATTAAAGTTAAAGCTAATGCGGCATACAAGGTCCAGATTGGAATGCAGCTTAATATTTAGAAGCTAAAAACAGGGCTCGGAAATTGAAGCCAAGTTTTCGTATTTTACCAAGTTTAACAGTCGACTGAACATGTTTTTTCTCCCAATCCTCCCCCTTAATTCTCCATATCACGAAACACGTTCGACCGATTTCTATATGCATATTTTTCTTTTAGCAGAGAATATTACCTGACAGCAGAATTTCATACAGATTACTTTTGTCTATATGTCCTACTTTTTAAATATATTACCAATAACCTCTAAAGGGAAATAAATGCGTATAAAGACTTTTGAGAAATTAGATTTTTTTGTTAAGTTTTATAAACCTGAAAGATAAGCATTCATTAAGCATATTTTGCTGGTACGCCTTTTGTAACGATAAAGTGGACGCTTTTCTTTGGAAACTTTCAATTCAATTTTGTTCATTTTTGAATAAAAACTATTGTGCGTACCTTCTTCTTATTATGAATCTTCAAGGTCTTGTGTTTGAAGTTCATACATTTAAAATCAGCACTCGCACCAAGATAATATGGTGGAATGAACCAAAACAATATGTTGTATCACAATCATAATGTGTTTTAAAACATGAAAATGTCTTTATTTCTATCCACACATCTGTAATATTAAAGTGACATTAACTAAGGAATTATCCTTGTTGACAATCATAATATTGTTGTGAAAGCTCATTATATAAATAATATATGTGGGTCTGTAACAACAATAAAATTTAGGTCAATTGAACATATTTTTTCAAAATAATGCAACAAACACATTACATTTTAACTATAGTTTTATTGCTGCAACATAATTGTAGTTAAAATAAAATTTATTCAAGTTGGGGCAGCAATAAATCTTAAACACAGAAAACTATTTTTGCGAATTTTCAGTTAATTTAGAAAAATAACCGCTGTTGAATGAAATCCACAAAAATATATTTATCGTTGCGGGGAATGTTTGACAACGCATAGTGATCCAAAATAATTTTTTCATTTAAAAATAATTATTAAACTTCTTATTAGAGATGTTTACCGTGTAAAATCGAATGGACAAGTGGATGGTCTCGGCTTACCAAAGACTATGAGGTGACAGTGTTTTGGTTTAAAGCTGCTTTAAGGACGTTAAAGTTGGCCTCTTCAATGAGATCTAAAACTGGAAAGTGGAGCTCTAATACAACGCAACGGAAGTAATCTGGAGCTGACAAACTGCCCTAAATCAGATTAGGAAGTGATACCAATCACATCAATTCTAATCAATATTTTATTATAAGAAATGTTAATAGATGCTTAAGTTTGGAACTGCAAGTTTTTGTGGTAATATTGTTCTTATTTGATTTTAATTTCGAAGAATATGGAATTTATGTTTTGTGGTCATTTTTAAATTTTACGCATATTATGAAATAATAATAATAATATAATAATGAAATAACAAAATAATATTTTTAATAAATATGTTTAAGGAGAACGTAAAGAAGGTTTCCAACAATACTGTGTATCTAAAAAGCAAATTTTTGAACATGAATTTTACGAATTTAGATTTTGGTCATTTTTGTATGCAAAAATGGAGCATCTTTTGATTTTTAAATTTAAAGAAAATTTCACGATTTGTTAGAAATTGATTAAAGTTTAAAGATTGATTTTGTATTAAATGTATAAAACTAAACAAAAATAATATTTATTGTGGAGCCACAAGAGGACTATATATTAGGAATAAAAGAATAAAATATTTATTTCCATATTTCATTAGAAAAAGAAAATAATGATTTTGAAACACAAGAAGAAGTAGAAAACTTTTTTACAATTTAATTAAATGATATTTTCAGATGTCGGACACTTTAAGAATACTTTTAAATTTAAATTAAATCGACATCTACATATAAATATGGAAATAAAAATAGATAAATAACTCTGTGTGTCTGTACGTATGCTTGTCACATGGGCGTACATGTACACATAATGGTACATACATATATCGTGTTCTACTTTTTAACTTCCCATCTTCCAATCTGAAGAATTATTATTACTTTAAATTCATTTCGAATTTCAACTGTTTGTCACTTAATCAATCACAAATGTTCATGATTGACAGGAATCCATTAAAAACAGACAAAACTATGAAAATCTTAAGAAAATCATAAAAATAATAAATATATAAATATATCGCATATATAGTATACATAATATGAATATTATATTGAATATTTTAATATTCTAAACGTGTAGTACGAGAATTTTTTTTTCATAATTTATTTTGTTAGTTTTTTTTTTTTCGTATAAATAAAGATACATTGTAGTAATGCTCACGCATACATACATTCATAAATACTTACATAGATATGTTTAGGAAAAGTGTTTAAGTCAAACAAATAAATAAATAAATAAATATGTATATTTAAAAATAATCCGTTACATTGGATTGTATAATACAAATATGTCAAAAATATCTTTTATATAAAGATTGAAAATATAATTATTATTATTAAATATTTTATTATTAAATAAAATAATTTTTTTAATTATTCTATACTATTTTTAATTTATTCTATAAAATTTATTTTATAAATTTTTCTGCTTTAAATTAAATTAAAGTAATATAAATTTATTTTCACAATAAAATTAATTATTTACTTAATTAATGAATTTTTCAATTACACTTTTGTTAAAAAACTTAATGTTCGAAACCTAAGCAATTTTTTTGGAAAGTAAGTACTCATGGTATTATATGTTCTCTTGTGATAATGTAATGAAAAATATATTTTATTTACTATTTAACAATATGACTATAATCTAAAAATGTTAACAAAAGTTAATTTCCATTTGCTTGGATTCATTATATCATCCAAGCAAATGGAATTTAACTATAATAAATTCAGAATCAGGTAAAAATTCACTGTTCAAAAGTTATGCTTAATATATTTAATATATATATATATATATATATATATATATATATATATATATATATATATATATATATATATATATATATATATATATATATATATATATATATATATATATATATATATATATATATATATATATATATATATATATATATATATATATATATATATATATATATATTTGGACAATTATTCTAGGCGTGAGAATGTTTCCAGCAGACAGACAAACGGACATTGCTAAATCGAAGCAGTTTTTGATTTGATGCAATAATTTAATAAGCCAGACAGATAGACGGACATAGCTAAATCGACAAGAAATTAATTTTAAATCGAAAAAAACCACAAATTTTAGCCCAATTTTTCGTAAGTAAGAAAAATTTTTTGTTTTTATATCCTCCACCACCACAAGTGGTGAGGGTATATTAAGTTTGTCATTCCGTGTGTAACGCCAAGAAGGAATCATCTCAGACCCAACAATGTATATATATATATATATATATTATTGAATCAAAACAAAAACTGCTTCGATTTAGCTATGTCCGTTTGTCTGTCTGTTGGAAACATTCTCACGCCTAGAATAATTGTCCAAATTCAATAAAACTTGGCCACATTGTTTGTTATTATCCAAAGCAGTTTGCTATTTAAAACCAGCTATATCGGTTTATAAGCAAGGAAGTTATAGACCGATAATTTATTTTAAAAATGTAATTGGACTTAAGCAAAAAAATAATTTTGCATACAGTTGCACATGCTTCATAGCCATGCAAAAAATTATCAAAATCTGATTAACAGGAAAAAAGTTATAGGCTATAATATGCAAAATTTTGATACACCCAAAACTTGAAATTTGGTACAATTAATTTTTTAACTATTTTAAATATATGTTATAAATTTTATTAACATGGGTCCATATTTTGATATAGCTCCCATATAAGGTCCCTTCCCTGTATATGATTTATAGCTTATAAACCTTTTAAATTTGAACCAATTATTTTAAAATTTGGCACAATTAATTTTCCAGCTATTTTAAATATATGTTATAAATTGTACTAACATAGGTCCATATTTTGATATAGCTCCGATATAACGCCCGTTCCCGGAAAATCGGTTTGAGCTTATAAAACAATCAAATAAAGACTAATACCATTGGAACTCGGTACAACGCATTTTTTAAACTTTTTTTAATGTATATATTTTTTTAATTAGAACAATCTCGGTCCATATTTTGATGTAGTTGCCATATCAGATCCCTCACAATTTTCAGCTTATAAAACTAGTAAATAAAGACAAATTCCACGCAATTATTTTACTAACTATTCTGAAGATATTACATTAATTTGCCCTATATCGGTCTAAATTTTCCTATTGCTCCGTTATAACGGGATTTCCTGGAAATCGGGTTTGAGTTTACAAAACATTTAAATAGAGATCAATTCCATTAAAATTTAGCACAATGATTTTTCCAACTATAATCAAAGTATATTATAAATATGAACAATCTTTGTCCAAATTTTGCTGTAGCTCCCATATAAGACCGCTTCCCGTAAAACAGTTTTGAGCTTATAACAAACATATTTTTTTGGTTTTTATACGCTCCACTGTACAAATGGTAAACGGAGTATATAAACATTGTCATTCTTTGTGTAACGCTAAGAATGAATTATCTTAGACCCCATAATGTATATATTCTTGCATCAAATCAAAATCTCAGTCGATTTTCGTCAATCTCTCTGTCTGCTCACATCCTCAAAATTTTACATAGCTCAATGAAATCCGACCTAGTAGAAAAAAGGCAGTTCAGTAGAAAAAAAGTTATAGCAAAAATTATAACTAATTTTATTACTCATTATTCTATGTTATATACTATATTTGTGAGTGTTTGTATATCTATGGAACCTAACGTATTAACTTCACACGAATTTGTGCTGGAGGGTATCAAATATTCGGCATAGCCGAATATAAAATTCTTACTTGTTAATAAAAATTTTGATTTCGCACATGTAAAAAAAGTTAAATCAACTGCCGACTTTTTGATGATTTTTCAAATCTAAGTGCCGATAAATGCCGATTTTACTTGACAAATTTACGATATCCATTCTTATCTACACAATCATCATTAGTGTAATTGCTATAATTATGAAAGTTACAAGTAATTATTTTATTATGCGATTTTTCGAATAATATCGAATTAACCAATTATTAATTATTTTAGTTTGAACTTTGAATAATTATTTGTCAAATAAATCGAATAAAAGATATAACCGAATAGATTCGCTACAATGACGTTGACAGAGGTAATTAATCTATTTAATATGCCAAAGAGGTCTTTTATAAAACTAAAATTCTATGAATATTTCGGGTCATTATCGTTCTGAAACACCCATCGAAACGTTATTTATCACTTAACGTAGTGCAACATATGGGAGTTAAGTTTTTTTTTTGTTTGGGTTCCTACAAAGAGACCAACTAAACTTAATGAAAAACAAGTTTAAACGAAAAACTTGACTCGTGCCTTTGGTGCAGCTCATATAAAGCCGTCTTTCCTTGGTCTTTTAACGAGACACTTTCTATCTAAATTAAATATTTTAAATGTGTTTTAGCATAATCTCATTAAAAAATTCAGAAATCAGAGATTATATTTTAAATGCTTATTTTAGAAGCCCATCTATAATAGTTTATTTTTTTATTTACTGAAGTAAATTTTAGGTCTGTATTCTCAGAAACTTTTCGTCGCTTAACGATACATAATACTAGGAATTATCTTGAATTTTCTTTTTTATCTTAAAGTTTTTTTAAGTGCATAAAAAAGGATAATAATTTTTGTTGTTGTAGTAGTATAACAATATTAAAGTTGCTTAGGTTATGAACAGCGATTTTTGAAATTATTTTTCTTTTTGTTTTATAATAACTTTCAAATAGGATGATTTGATTTTTTACTGTTATTTTAGAATTTTAATATGTGTATTAGTTTAAGTGATTACTGGAGAAAAATTGTTTAAATTTCGAACAATACTGTATGTACATATCTACACTGATATGCATATAAAGTTCCCATAATCTTATTAGTCCAGCATTTATAGGAGGAGGATATAAAAATATCCATATATTTTTGATTGATTTAAAGTGTCTGCATAAAAGATACTAATTTTAGTTTTTTCTTTTAATTCTCATACTTGTGGTATTATATATGTGTTATATATATATTTATATATATATACATATATTTTTTTTTTGAGATATTTAATCAAAAAAGAGTTTCGTTATCCTCGTTCATATAAACTCATGCGATTTTGGAATGTCAGAGATTAACGATTGCGATCATTAATTCTTCATCATGTATGTATCAACAGAGATAGATATAAACATTAATAAGATTTTTATTTTAATGATTCCTCTTGGATGGAAAAAGTTAAAAGAATCACACAGACAAATAAAAATGATCAAAATTCGTGAATGTTTAGGATTTCATTCTTAATATCAATTTCAAATATTTTTCAATAATCGTTTAAGTCTAAATTATAAAAGTGTTTCGAATTGTTGTTGCATTAATATCGATTTTATAGAATCATAAATATTTTCCCTATTATCAGAAATAATACTGATTAAATCATAAGATAAATTAAATATTAAAACAATGTTACAAACATTTTATGATTTGAAATAAAATTGATGATCAATGAATGGAATGAACTACTAAAATAGTGTAAAGTAAGTTGAATTTGTAGTCGAACATCACTAGTTAGAAAATCTGTTTAAGATCAATCTTATGTTCATACAAGCTGTATTGTTTGAAACCTAAGTAATTTATTATTATTATTATTATTATTATTATTATTATTATTATTATTATTTTTGTTGGAAATTGCATTTTAAATAAAAACAATATGTAAGTAAATGAATTTTTTTGGCGTAATTGTATTAAATTCATTAGATTAGATTAAGGCATCGCCTCAGACTCTGACTTTAGAAATTTTATCAGCTCCATGATAATTGTAAAGTGCTTACTTTAGCTCTCCCTTTTAAAATGCCAAAGAGATTCTCAATGGATCCCGTCAGCAGGGTCATTTCCGGAAAAGATGTTTGAAGTAAAACACTGCCATCCCCTTGCTTTTGTGCATTACGTTATTAAAACTCATTTTAAAGAAGTATGATTGAAATAATAAAAAATCATAAAATTAAACTTTACGAGGGTCGGTTGTATGAATCAAAAGGCGATTCATACAATTTTATAACAACAGTTTCTTAAATATCGCACCGCTCCAAGTTTTTTTCCAGGAATAGTTCCTTCAGAAATTAATTGGTACTAAAATTTAAAACCCCTGCTGCAATGACTGTTTAGAACAATTAGTATTTGCTTATTATTGTATATCTACCTCGCCTCCCGATTTTATCCGTCCTATATTAAGTCCAGTAAAACTACTCCTTGGGAATGTAGTTGGGGCCGAATTTTTTAATTAAATCCGTCCTTCATTTTGTCTAGTAAAACATTTCCTTGTTAAAGAGGTTAGGAAAAAGTTCAAAAATTGTCGCTGTTATAGTTTGCCATATATAAGTGTTACCACTCCCCCTGATTCTATCCGCCCTATATTTTGACTCGTAATGAAGTTACTTAAAAATGTTATTGGGACCAAATTTTAAAATTCTCGATGAAGTGGTTCAATGGTCAATATCAATATAATTTTAAATATTTTTTTTTTATTTTTGTGTGCGGGGGTGTTTCTAAAAATTTACTTAAATAAAAATAATACACACATTTATGGAAACATATATATTTAGATAGAAAAATAGCATTGAAATTGTGATGGATTCGTATTAAAATCCCCGGAATATAACAAATTAAAAAAATGAAAACAACACAAAGATAGATTTTGATTAATTAATCCACGAAATGGTTGACATATCGTGTGTTTGTTGTTTTTTATCTTTCGTTATTTTGTGTTATTTTTTCATTCTGATGCATGTAGACACACGTACATATAAATACTTAAATACATACATATATACATACATACATACATACATACATACATACATACATACATACATTCATACATAATTAAACTGTCACATTTGCTGTGGAATTCCTTTCAAACATTTGGAAGATAAAATTGTTGAGGACGGCACTTCTTAGTAACTACTGGAAGATTGCGAGAAAATTTTCGCAGATTTCTTTGATAAATAAAAATACTAAAACACATGGAACTTAAAAAGTACAAAGAATCAAATATAAATTTAATATATTTTATAGACAAAACAAGTATTCGAATAACGAGCTTTATTTTATTTGTTTTCATCATGTGTACATCACTTGTATGTTTTCCTATAATTTATTGCCTCGGGTGATAAATACGAATATTTGATAATTGAACAATATGACCCGAACATAATGGTATATAAATAATTCCAAATTTAAGAGGATCGACCTTGAAATAGTGTTTTAATATATAAAAAATATAGAAAATATCATGAATGAATTTTCCTTTAAGATGTTTTATCAAAGGTTCATACCCACTTTAAATATTTAACAATTGGTTGATGAATTCGATTATAAAATTTTATTTTAAATATAAATTTAAGGAAATTTGATTTATAAAACTTTATTAAGTTTTTCTGAATACGGATGTTAAAATTTGTGAAATGTATTATTTTTAATATAACAAATAAAAATCTATTTAAAAAATGTTTGAACATTTTATTTCGGGTGTAAAAAATAAATCAGAAGACACTTCAAGTAATACCTTAGAAGACACTTTTGACAGTGCCTAAGAAGTAAAAGTTTCTTAGAAGCGTCTTCTTTCTAGACGCCTCTTTTAAGCCACTTACAGAAGATTTTTATAAGTCACTGCCGGATATAACTTCTGAGTCACCTTCAGAAGTGGCTTCTTAGAGTAGTCGGGAAGCCACTTCGAAGAGAAACAATTTTCCCGACGGAAGATGATTTTTCGCAAAAAAATTATTTGCAGGATTGTATCTATTAGTGATGAGCACGTGATAGTTTTTTTAATTTGTTTTCTCCAATTATTATATTTTCTTTTAAGGTTCAATCTTTATATTGAGTATGTGTTTAGTTTTTGTTAATGTTTATATTAAAATTATATATTAATTTATTTTCGTAGTAAATAACAATAATTCTTTCTTTAAACATTGATTAATTTATAAGTTTATTTTTATAAAAAAATTACATACTAATACATATTTGAGTATTTTATATTTGGTAGATCTTTTCCGTACGAAAAGAACGAAATTCCCTGTTTAAAATTTTGAATGTAGATGGTGTGGATACAATGATGCTTATATCGTTTCCATCGTATGTAGAAAAAGTCAATGAAATAATTGAAGTGTTCATAAAGTAAGTATGGATGTATATAAATATGTAAGTATGCACAGTATTATGAATACTGCACTGAACCAAATGTCGTAGGTAATACTTATGAACAAATTTCGTAGAACTTTAACGAATTTTTTTCTTCAGATTGAAGAACTTTCTTCAAATATACTAAGAAAATTTAATTAAAAAAATTATTATAAGATTTTTATTTGAATAAATTTTCGCTTAAAGATTAACGAAAAATATTTTTTATTAACAGAAGTTCAGTGAAATGAAGTTAATTTTAAATTTAATATTTTCTTTATATATTTTATATATTTTTTTGTTACATTAAATAAAATATGATAATGAAAATGTAAACTGAATATACATATGTAAGGAGGAAAATATTTTATAGATCAATGTTATTGAAATCAATGGAATATTTTGGATAAAATCAAAAATGGAAGATCAGTTGATCAACAAACATGTAAATTGTTTTTCATTAAAAATTAAAGCCGGCCGGGTTACTGTCGATCTATTGTTATTGTACTATTTTGAGTTGTCTTTAACGTTTTTATACTATATCCGGTGCACTTTGCATTATAAAAAGTTTCCTAAGTCCTTCATCTCGAAATAAATTTCACCAATCACTATGCGTATTAAAAAAGTAATCTTTAGATATTCGATAATCAATATTTCCATTATATGGGGGCTACTTCTCCACTAATCATATTCTTCCTACATTTTTTTCAGTAAAACTTTTCCCTAAGGATGCCAAAAAATTCTCCCTGTTACAGTTCTTTAGACATTCGATAGTCATTATTTGCTTTGTATAGAGGAACCCACCCCTTGCAAGTTGGTTCGAGTCATTGCCATGCTGAAACACTTATCGGATTGCCATATTTCACTCAACGTAAAGTAAAGGTGCTTAGATTTCGAACAAAACTGTATGTAAAAGATACAATCTTTAAAGGCCCAACAATTCGCCCGTCCATTTTGTGTAAATTCAACCAACCGACCAAAAGTTACAGATTTATTTACAAAATCATCGATTCCGTCCACTGTGCTGTATATATAAAATGTATTTTGCTGAAATTTTTTTGGTTGTTTAAGGATCAAGCGTGAAATGCAAGTATCCATTAGTATTTTTTATAGAATTTTCAAATGAAGAAAATTCTTAAAAAAAGCTAATTTTGGCCAAATTAAAATAAAAATTATTTCTAAAAATATACATTAACGAAGGGCAGGTTTAACGTATAATCTTAAAGATAGAGAAAAGCAAAAAGAAAAAAAAACAATTATAAGCGAGTTTTTTTTTGTTTGGTTTTATTTTAATACTTTTTTCTCTCGTTAAGTTAACAATCCGCAATTGTCACTATTTGACATAATTGAGATGCGCTCTATACCTTAGTTAAAAATATACATTTGTCATTTTCTTGACACTTCCGCTGTCACGCCCTGACGTTTATTATTCTAAACAAAATTTTCAAGACCAGTCTCTCTTCATTTTTCTGCCTGTCATTTCTCTTAGATATTCAAACATTTAATATACAAATTCTTTTCTTTTTCTCCACATATTTTTTTTCATTTGTACCAAGAAAACAAACTTACTTAAATACTTGTACAAACGCACATACATATGAATTTAATGCGTTAAATTCTCTAATTATAAAAGAAGATTTTATAGCTCATTTTAATTTATTACATGATTTATTACGTTGATACAATTTGAAAGTTTATGGAGATTCGAATTAATTAAATTATGAAAATTTAACGATCTTGGTATCACATCAACAATGCAATTTCTTGCAAGAATATTGCAGAAAATGTATATTGTAATTTAAAGATAAAGTAGCAATTAATATAGGTATTAAAATTGTCTTACAAAGCTTAAAGTGTCGCCAACTCCACTTCTTTCTTTTTAACGACGTCCATCTGATTGCACGTCTATCGATTTGTTGATTTCTGTCCTTGTAACGTTGATTTTTTTGTAAAACATGGAAATCTATTGAAATTAGTGGTAATCGGTCGAATATTTCAGGTAGCTCCAAAAATGTACAAAATTGTTTATAAAATATTGCACAAATTTTTTATTAGTACAAATTTTATTTGGTTTTACTTGTAATTTTTTAAAATCTGTTTAAAATATATAAATCTTAAGGAGTTGTTCGTAATATATAACTTTTAGAGGTTCGATACATAATTTCCTAAAGGTGTTAATTTAACACCATTTCTGAAAAAATTGTAGGATCAAATCCTATGGAGATTTTTTTCAGCAATTTTTGATAATTTTTTTCCCCTCAGGGTCTAATAACCTATGTCCGTTTGGGTCTATTAGTATTTAATAAGTTATACAGCTATGGGCATATAAATGAAACATTTTTCAAGTGATAAACAAAATATATTTTTTGATATATATATTTTTTTAGAATTTTTAATAGTATTTATTGTAATAGAAACTTAATTGAAAATTCAACACTGAAATGTACTTGACGCATAAATGGCACAATATTAAGAAAGCATTAAAATATAAATTTAATATATCATTTATAAATTTAGTTTTAATGTGTATTAATATTTACAGATTAAACCTATGTCAGCGAACTAGGCATGACATATCATGCTTCCTGTACATCTGACCAAAGCTGGTGCATATTTTTATTTTTTTATTAGCAATTTCAACCTTGACTTCGTTCCATAGAGGACGACTCTGTGCTGGCCATCCCAGAAGTCCAATTTTTATTATACTATATGAGTTTTTGGGATCATTATCCTGCATAAATGGCAACTTAACTGGCAAGTGGAGAGCAAATAATTCCATATAATTTCTAAATATTGAAATTTGTCTACTCGACGCCAAGAAAATGTAATTCATACATGTAATTCATTAATAATTTTACTATCTTATGGATTAATCGAGGATTAAAATTTTACCATCTGACCACATTCTACTCATTGTTGTTCCGTCACTCCATAACACGTTTTCTAAAATTTTATGTTTTTTTTTATAAGTTCTAGCGAAAGTCAATAGTTTTGATATACCTTTTTTAAAGCTTTGTTTTTTTATATTAAAACTCCTTCTGACATGCCAGTTTGACATTTCCAAGTTGGAAGATTCATTAATATCAGATGCACTGCTGGAATGACTTCATTTGAAAGGAGCGAGAATCTGTTTTTCGAAGACGTCCCGGAATGACTTGACTTAAATTGAATAATTTTCGCCATTCTTTCTTCCGGGAATCAGTTTTTCGAAAACTAGGTTTCCGATTTTTATCATTTGTTAATATGTTAGGATTTGAAGCACATGACTTAATTGCATTATACACCATTTGAAAAAAATTGCATTGCTCAGCAATTTTCGGCACTTTTTTTCTCGATATTATTTATTTTTTAATTTTTTAAATAATTTGACATTTGCAACTTTAGCTTAACTGAAGAATATACTCCAGGTTTAACTAGATTTATAATTAGATCATCTACTTTTGATAAACGTAATTTTTAGTTAAAACTACACTTAACAATCTTTCAGTCTTTTAAAAAGTTATAACTCATAAAAACTTACGTTCACATTTTTTTATTTAAAAACTTTTAAACCTGATAGAAATGGGACTAAATAGTAGTGAACCAGTTTATCCATTTTCAGTTTAAACAACTAGTAAAAATGTTATATTCAGTTATGCTGAATCTTCAATACTCTCCACCACAAGGACGTGTGAAGTAAATTAATTAATACAAATTTATTTCGTACATACACGCTCACATATACACTCAAAAACTTATACAAACATAAAAGTTCTATTTTTTTCTCCTGAACCAATATTGATAATTTTGGAATGGTAATGAGGTGCATAATGATTTTACCGATTTTAAATCAGAAACTCCTAAGGAAAGATTGCGGATGTGAGAGTGTCAACAAGAGACAGACAGACAGACAGACAGACAGACAGACGGACGGACATATCCAAATTAACTTAGATTTTGATTTGAAGTGCATATATATACATTATGGGGTCTTAGATAAATCCTTCTCAGCGTTACTCACGGTATTACAAATATACCCTCACCACCACTTGTGGTGGTGGTGGGAATAATAAATGATGTCTTTTAATATTTGAGCATATGATATGTACTTTATTTCTCCACGCTCAAATGCTTGTCTGTTATTTTAGCTCATAAAAGTACATAATAATACAATTTTCCAATAAATTTATAATTATTTAATTGAAACCGACATACCGTTTTTTTCACATGAATCCGCATTTAAAATCGAAACCTGGTTTACTGAAAATGCCGGTTTTTATACACTTAACTTAAAAACGTTTAATTTAAACTGAATAAAAAATGAACATTGTCTAAAATCAACTATGTTCAACATTGATTTTATTTTTTCTGTGTATGTATTTCTAAAATATTGATATATTTTTTATACTTATTCCCTAGCACCCTAATCAAGATATGAGCTTAAAAAAAGAATTATTTACATACTCTTTTATACTATAATGAAGGGTGTAATAAATCATCTATTATTAAATAATGTTTCTCTTTTCTTCTGAATTTTTATTTGATTTGATATCTCGTTGTTGTTGTAGTTTTTTTTTTAATCACTGGCAAATGGTTGAGAAAATTAGGAAAAAAACGCTTTTAACATTTGCAGTTGCTGCTGTCCATTTTATATCATGAAATATTTCAAATTGGAACAAAACATTAATTAATTTATTCATTCACTCATTCATTCACTCATTCATTCACTCACTCACTCACTCACTCACTCACTCACTCACTCTCTCACTCACAAGTGTTTTTTTATTCTCGTTTCATTTCATTTATATTAATCGATACATGTTTATGTTATTTTTTCTTCTTCGTTTAGATTATTTTTCAAATATTTCACAAATTTATTTTATAAAAATAAAATAATAATAATAATAATAATAATAATAATAATAATAATAATAAATAAAAATAACGAAACAGAAATATCAATTTATTTAATTTTCTATATTTAAAATTTTTTTATTTCGCACTGTTTGTTTGGTTTTATATGATTTCGTTGTTTCGATGGCCGAATAAAAAATTCGATTAATCTGTTTTGACATGTGACTTATAAAGTAGCAAAACCAACAATTCGTCTAGCAGCAGCAATAGCAACACCAACAACTAAAGCATAAATATGGATAAAAATATAATTAAGTAAAAAAAATATCAATAACATTTGTAGGAGGTGACAACAATAATATAAAATGGATGAATTCATATGTCCTCTGCAAACATTTTTTGTTGTGACAGTAACTTAAAAGAGTCTTCCAGAACTTGAAATTCATCGTGGAAGATACATTTAAATTATCATAAAAATCATCTCCCGTCGAGAAAAACTGTTACTCTTTGAATTAGCTTCCTGACGACTCTAAGAATCCACTTCTGGAAGTGCCGCAGAAGCCACTTCCGGGAACAATTTATAAGAATCTTCTGTGAGTGGTTTAAAAGACTCTTGTAGAAGAGTCTCAGAAGAAACTTCTAAAAGTCACTTCTTAGAAACTTTCAGAAGTTTCTTTTATGACACTTTTAGAAATTTCCGCTGGTTAATTCTTTACAACCAAAATAAAACGTACACATTTTTTAAATAAATGTTTATTTGTTACATTAATAATTATACTAATAAATGCAAATATTTAAAATGAATTAACAAATTCCATCAGGATGTCTTTCGAAAATATATCAATAGAAACTAAATAACTTCAAATATACAATATTCCACATATTTCAAGTCGTAAAAAGATGCGTTTTTCTAGGTTCCATTCCAATTTATTTCTAATTTGTAACTTTTAAAGGTAAATCTGAAAAATTTAATCTTGTTTCTTCGTCTAGTTGAACTATGATTTATGAATCATTTCCTTTGTGTCCAGAAGGGGAATCATCTTATTTTCGATTCGTAATTATTAATTTTTTTTTTTAATTAAAGAAAAATAATTATTCACTCATAATAAAAAACTAACATTTCCAAAGGTAAAATATTACTGAACTACTCAAAGTTGAAAAGAAGGAGCAGGTAATTGTTATTGTTGTCTGCTGCTATTATACAGAACTATCGTCTGAACAAGTTCTGGAAGACGCTTCCATCTATATTACTAGGAAATGAAGTAGCAATAAATAATGTATTTTGTTTTTGCAAATCGTCGATCATTCCACGACCTTCCAGAAGTTAATAAGAAGTGGCGTCCGCGACAATTTTAACTTTCAAATGGTTGAAGGGTATATATGGACAAGTGAGCATTAAATGTGTTAGTAAGTTAATCTCTTCACATACACACAAGAATATTTTTGTAATTGTTTTCTTATTTAATTTTAATTTCTTAATTTTTTTCATCTAATTTTTTTTGAATTGTGTCAATAATATTATTGTGAGTCTAATATGTTCGCTAGATTTTCGGAAAAAATATATCTTATTAAAATTAAAATATTCTTCAATTGCCATTCTTTGAAATAATGATAAGCATTGTTGCAACAGTTTAGTCCTTTTGAGAGTGATTCAACGACCTTTGAAGACCCATTTAAATTTTCCTTCAGAGACAGTTCCTTTAAAAAAGGATTTCATCTTCTATTTTAAATGAATTTATTAGACATTGTAATTCGTACTAAAATGAATTTAATTTTAATAATTTTTTTTTATTTAAAAATTTTTTTCGTCAAATAATTTTATATATTTTCTTTGTTACACAGAAAAAAATAACTCCAAAAAATTTCAATTATAAAATTAATTAAAAATTATGATATTTTTAATTATTTTCGTACTGTGTTAATTAATTTTCATTATTGAACACACAAATATGGTGATTTCAGTAAAATAAATAATTTTTTCAAATAATTATTTCCATTTTTTATGTAAAATTTTTAAATAAAATATGACAAAATTAATGGAATATTTTGCATAAAATCAGATCAGCTGATCAAGAAACATGTAAATACTTTTCACCAGAAATTGAAATACAATAAATTTTGTGTATAGTTTCTACTACAATTTACAGTAAAACTTTCCTCAATTCAGCCAAAATTTCGTAATTTTAACTTAAATATGGTATTTAAATTAACAAATATTCTTAAATTTTTGTAAATTTGAATAATGTATTATTTAAATTGAACGTCAATTTCATCACAAAAAAAACGAAAATTTGTGTTATGATAAATAAGGGATTCGTTGGTTGCTATATAACCTACTCTTCTTCAATTCTAAATCCTTTTTCGTTACATTTCCCTCCTTTTTTGGTGGTATACTTTATTAAAGTCTTGCCTTTCTTGAATATATATATATATATATATATATATATATATATATATATATATATATATATATATATATATATATATATATATATATATATATATATATATATATATATATATATATATATATATATATATATATATATATATATCAATTCTGTATAATTACAATCTGTGAATAATTTTATGTGAACAATAAACAACATGATTTCCTTATAAAAAGCGCGAAATAAAATATCTTTAATAAAAACTGTTCTTTATACAACAAACACATAAAAATATGTAAATAAATTATGGAATTAAATGTTTCACCGTTTTTTCGTGAGTGTGAGTATTTTTCCAAAAATCAATCAAATTAAGTTTATTTTCTACACATTTTATGGCGATAATAATATTTTATTGTTATTAAAATCTTTTCTATTTTTACCCTACACCATCATAAACGGTTGGAATATCATGAAAAGTTTTTAAATTACGCTCAAAAACGAATTACAAAATCCCGAAAAATTGTTTTGAACTTATAAAGCTCTTACATATTGAAATTCCCAAGAATTATTTTTTTACTTTCTTCAATTTAATTTTTTATATATGTAATTAGTTTCCTATAGATCCCATATAAAGTCCCTTCCCAGAATATAGGTTGAAGCCTATAAAACTCTTAAGTATGGTTCAATCATATTGAAAGTCGTTACGATTATTTTTTTAGTGGTCTTTAATATATGTTACTGATTTGACAAATATTGGACCATATATATATATATATATATATATATATATATATATATATATATATATATATATATATATATATATATATATATATATATATATATATATATATATATATATATATATATATATATACTGTTGTATATTCGTATTTATAAATTTTTGTATTTTTATTTCATTCAACATTTAATGATTAACATTTCTTTCTTCAAAAGAAAAGAATGATGCTAAAAGAAATTCATCAGATTTAAATCCATTAAGTAACTAAAGTATTTCGCCTGAAGGAAATCAATCAAAAACATTGATCGACATGTTGATTGAAAACATTTAAACATGTTTTTATTTCACTTTTATAGGTTTTTATTAGAGTTTAACGATAAAATATCGTTTTAAATTTAATGATCTTTTGATTCAAATATATATATATATATATATATATATATATATATATATATATATATATATATATATATATATATATATATATATATATATATGTATATATATATATATATATATATATATATATATATATATATATATATATATATATATATATATTTATATATATATATTTTTTTTTATTCGTGTTTATTTCAATTATAACCCAATAACCATATTAATAAAATTTCAGGAATTATTTAATGTTGTATTTTTATTATAACTTTGTATTTAGTTCGTAGTTTTTATCAAATTTATGTTATTTTATAAAATTTAAATATTTTCATGATTTTGATTTTAAATTCTATTAAATTAAGAGACATTCAAAGTTCCCTAGAGTTATTATTTAATGTTTCGTGGGTCGCTCAGTGAAATAGACATGAGTGTGGTTGTCACTTGATAATAAATAAAACATTCATTCTGTTAATCATAATATGTTTATGCCTCAACAAAAACATGTTTCTGCCACACCCATGTTATAGTTGTACTGAATTGTGATTTTATTAAACTTTAAAGTTCCAAATACAAAGTATCATAAAAATTATGTTCCATCGGGAAAAACTGTTCCTCATCGAAGTGGCTTCCATACGACTCAAAGAAGCCATTTTTGAGATTTATAAATGAATCTGAAAAGTTATTCTAAAGTTACGATTTTAATTTTGTTTCATCGTTAGTTAAACTATGATTTATGAACCATTTCCATTGTGTTCAGAAGGGGAATCATCTTATTTTCATATTGTAATTATTAAAATTTTTTAAATTACAACTTAATCACAGTTCCTAATTGAAGAAAAGTAGTTTTTTTCACTGAGAATAATAAGATTATCATTTCCAAAAGCAAGATATTACTGGACTACTCAAATTAAAAGTTGAAAAACATGAGCAAGTAACTCCTGTTTTTGTATTTTCTTTAAAATCATTCTAAAGAACTTCCGTATGACACATCTTTATATACACCAAGAAGACTTAGTGGCAATAGTAATGTATTTTATTTTTGTGAATCATCTACTATCTTTTAAACAATTTCTGGAAGAGACTTTCTACTTCATCCTCTTAGAGTATAGATGAATGCGACTTCTAGAAGTTATTCAGAAGATAGTAGATAATTTATAAAAACAAAATACATTGCAATCGTCACTTGTTTTTCTCCGAATATATAAGAAAGTGTCTTCCTGAAGTTGTTCTGAAGACAATTTTCAAAATACATTGTAATCGCTACTTGATCTTCTCTAAATATATAAGAAAGCGTCTTCCAAAAGTTATTTAGAAGATATTAGATAATTTACAAAAACAAAATATAATGTTGTTGCCACTTGATTTTCTTCGAATATATAATAAAGTCTCTTCCAGAGGTTGTTTAAAAGATAGTAAACGATTAACAAAAACAAAATATATAACTAATGTTACGAGATCTTCAAGATTTATATAAAGATACATATTATAGGAATTGAAAAAACAATATACATTAATGTTCCCACTAAGTCTTCTTGGTGTATATAAGAAAGTGTCATCCGGAAATTCTTTAGAAGATTTTTAAGGAATTGCAAAGACAAAATATATTGCTTTTGTTTCTGTATAATAATAGAAAATAACAATAACAGTTAGATAACTGTTTCCTGTTTCTCAACTTTTAATTTGAGTGGTTCAGTAATATTTTGACTTTGGAAATTTTAATAATTTTTCTTTAATTTAAAAGTTTAAATAATTACGAATCGAAAATAAGATGATTCCCCTTCAGAACACAAAGGAAATGATTCATAAATCATAGTTTAATGAGACGAGGAAACAAAATTAAAATCGAAAGCAAAATTTTATAACAAACTTTAGAACTTATGAAAATATTTGAAGAATTCAAATCATAATTTTTCAGATTCATTTTTAAAAGTAACAAATTAGAAATGAATTGAAATTAGAATGGAACCTATAATAATTTTACGACTTACTGTATTCAAAAAACCGAACTTTTCAGAAACCCGGTTTTCGAGTTACTTGAAAAATGGTTTTTGAATACGATTGCTTTGTTTGTGGTTTTTTGTTGCTTTTTTGTGTCTAGATATCATCACACATTATAAGTGATGGTCATGGTGGAATATACAAATGTGAAGCTGAATATTTTAGTGATTAAAAAACGGTTAACCGACTGAAGAAATCCGCCATGTCGAATAATTCGAAAAGAAAAATTATTCAAAACCGTTCGGTTTCCTGAAATGCAAAAAACTTATTCAATATAAATATTGAATAATTAAAGTTTTCATTTATAGATTTTTAAAGTCAGTAAAGATTTTTTGGGTGTAAAAAATTAAGCAGTAGGCATTTCTGAAAGTGTCTAGTTCTTATATGTCACTCCCGGAAGTGATTTCTAAGGTATTTCCAGAAGTGACTTCTATTTCAATATTCAATATTACAAAGTCACTAAAAAATAATGATAATAAAACAACACCAATTAAAGTACATTACTATATGTGCATAATGGCGTTATTCACATTAGAAAAAATAGGTAATTTTAAAATTCGTCAAAAATTTGTAATTGATTCAATTAAAAATATTTTAATTATATTACTAAATATGCATAAATATGCATAAATATGCATATATCATTCTAATTCAAAATGTTGTTTATTAATTAAAAATAAAATTATTTAACGGTTTTAACTGTTTTTGATAATAGGCATGTCCGAGGACTAACGATTTTTAACACTTTTTTAAGGATTTGATTTAAAAACAGAAATTACTGTTATGATTAAATAAAAATATTTCACTACAATTTATTTCATCTATATATTTTCAATTGAATTAATCATATTGACGAAATAATTTTTTAGCAATGTGAACATAAGTCAATATAGTGTTACTGGTGTTATTGTAATAATTCTTTTCGATAATCAGTTCCAAAATTTTTGGGTTGCCTCAGATACAGGACTACATTTTTTCTACTTAACCAATTTTTATGGTTCTTAACAATGAATTATGAAGCAAGGGCATTGAGAAGTAATCGTGACATACAACAGACATACTGGAATAAATTATACCAAGACGAATGTAAACAGGTTAGCAGGATACAGCATTTTTTTAATTGCGTTAATATACAAAAATCAGTATATAAATTGGACGAAAATGTATTTTGTTAAAAAGAATAAGAAAAAAATTCTTGTCTTTAAAACTTTCGCTACATATTTTCAAATAATTTAGATTCTTTTATTGGTCACTATACATCCATATATATAAATATGTTTTCTGCTTGAATATATTTAATATTTTTATTACTGCATACATATTATTAATGGCGATTCCTATATGATCCCATCAAAATGAAAATTCATCAAGTGTCTTCTGGCAACAACGCTGCACGTTGTGTATCGTAATGTAAGATCACCCTTTTAATGAATATCATCGTTTGTATGGGATCTTATTGCAAAGCAAATGTGTTTAACGGCATAAAGCGGAAGACAGCTGTGTTTGCAAATATCGTATAAATGATTTAAAACTCGTTTCATACTTTTAATAACTTTAGATTCGTCTTGGTTGAGGTGTAAACAAACGAATAAACACATACATATATATCTATCTCTCTGTCTCTCTCTCTCTCTCTCTCTATATATATATATATATATATATATATATATATATATATATATATATATATATATATATATATATATATATATATATATATATATATATATATATATATATATATATATATATATATATATATATATATATATATATATATATATATATCATTATATTACAAACTTCTTTTTATTGTTTTAATTACATTCGGGTGGAAGTATTAAAATAAGTGAAATTTTAAACTCTTGCATGCATTTATTGTGAGTTTTAAGAATTTACTTTGTCATTCCATTCATCGATAAATTCAAACTATTCGAATTTCAACAACGAATAATACTTAGTCGATCAAACCGTACTCGGTTTTTATTTTGATCAAACCGTACTCGGTTTTTATTTTACATTTTACAATATTAAACAAAATGTATCTAATGAATTAATTATATTTTAAAATTGTTGCATATATACATACATACGTATTTTTTCATATTTTGTCTTTATAAAAAAAGCAATATTGAAAATGTATTTTGTATAAAAAATAATACAGACAATAAACAACTTTTATGGTTTCAAAAATGCCAATGAAGAAAACAGCGAATGTAGAGAAATAAATATGTAAACAAAATAATAATAATACTAATCGATTTTAATAAAACAAAATCAATTTGATGATACTTGTGTATATATAATTATTTACACACATCCAAACTTATTATATATTAAAACTTATATTGCTTTTAAATTTGTTCATTCAAAATTAACAGTAGTTCGTGCCAGTTTTACTACTGTATTCACTTATGTGATATAAATAAGATGTTCGATTTCAGGCCGATATAGACAGATTGACTTTGAATTTGTAAGGAAATGTTATAACAAGCAGACCTCAACCCTTTATCCGAAAAAATATGAATGGTGCGTTATATATTTCATTGAAGACAATATCAGACAATAAATATAAAATTGAATAAGTTATTTAATCATAATCGTTTTTCAAATTTTTTGAGTTGTGAGAGGTTGGCTCAGATATCGGTCTACAACTTTTTTCAACTCAACCCATTTTGCTGCAACATAGACAGACCGACAGTCAGACATTGATAGTTCGACTCACATTTTGGTCTTATATGATTCCTTCTTAGCTGTACAAACAGAATTATAAAATTAAATCCTTATGCAGCATAGATTTCAATTAAATTTGTATTTAAAATCAATAAGTTATCCAATCTCCCTCTTCTTCGTATCTCTTTTTATTCCTTCCCTCCTTTTCCACAACATTTAATGTTAAGGTGGTAGGTAGCAGAGTTGAGAACCTGAATGATTAATTAATGGTAAAAGATGATTAATGCATGGATGGCCCATCCTTATGTGACATCTCGTGATACTAAATACATGGACATATTTAATACAAATAATAGTCAAGAGACATTGACATCTAGTCAAGAGGCAGCGTTACACCAATAAAATGGAAAATCATTACTTTTGTGATCCTTAAGTTATACAATAACTTCGAATACCATCGATTACTTCCATCAAACTTTGGAGCTATATCGATTTTGATCCTGCAATACTTTACCTTCTAACTATTCCAAAAATCTTTTTTTGTTGAACCGTTTTCAGGATTCTACTTAATATCTATCAATATGTTCTTCCCATGATTGATCAGTGGTCACATCCCTTGGAAAGTTTCTTATGGTTGAGGAGATAAAGTGTCATCAATCACATTTTGAGAACCTTTTCGATGCTGGAAAAGTTATTGCGATATATTGAAGTATATCCTCCTTGATTGATTTCCACTGATTGTGTTCCCCACATGATAGTTAGGCATTCCATTTTTTATACATACATACATACATACATACATACATACATACATACATACATACATACATACATACATACATAGATACATACATACATACATACATACATACATACATACATACATACATACATACATAGATACATACATACATACATACATACATACATACATACATACATAGAAGCCTGTACTTTCAAATCAATTTTAAACTATTTCATTAAAATATTTCTAGCGATGTATGATATAGAGTTATTTTCAAAACACAGTGGACACACTTACTTACTATAAATATGGATGTATGTGTATAGAAAATGTGTATATTTTTGTTGTTGCAAACATTGATGTAATTATAATTGTGACATGTGTAAAATTCTTTTACAACAACAGCAACTACAACCACAACAAAAGAAAAAACTAAATAACATAAAACTAAAATTGTATTAAATAAATTAAATAAATAACATTGAAGAATAAGTCGAAACAAAAGCAAAGAAAAATTAAAATAAGACAGAATATAAAAAAAAATAATAATCAGATTTGAACTTAATATGACCGTCCGACTACCGCAATTGTATTCATTCCATGTTTGTTGCTTGATTATGTTGGTCATTCAATGTAATTTATACTAAATCCTGCCACAATCCTTTTCAAAACAAATAAAGTCGTCTCTTATGTTTTTCCTTTTTTCAAACAAAACAAATCGTGTATGTTACTGTGTATGTGTCTCTGTGTCTTTGAAATAGTATGATTTTAAATGAAATAATTCTTATACTAGTTAACTTCAATTTATTTTCTTTTTCTTTTACTATTAACCTGATTGTCTGTACTATCTTTATCCATCTGTTTGTTTATATATGTACATATGCCTCTGTATTTGTGTATATATATTTGTATATGTGTGTGGGATTATATGAGTAAAATAACTTAATGATTGTGGTGTACTTATCTGTGAAAATCAATCACACTCACTTCACATTTCACAACAACAAACATAAAAAGCCCAACAAAAAAAATGTGTAACACTGAACTAAACAAAACAAAATTAAAAAAATATTTACAAGATACTAACAAATATAAAAGGATATTAAATTGTTAAGAATCCTTACAAAGACTTATTACAAAAAAAGGTGATAATTACAAAATACAAACATACTGTTATTACATTTATAAATACAATCACTAACTCCCCTCTACACATAAACACGCCACACAAATACAACACCCCCCACCCCTCCCATAAATATAATACACATTTACAAAAATTTATAAGAATTTGACCATTTAAGCTTCATCAAACTTAAATGTATTTAAGTGTTTCTACTTCATACATGATTGTAAGTATGTATGTGTAACAGCACACTAAAAAATATTCCCTACAATTTTAACATATCAATAACTTTAATATTGTGTCTGTATGTGGGTGTTATTTTCGTAGATACATTTGTACATTTGTACATAATTATAAACGTAATCAGACAAAAACCATAGGAATTCATATAAATTATTACAGAATTTTTGTTTTTTTGAGGATAACAGGTAATAGAAACGTATTGTAATCTGATAAGGTGTAGATATGAAAAGGATATGTTAATATATGAATATGCATGTACTGTAGTTGTAGACAAAGGGATTGATTTTAATTTCGACTATTACTGGCATTGGGGTAGAATCCTCTAAAGTGACACCACAATTATTTAAAATTCAAAATATTTATAAATATCATACGCTTAGCGTTATGCACATAAGGATACTGAGGAACTGTGTACATGGTCTTCTTATAAATAGATTTGTGGTGTATATCTGCGGACACCAAATATATTATATTTTTAATTTATGTCGTAGTATTTTAATCTCCTCTCTGTCTATTCGTTATCTAGATTTATTAAATTTGTAAAAGATATTCATTCATGTTTGGCATAGAAAACAAACAGATAAAATACATAAAAAGTTTATAACCTGTCCGGGCCAATGATAGAAATCCGATTATATAACACATGGACAGACCTAAAAATTCCGAACGTATAGCCCAATTTTAATGAAATTTCACGCAGTGAAAGCAAGTTGTAGATTCTGAGTTTGGACTTTAAAAATTTAACGAAGGCTTCACACTCCATAAACCTCAAGTCATAAAAATATTTATAATGATCCATATTCCAAATGTCTAAACCGTTTTTTATGATTTTTTAGTAATGATATAAAAAACCCTTCACCATATGCGCAGAGTATCCTGTTAAGTTTAAGGCATATTTAGCTTCGATTTTATTTTTACTGAACTTGGCGAAGTTGTTATGCTATAAGACGTCTAATTTTGTTAAGTTATTTTTTTTTTCAAATAACTTTTATTTTATTATGCACTAATAACAAACATTTTTAAAGAAAACATTTAAAATACCTTCATGGAATTAAAAGCTTTAAGCCTTTAAATTTAAATTAATTTTTTGTCGATTTTTTTTTACCAAAAAAGTAGTAACACGTTTTTTAAATAATAATACACTATACAGTATATATATTTTTCTGAAAGATTTTATAGACTTTTGCTTAATGCAAAAAATTCAAAAACTTAAACCAGAACTAGAGTTTACAGAATTAGAGATATTCTTCATGCAACTTCAATTTATGACTTAATTTTTCAAATCGCAAAATTGAAATTTGAAAATGTTCATTTTTAGTAATATCGATTCAGATTAGAAAACAGAAATAATCTATTTTTGGAAATTTTTTAAGGATTTTTGGAAATTACGGGTTTAAGAAAAAAATCTAATCATGTGCAAAATTTCGTTAAAAAGGGTTGACTAACAAAAGTTAGAGGAGTTCGGAAGTTACAGATTTATTTTCTTTCCATTTTTTATTGGAAACAATATGCCTCGAAAATCTTTAATTTCTACACATATTGTGGACCAATGATTCAAATTTAGTGTACTTATTTTTGGTCTCATAGAACTTAGATATTATTGCTTTCCCGATTGCTTCCTTTCCCGTATTTGTTATAAAATCCAGTAAAAGCTACTTTCAACATTTCCTATGATGTTCTTAGGTTTTTAAGATTTTAGTACATATTTTTAGAGTAGCTTCCGACTTTGATTTTAAGCAATTCTTCGACGAATCTTCAAGAATAAAGATGTGCTTGTTTTTGTAGAGTCGTGCTTAAACTGATTCTACAAGATAAAAGACCGGCGTATGCGGTGGCCAATCCAAAGCTTCAATACAATAGTTAATAGCTAATCGTTAACCAACTTCGATAAATGCTTCGAGCCATAGTTGTGCTGAAAAACCAATCGGTATATCGTTAAGGTACTTCAAGTGAATCATTTTTTCTTTGACCTTCTTGCTTAGGTTTCGAAAAGCGATTTCAAGAGATAATTTTACTTCTATTTTAGAATTACTTCAAAAGAGGTATAATTTACTTGTTGTTGTTATTAGAATGTTGATTGTCATTATTCTATTTAAAGACAATATCTAAGTCTATGAATACTTACTAAGGAAAAGTTGCATAAGGACTGTATGTCCATATATAATCAAAATTAAAAATCTACATTTGTTGTTGTTTGTTAAATTTTCTCTGGAAATGTTAATGACTTTGTAAACACGATATTTAATTATACTTAAAGCTTCATCTTTAACGAATCACTTTTTAATTAAATTGTATTGAAAATTTTCATATTTTTGATATTTTTTAAAAATCAACCATGTTTAAACAACATGTTTAAATTTTAAATTAACATTTGAATTTTGCTTGTTTAAAAAATAACATAACAATAATATAAAAATATGTTTAAATTAATTTGACATAATTATACAAATTTAATAATATTTAATTTGAATTTGAAATAATAGCAAAAATGACAATCAATATATTTATGTGATTAAAATTTTCATAAATTTATTTATAATTTTTATATAAATATTATCGATATGAATTACTTGGACAACAAAGACGAATAATATCTGTTAATTGTATATATTCCGAAGAAGTCACGTTAATTTTATATTATGTGTTTAAGTGAATTTGTTGTTAATTATTACGTGGAAAAAAATAAATCTAATAACATTAAGATTACTAAGATTAACGATCTATTCAAATATAAGAGTATGGAACTGTATAAATAATTCTATTAAGAATACGAATTGAATGTTGTATTGTAACTTAAGGTAGATCGGGATGGACCAATTTGATACGAGAAATTTCTCACAAATAAATAGACATAAATATTATTATTATTATTATTATTATTATTATTATTATTCATTTTTGTAAATCCCGAGAAGTTTCCATTGTAAATTTTCGATAAGCAATTTAAGTAAAGAAGGTATATTGCCTCCGTGTGTAACTCCAGAAGGAATCATTAGATAATTTATTGAAATTTATCCAGATTGTTTTTTATTTTTCTAAACATTTTCTAAAATTTCTAAAATGAATTCAATTGTATTAATCGAATATCAGTGTGTAATATAGTTTGAAATTTGAAAGATTTTCTCTTCTATTTAAATTTAAATTTGTCAAAATTATTTTTCCCACTGTCTTTAATCAATGTTATTAATTAAGGTTAAGCTAAGCCATGAAATTTGGCACACAAGGACGTTATGATCAAGTCCAAATCATATTAAAGTCAATATAAAAGTATTTTAATAAAATCTGCCCAAATAATTCTTGTTGGTTTTCAAGGTTGTTCACCTATAGATTCCTGCAGCTCTCACAAAACTTTATTTCAGAAAATTCATTTATACATTGATTAGCGATATTTTCACGACTGCGATTGGAAAATTACGAGTAACTACTGTGACTGAATTTTTGAAATAATAGTTTCAAAAATTGTTTTCATTGTTTGTAATGATAAGATATGTCTAAAATCATTTCCGACCTACGGTGCACAATATAAAGTCAAATAGAGACTATTTGCCGTTTTTTATTAAACTCTTTTGAATAGTACAATAATTTGTGGGTCTTAAAGAGTGGTAGCTGTTGCGCACATTTAAAATTTTTATTATATAAATTAATATTTTTATTTAAAAATTCCTTTTTTTACAAATAGTAAAAAAGGAATTTAAAATTTCAATAATTTTGTTAAGTGTAAAAATAATTAATTTTAATGTTAGTAAAACCTGTTGCTTAATATGTTAAAGGCAACAGGGTAATGTAAATAAAAAGCAGCCATTTTTTATGCATAATAAAAAAATGAAGAAAGTACTTGCAAAGTGAATTAAAACGATCGTGTTTTTACTTTTGTCGAAATTTAAATTATAAATTGTTTTATTAAAATTATTATTAAAAATTCTTAAAAACCATTAAGAGTAAATATTTTGGCGCCCGAGCAGGGACACTATTAATAAAAAGTGCTCCTAAACAATATAAAAAAATTGTTCTTTTTTTTTTGTTTTAATATAAAAGTGTTTTTTAATATAATAAATAAAAAAACAAAACACAAAAAAAGAAGTTTTGAAGCCTGTTCCTGATGTCACCACATTGCCGTTGCATCCTTTGTAGAGCTGAGAGTAATCAGGGGAGTAATTCTGATTCATCCGAACAACAGGTAAAAAAGTAAAAAAATATTTGTGTTAAACCTTAAATTTGTAATTTAATCAAATTTAAGAGATTTTTGTAAATTATTCAAAAATATAAATAAATTGTCGCTTTTGCAAGACGAACACAAAAAATATTTTTTACACTTCATAGTGAAGCAAATTATATATTTATTTTATTTAAATAAACAAAATAAAAAACCACCCTCAAAGTGAAACGATCGCGAGTGTTAATTGTTTAATCATAAACAATTACACAAACGTTCATACTCACATTATTGTCTCATTTAATTTGAGAATTTTTTCTTGTTTTAACGTCGGTATTGCAAACATTTGTTGAAAATTTCATTTTATAATTTATTTAAAGTAAATACACAATATTCGCGAGTGTTTTATAAAATAATTAATTTATTATTTTTTTGTCTTCTTTATTCTTTTATTAGCTGTTTGTTGAACAAAAGGTTTATTTCCATTCGTTCCTATAACACTTGAATTTTTTTACATCAGCTTTTAACAGTGAAGTGCGTGCACACTGGTATCGAAAGTTTAATTTCACACAAATTTAATTAACATAGTTAAAATAGTGTTCGCACTAGCAACGAAAAAATTATTTTTCATATTATAAAATATATAATAATTAGTGTGTTCATAATTTTATCCAAATTTCTAAATAAAATTTGTATACAAATTAAAATAAAACTTGTGTGCCTGAAACATCTTTTAGTTTACAGTCGCATCAGTTAAGACTCCCAAATTTGAAGCTCCCCAAATTTAGCGGAAAATATTCCAATTATAAGAATTTTATAAGCCTACTACGTCCACAATGGCCCGACGTTGACAGATATAGAAAAATTCAATCACTTGATATAATGCTTATCCAATGAAGCTTTGGGTACAGTCAAAGCTCTTCAGATTTCTGAGGAAAATTATCCCAAGGCATTAGCCAGTTTAAAAAAGGTTTATGATAATGAGTGTTTCATATTTCTTGATAATTTCGCAAAACTTTTTGATCTTTCAGATATCACGAAACCTTCAGCTTCTGCTTTGCAAAGCATGATCGATACTGTTTCGGCAATTTATGACTTACTTTTGAAAATAGGTGATGACAAGATAATTACAAATGCTATTTAAAACATTAAGTGATGTCAAAAGTAGACCCACTCACAAAATCTAAGTGGGAAGAATAGCTAGATTTCGAAAAGCTGCCACTCTGGTCTGACTGTGAAGCCGCTTTGAACAAACAATATCAGCATATTTCTGCTGATGAATCTTCAAAAACATAACAGAACATCACTAAATATTACGAAATCAAAACAATCTGCTGAAAAATGTATGTTTTATAAATCAAATCAATATATTTTAATTAATAATTGCCCTTCATTTACTGCTGAGCATGAGCTTCAAAGATTTGATTTTATCAAATCTGTGACAGCATGTATAAATTGTTTGAAAAAACGACATACAGTTTCAAGATGCACATCGTCTAAGTGTAGAATTTGTAGTGGATCTCACAATTCACTCTTACATAGGTATAATACTCGTTCTAATAATAAAAACTACTTTGAGCAGCCGTCGACTTCACACGCTTCTGTGAATTATTCATTTTCGGATGGAAGAATTATTCTAGCCACGGCTGTGAAAGTAAGAAATAGTTCTGGTGAGTTTATATTAGCCAGAGCTCTTTTAGATTCCGGTTCTCAATCAAATTTGATTACTGAGGAACTTGCACCGCTACTAAGATTAAGAATAAAAGGAGGCAGATTAAGTTAAAATGGTGTTGGCGAAACAAATTCATTTTCAAAATCTTGCGTAAATTTAACTAACACGTCGAGGGTTAACACCACTCAATTTAGTTCGAAGTTTTGGGTATTGAATTTTTGATGAACAGCAGCAATGTGAGGACATTTTTAGAAATTCTGTGCGACGTTTATCGTCAGGACGATTTAAGTGCCATTGTCTTTCAAATCTGATACAAAAGCATTGGGTTCGTCGTTTGAAACCGCTAAGATTCTCATCTTTCTCGCTTTGGAACAAAAAATTTCCAAAGGCACAGTTTTGAGAGAAATGTATCATGATTTCATGAAGGAGTATTTCGACTTATGTCATATGTCAATCATAGACAATATACCTGAATTTCCTTATTATTTTATTCCACATCAATGTGTTTTGTGACCTCAGAGTACAACTACAAAACTTCGAGTAGTTTTTGATGCTTCATGTCGAACTTCTTCACAAGTATCACTTAATGATTTATTAATAGTTGATTCCACAGTGCAAGAAGAATTATATTCGACATTGATCCGTTTTCGCCTTAATAAATATGCAATTACTGCTGATATTGATAAAATGTATTGTCAAGTTTTAGTTGACGAAAATGATAGAAATTATCAATTAATCCTTTGGAGGCTGAATTCATCTGAAGATATAAAAGTGTTTAAATTAAACACGGTAACATATGGTACAGCTTTTGCGCCACTTTTAGCCATCAGATGTTTGATTCATTTAAGTGACTTATTCAAAGAGACTTTACCAATTGGTTCAAAAGTTGTTTGCAGTGATTTTTATGTGGATGATTGGTTTACTGGAGCTGAAAGCTACCAAGAGCTGAATATAATTCGTAACCAAGTTACTGAAATTTTAAGTTCAGCTGGTTTTAAACTTACGAAATGGTTCTGAAATTATCCTAAGTTTATAAGTTCATTGGAAAATGAAAAATTATTGCAATGTGACTCCGATTCTGCAAAAGTTCTAGGCATACATTGGGTTCCGAAGAATGATTCATTTAGTTACATTTGAAAGACAATTTTAAAGATTAGATAGAGACTAAAAGAAATATTTTATCTGTTTTGTCGCGATTGTTTGATCCTAATGAATGCTAACGGAATGCCCAATTGTAACCAAAGCTAAAATGTTACTTCAAGAGCTTTGGATACAAAAACTTGACTGGAATGAATCAATTCCTATGATACTAAATACTTCATGGGAAAAATCCAAATCTAATTTAATGGAAATTGATTCAATTACAATCCCAAGATTCGTCCAAACAACTTCAGCAACAAAAATCCAAACTAATGGATTTGCTCATGAATGATGACTCTTCCGAGACTTGAGTTTTGCGCTGCACACCTACTGGCTAAGTTATGGACTCGAATTAAATTTATGATAAAATTTAAAATCGAGAGTGTTAATTTCTGGATAGATTCAGAAATAACCTTGCACTGGATAAAAACTCATCCATCCTTACTAGCAACATTCGTTTCTAATCGAGTTGCTGAAATTCAAGGATGTTCAGAAAGGATTTCTTGGCGACATGTGCCAACAGAACAGAATCTAGCTGACATTGTATCAAGAGGATGTGACGTGAATGAGTTGAAAATTTCTATTTGGTTTGAAGGACCATTGTTTCTGTTAAACGATAGTTCCATATGGCCTGTTAAGAAAAACTTTGAGTTAACGGAGAACCAACAAATGTTGGAAAATGTTGCCATCATGTATGCAAAGACTAACACCATTTATCCACAAATTTGATAAGGAAAATATATCATTTTCACTAATAAGGGTAGGTGGGAGATTGCTAAATGCAAATTTGGATTAAAATACCAAATTCCCACTTTTGTTTCCGAAAAGAAATAGCTTTGTTAAACTTTATTTGCGAAATCTTCATCTTGATAATTGTCATGCTGGTACTAAAGTTTTAATATCTCTTTCGTGGGAAAATATTTGACTAATTAATGCGAAAGAAGAGTGCAGCAGAATAGTTCGCAAGTGTGTACATTGCTTCCGCTATAAACCTAAGCTTATGTCTCAAATAATGGGAAATTTACCCGCTAATAGAGTGAGAGATACACGACCAGTTTTAATCGTCGGTGTAGACTTTTGTGGTCCCATTAACGTTTCATTAAGAATTCGTGGCAGACCCCCATTAAAAATGTATATAGCGGTTTTCGTGTGTTTCACTTCTGTTTTAAAAGGTTCACCGCCGGATGAGGATTGCCACAAATTGTCCACCGCGACAACGCGACGAGCTTCGTCGAAGTCAGTTCGTCAGCAGGCACAAAGCGTCGTCCGGTGTGAGGTTCAGCTTCATACCACCTCGAGCGCCCCACTTCGGAGGACTGTGGGAGGCCGCAGTCAAACAGGCGAAATTCCTTCTTCTGCGGGTAATAGTCAATACATCTCTCACCAGCGAGGAAATGGCAACAATGCCCGCAGAAGTAGAGGCGGTGCTCAAAAGCCGTCCACTGGCATCGCTATCTCCAAACCCGAACGGCAGAGAGGCGCTAACTCCAGCTCAGTGTTTCGGAAGTCAAAACTAAAAGTGGCGTTTATAGACGCCCCATTCATAAATTGACACCACTACCATTAGAGTGAAGACGTTTTCCAGTCCTTCAGTGGGGCCGGAATGTTGCGCCCATTTAAAATTTTATTTATATAAATAAATATTTTTATTTTAAAATCAATTTTAATAATGTAGTAAAACAAATGAATTTAAATTTTCAATAATTTTGTTAAGTGTAAAAATAATTAATATGTTAAAAGTAACATATATATATATATATATATATATATATATATATATATATATATATATATATATATATATATATATATATATATATATATATATATATATATATATATATATATATATATATATATATATATATATATATATATATATATATATATATATAAATAATGTTAATAAAAATCGCCTGTCCATGAGATATACATACGTATATACATATGTACAATTTTAATTAACTTTTAATTAAAATTCGACATTTGAAATATTTTTTAAATCAAATTTAATTTAAATTGTTATGAGGGAGTGTGATTTAAAATTAAATTTATGATTTTTGTGAGATAGTGTTTGTAACTACAATGGAGAAATGCTGGTAGTATCAATAAATGTCAATTGATCAAAGGTTAACAAATAAATTATTTGATAAATTTACTAAATAATGGTCAAATAAATAATATACATTTATTTGTATATTCTCATAATTTCAAATAATAGAAGTTTTTAATTAAAATCTTGAATGATTTTAAATATTTATTTACAAGTTCGTTAAGAACCCAAACCCTGGATTTTACCACTTTCAATATAGTTTATCCACCAAAAAAAATATTCGGGTATTTTTCTCACAAAATAAAATTTTCTTCAGATAATCACTTTAAACATTGGAATTGTACGTTAACGCTTGAATTAAATGGGTATCTATTTCTAACATATTGCTGACGGGCGTGTCCCTGTCCCGATTTTCACAAAACTTTGTGCTTTATTATTTCTATTATAAAAACATTTTATTCCAATTTTGTTCTACGTAGACTCTTTCTATTTTTGATCAACGATTTTATAAAATGAAAACACTATTTATCGTAGCAAATCTTAATCCGCCTTATACTATTCGATATGTAATAATGTATTACACTGGCTCTTCAAGTTGTGCTATCACCTCTAAAATTTAATATATATTTTAATTTTTTTTGTTCGTTTTATAATTAATTATCTTGGTACCCTAATTTGAGTAAATAATTTTATGAATTTTAAATGGACGTTTTTAAAATATACAATAATTTTAAATATTTTAATAATTTACTTCTAATTTGAATTGCAAAAGTAAAGGTACCACCAAAAAATAAAATGGTTCTAAAATGCAAAGCCTGAGATTTTTTTATTATGTAATACCTAGTACATAAAAGGATATGTCTTAAAGTTAAGTATTTCATTTTAACGTTTTAACGATATTCATTTATAAGCAAGTTTTTCAGTTAATTTTTGTTTAAAATTTTGTGACTACGCAATCGTTTTTCCAAATGATCCCACAAATGCTCAATAAGATATATTTCGGAACTTCCTAAAGGAGCAGGAGTATGCAGTATATGGAATGTATTGTAGGCAGGATGTTTTGTATCATTGTCCTGTTGGAAGTAATAATCATTAAAAATTTCAAAATTTTTAGTACTTTGTTTGAGGTTTTTATTACGAATGTTAATATAGATTGTCTGAGCCTTTAAACAAATTCCAAAATAATGTTGTATTGAAAATCAATATACCCTACACCATCATAGGTGGTTGGGGTGTAATGCGTTTGTGCATAAATTTGTAACGCATAGAAATAATATTACTACCACCACTTATAAGTATATTGTTAGACTCGATATCACTTTCTCAGTCGAATTAACGATGATAACTAGCTGCCCATGTAAATCTTGTAAACAAAATACTGGCGTCAGTTTTAAAGATATCGTAATGAAATTTGGTATGTGCCATTATTTTACCCCAAAGACGATGCATATTGAAATTGGTAATGTTGGTTCCATTATTTCACATAGCCCCCATACAAATATTCATTCCGGTGTGGGTATTAAAGGTCACAAATATTAAGCAATTTGAATGAAATTTGACACAAATAAGTTTTATAATATTTTAAAAAGATGTGGCGAATTATATGAGGATCGGTCCATTATTTTTCATAGATCCTTTAATCTCATTGTAATAGGAATTAGTTAAATCAAGACAAACATAACCAAAAATCAATGTGCGAAATTTTACTAATTTAATTAAAAAATACTTTATACTTGGAGCTTCTATATATAAGCAACTATATAGCGTAGGGTATTAAATAGTCGGTCTTAAATGAAATTAACTTCTTAGTTGTTTTTATATTTCTTTAGTTAATGAAGTGATTCTTGTGTGCTTTGCGAACATTGTAACTGTCTTTGTTTATAGTGCTGTGTGCGGAGCACTTTAAATGGATAATTTTTATATACTGACACTACTTTTATTTCTCTAAGAGTTCATTTTTTAATTGTATTGATGATTTACATCTGTTCACTATTTCGGAGCATAATTTGTATAATTATATTTTAAGAAAAATGCGCTTGATATTCTGAAAATCCTTTACTCAAATTAGGTTACCAAGATTTACACTTTACACAGAATTTTGTTATGAGAGCTTGATGAGGAAAAGTTGCTTGGATTTTAAACATACTGTGTTTTTTTCAGAGAGAAATTAAAAGAATATTTAATCGTAGAGTAAAAATATTAAGAGCAGTTTTGTTCTTTTGATAAGATATTTTCAGTACCTCTACATTAATAAATTGTCTTTTTTCATAGATTGCTATCACAGAGTTCTTCTTGGTCTGCAAATGTTCTCAATCTCAAAACGATTATCACTAACAATGGCCATACATAGACTAAATCGACAATTTTAATTCTTCCGTTTTTCAGTTTTTATATCCGATTAGATAAATGCTTTGGCTCCATCTTCAATCCACTGACATAAATTGTAAAGTCAAACAAAAACGAAAAATATTTCCTCACTTGACTAACTAATCGCCGAAATAAATTATTGATTATATACTTCAAAAACAGGCTACAATCCGAGATAAATGCTTTGGTACATGGTTTTATCTTGAAACGAATCGAAGATCTAATCGATTCGGGTTTTTGGTTATTCGGTTCGATTAACACTTCGGTTAAATGAAAACTGACGAATTTCAAACAACGAATAATTCAAATCCAATAAATTTCATCAAATAACCGATTTACCGAGTTTTAACTTTTTTTACAAACAATAATAATATAAATTTTACACCAGATAATGACGATGAAGAAAATGCAGACAATCATTCTTCTTTACTAGTGAGATAGAACACCTCGATTCTCGAGTGTACGCCTGTCACTAGCTGCTGTGAGGTTTCTAAAAAGGACGTTTATTTTGGCCATATTTTTCTATTACCTTCCTTCTTTTGAGTGAATCACCTGCTTCAGTGATAAAACGATCTCTCTTTACCTTTACGACCTCTTTTTCATTAAGTTGGGAATGCGTCAAGAAGATTCTGGCATTCTTCATTCTTGGTAATCTTATCAAAAATAAGCAGAGGCTTAACGTCTCTAGTCTTGGTACCAAAGCTGCCCTATAATTTCGACAATGTCTCCTGGAATGTCTTGTTGGAATATTACACGTGTTTAATCGTAACATACAAAAAATGGTGTTATGAATATTTTTTAATACATATTTACTCAGATGTACATAATGTGGTGTTATTTAGGGCCAAGACGAAGCGTATTGAAAATGTTTTGTCCAATATTTCTGGTATCTCCCATACAATTATCCTGAATGGAAGGATGGAATTAATTGAACATCTTTTGATTATTTTATTTTAAATTTTATACAAAAAAAAATTCATTTATGTATATTAGTCCAAATACGTTTTTTACGGTACAGATATTGGATATTTCCATATGGAAAATTGATAATTTTAAAATTATCTAATTCATAGACAACTTCGTATATACATAATTTTTATAAAAAATTTTTATATAAAATAAGTTTTTACTTATATTTTATACTTATATATACTTATACTTATATTTTATAAGTAAAATTTTTATACATGTTTCATGTTAATTTGATTTTGGGTATTTCGCATGAAAAAGTTGGAATTTTTTAATTCTTTGATTCATAGACATCAAACTGAAGTCTCGTTTAAATTTTTAATTTTAATTTTAATTATTATTATTTTTTGTATAGATATATTTGACTTATTTTTCAAATCGTATTGTTCCCATAGATACCAATTCCTCATGTAAGAAGATTATACCTGAAAATCCAAACTAAAACATAGTTCTACTTTGTATAAAGTATTATTACTCCTTTATTTGTAGGAGTACAATTTAAAATTCAACGGACTATAACCGACGCGTCAATTAGTTTAAGACTTTGTCGGAATGGCTTACCGCCCTATTAATACATTTCAGGAACATAAGCAAATATTAGCTCATTGTGGATAAGAAGATTTAATTTAGTTTTTAAGATTTTGATGATAAAATCGTGAGGTCTCAATGGAAGCAAATACAATAAATAAGTTATTATTATGTAGGAAAAATATAATTTGTAATACGAAGTCTCAGTATTAATTATTATATTCAGTTTTATTTAAAACGATTTATTCGATTAAATCTCATTTGTTTTTTTACATGTAATAAATAACATTCGTATATTTCTTAATGTGTTATATTTCGTTTATTTTGAATACATAATAGATAACTTTTTATGAAATACGTACATACGTACACTCGAATATATGGATTATATTCATCCCATTGTAAATGGAAATTGTACGTAGAATTATTAATATACAAATACATTTAACAAATAAAAGGTGAATAAAGTTGTGTGTATTTTACTAAAATAAAAAATAAAAAAAATCAATTGCATTCATTCATATTTTACATGATAAATGAGAGTTGAAAGGTGTGGATATTTTGTGTATTTTGTTTTGTTCATTTTTATTTTATTTCTTCCTCTCTTTTTGATATTGATATTTGTTCTGCTTTGAATGGCAATGAGCATGACAATCTCAATGACAATGATGTTATTATTTTCTACTTTATAATTGTCATCCTCTCTTTTATCAACGCTTTTCTGTTACCACCGATGATTGCATGTTCGTACATTCATCCACAGGTTTTGGGAAAAGATTGTGTCAAATTCTTACACGATTTTAATGTCAGAAAAAATACCGACCAGACAATAATAATGACTCTTTTACATACAATTAAAGTCGTTTTTATATTATACAAGATGTCATCTACGATTGGTGTCAGCAAAGAAATAACAGACGAGAGTAGTGTATTGAATTTGGATTCATATCGAATAAAAGGGCAAAATATATACAAAACAAAAAAGGGGTGATAAATATTGTAATGACCGCAGATTTAAATTACGTTTATAACTACAATACAACAATTTGTACAAATATTTGACTTTGACAAATTGTTTTTATTCAGACGTGACTTCGAATCTTACCGACCAACCGACATTCATTTCAAGCAAACAATTATGAAGACGAAAATAATGTTGATGAGGATGATGATGATGGCAATGATGAGGGCAATAATGTAACTAATGTATTAAATTCGTATTTACATTAGGTAAACAATAGCAGAAAATAGAGATAAAATTATATATATATATATATATATATATATATATATATATATATATATATATATATATATATATATATATATATATATATATATATATATATATATATATATATATATATATATATATATATATATATATATATATATATATATATATTTTAATGAAAAGAGATTAAATCGAGTAAACGAAATAAGAACATTTTTGTTAGGCAAAAATGTTTACATGACATCCTACATTATTTTTAATATGATTAATTATAATAAAAATGAAAAATGATTTGAGCAATTTTTGAAATCGTTTTTATACCGAAGCTTAAGATATAAATTTTACCAAATATTAAACCAACATTTGAGTCTGTCCTTCTTGGTTTTGACTCAGGAATTCATTGGTATTATTTTGCACACTTATACAATCTGTGAGTTACCAACTTTATAACAAATCAATACACCTCGGCTTGGGAAGTAGGGTACGATACATTTCAAAATTTTCAGAAAACAAATAAATACGAGAAACTCTAAGGATTACAAATATTTAAATTGCAAAGTCATTATTTGATATTAAATAGAAAATCAATTGGTTTATACGTATCTTTGCTTCTTCTACTTATTATCCTTGTTACGGTTAACTTAACTATAAACGATTAATTTGTAAAAAAAATATGAACTGACACGTTTTGCATTTTTGCATTTTAATTTTTGTTATCATGACAATTAAATCAGTGATGAATTGTTACGTACATATAATTTATTTCTGAAAAGACGTTACATTGTAAAAACTCTATCTACACCTTCACACAGATGTGTAATTTACTTAACACGAAGTTATTGCAAAAAGAATAATAAGAAATTTGTACAGTTTTAGTTGTTGTTCCACTTAGAGTAATGTTTCTTCTTTATGTTTAATTTTTGATGAATCTATTTCGTTAAAATGTTACAAAAAGGCTTATGATTAATTTTGAAAATATCGGTCTTAATTCCAATTAAAAGTAAATTTTTTTAATGAAACCTTTTCATTGCAGACTGTTAAAATTTGGAAACTCTAGATGAAATAGTCTTTAGATATTTTTATTTCATTGTATGGTAGATACTTTATCCTGATCATATCTACCATCTATTATCTCAAATACAGAAATAGATATTTTAAACGTAGTAAAAATTACAATTTTGAATAAAATCTAAATTCTTTTTATATCCACCTTTCCTTTTTGTTAGATCTACTGACTTTACTTTTTGTTAAAAAATGTTGTTATTTATCTTTTTACTAAAGTCAAGTATTTTACTAAAATTATAATATTTTTTACATCTCTTTGGAGATATTTATGTATTTTAAAATGTTTATTTCCATCTCTGTTGCAAATATCGAATTACTAGTTCAAATTAGTTTTTTTTGCATTTAAATATCCATTAGAATAAAAATGTTTATGTATCTGCAACCTGTACTAATTCCCATAATTATCAGTATCATCATTTTCATCATCATCTATCTTCGTTAGTTTATGTGTACACATTTACAGACATACTACCATATGAATGTCTATACCCTTCAAACATTTTAAAGTTAAAATTGTTGCGGACGCCACTTTTTAGTTGCTTCTGGAAGGTTGTGGGATGATCGCAGATTTACAAAAACAAAATACATCTCCGAGTATGTAAGTAAGTGTCTTTCAGAAGTTATTTTATAGATAGTTGATAATATACAAAAACAAAATGCAACACTTGATCTTCTAGAAGTTGTTTATAAGATAGTAGATGATTTACAGAAACAAAATACATTACTATTGTCACATGATCATCAAGAAGTATATAAAGAAGGGACTTCTAGAATTTATTTAGAAGATATTGCAGGAATTACAACAACAGACTACATTTCTATTGCCGCTAAGTCTTCTTTAAATTAGAAGATTTTAAAGGAATTGCAAAAACAAAATGTATTGCTTTTGTTTTTATTTATATATTTTTTATTTTCTATATTTTCTGTATAATAAGAGAAAACAACAATAACAGTTAACTGCTCCTGTTTTTCAACTTTGCCTTTGGAAATGTTAGTGTTATTATTATGAGTGAATAATTAAATTTCTTTAATTAAGAACTGTGATAAAGTTGTAATTTAAAAATTTAAATAATTTAAATCCGAAAATAAGATGATTCCCTTATAGAACACAAAGGGAATGGTTCATAAATCATAGACTAGAAAAGGAAATTAAAATTGAGAGTAAATTTTATAGAACTTATAGAAATATTTGAAGAATTGAAATCATAATTTTTTCATATTTACTTTTAAATGTGACAAATTAGCAATAAATTGAAACTGGAATGGATCCTAGAAAAATGCGTAATTTTACGACTTAAAATATGTGGAATATTTTGAAGTAATTTAATAATAAAATATTACAATTACTAAATAATTAAAGTTTTTCTTACAGCCGTCTGGATGCTACTTCGATGAGAATCAGTTTTTCCCGATGAATTTCAACTTCTGGAAGACTCTTCTAAGCCACTTTTGAAATAAAAAATGTTTGCAGGGTTCATAGAGAATAATACATTTAAACTTTGTAAACAATTACTTGTGCGGTGTTTAATTTATTTTGTGTTTTCCTTTTGCACACTCAATTAAAATACAATAAAAGTCTTCAAATTGTTAGGAAAAAAATGCACCCAAATTTATAGAAAATGTTTTATTATTAAAACATCTGTTACTTTTAATGAAGAATTGTTCAATTGTTCCGAAAATTTTTTTAACTTCGATATTCACAATATTTTTTCCAAGTATTTTAGGAAATTCAAATCGATTAAAATTTAACAAAGACATATTTTACTACAAATATATTTTCAAAAATAATAATAATAATAATAATAATAATAATAATAATAATAATAATAGTAATATAATTGATGTTTTGCTTACTTTATTGGCAATAAAAAAACAGTAAAATAGATAGTTACGATTTATCAGTCAATTGAAATATTTCCTTATTATTAATTATATATATTTCCTTAATGAAATAATTAACTTAATTTATTAATCAAATTAAAGTTAAAATTTAGAAAACCTAGAAATTGCACTTACTACTCTATTAATACTCAATAGAGCGTTAATTATGTAACAAGTATAATAATATATACCATAGTTTCATATAATCTGAAATTAAAATGTTAAATTTGGTGAAAATAAGAAAACATTTGACTCTAGTTCCAATATAAAGTTCCCTTTCGAAATTCACTTCAACGTTCATATTTAACGTAAAAACATTGGAATCGTGATGAAATTTGACATCAACAATTTTAAATCGTATAAATCGTTTTGTTAAGTTTTATTGTAATCGGTCCACACTTTCCCACAGGTCCCATATAAAGTCCCTTATATAGGACGTGTGGGTTAAAAAATATTTTTCCCGTTTTGAAATTCAAAATACACGAGTTTTTTATAAATCTAAGTGGTTTTACCAAATTATATTAGATCGGTCCATAATTTCCTTGGGTCCTACTTAAAACCCTATTAGCAAATTAGTTTGATCATAATTTATCATTTTGAAAATAATTGTCGTATCTACCGGAGGTAATCAATACATTTAGAACTACGTGTCCACATAATACCCTCAAATTACTTTTTAAACCATTTTGTTCGATATATACTTTATTTTATGTTTTTAAAATTTTATTTGTATGGGGGTACCTCTCCCCATAGTCTTATGCGCCGTACCTTTTTTGCAGTTAGGACCAAATTTGAGAACTCTCGTTTTTATAGTTCTTTAGATTCAATATTTGCTTTGTTTGTGAGGTCCACTTCAATATACAAATGTATGTAATAAAAATTTTTCAATGCACGTTTTCGTCTTTTGGATAATTTTTAGTGCGTAAAAAATAATTCGTGGCATCTGATTGGTTAGATAGTGCGCATCTGCTGAAATTAAATTATATCTAAATCATTAATCACTTATCTACGAGAAGCTTCATATCGAGAATATAGAGGTTAAACAATGTTTATTATATTCGACTATAAATTTTCTGTTTATATTTTGTTAATTATGGTCGTGGTCCTAAATCCTAGGAATCTTTGGAGCCACTTCCTAGAAAGCAGGGTCGAACATAATAATGATTCAATTCAATTATCTGCGTCTATAGAGGTGACGACAAACCCGACTCCGCTGCGGATGTAGCTTCTGACATAGTCAAATTGACATTAGACACTGACATAGAAGTCACTGAGTCTTCTCAGTCTAATATTATCATGCTGGGCGGACTTTTTGAAGAAATGGTGGTGGAAAAGGATGATGAAGACGCTTTTCTGGTCTCAGACCCAGACCTTGTCATTTATGAGCTGAATGGTGAAGGTAACTCGTATCAATCTTTACAATTCCAAAGCAGCTTAGGCTGCACTTTTACTTCGTCTCGCAGTAGGAGACATTGAGATCGCGCTAATCTAGGAACCGTGGACCAACATCGGAAAGATCATTGGACTCAGTGCAAAGGGCTACAAATTATTGTATGCTAAAGAATCTGGTAAGATAAGATCTTGTATTCTAGCCAGAAGGGACTTATGGGAGAATACCAACTCCAGGACATGGTTCTCCTCCTGCTATAGGGCGCATGACTATGGGGGCCCCTCCACCACACAATATGATACACAACATGATCAGGGCTGCGAATGGTCATCTGATAATGGTTAATGCCCATCACTCTATATAGGGAAAGCGCGAACAGGAATACTAAAGGTGAGTCTACCTTAGATTTTCTTCTTATTAATAATCTTGTAGTAGTGAACAGGGGCTCAAGACCAATTTGAATAACTGCGAACAAAAATACTTCTTGAAATTACGCTGACGAGTGCAGCACATTTCCTTATCGGATCATTAGTATTTAAATTCACTGTCAGGACTACAGGGGCTAAGCCTTAATCATTTTTGAACAGGAGAAGACCAAGGAGCAGAAGGAAATCTTTGCCAATTATTTTACGGCGAAATATTGAATGAGTCTTAAAGGAATGCACTGAACTAACAGATGGCTCGAAAAATGGTGATAAAATTGGTGGCGAAGTCTACATTTAGGAATTATATATATATATATATATATATATATATATATATATATATATATATATATATATATATATATATATATATATATATATATATATATATATATATATATATATATATATATATATATATATATATATATATATATATATATATATATATATATATATATATATATATATAAATTCATTCTTCGTACACATAACATTTCACCTTGAGCAGTTCTTATCTTTGCTATTTTACTCGTTGATTTCGCTCCTACATTACACTTTGCAGACATTGTAACGATCTGGACATGACAATTATTTTCATAGATTTTCTGTTTCTTACAACAAATAAATAAATGTCTAGAGGGCAAGAAATCATCGAAAGTGTTAACAAGGTGTTGAGAGATTCCTAACTATCCGCTTAACAAAATTAATTGAATAAATATCATATGCATCATTTTTTTAATGTTAAACATTAAATGTGAATATTGAATATTATGATTGGCATAATACTGGAGCAAAGAGGAAAATATGAAAAATTTTCAACATCTTGGATTTGCCACACACAAACTACAGACATTTAAGATTGTTAATAGTTCACAACAGGGCGCAGTTGGGCAAAATAGATTTTTTTCTAGAAAAAGAATTTGTAGCATTCCATCGTTTTGATAGATAATTTGAGCAAGATCGGAACAATATAGGATCTTAAAAATATTGGATATTTTTAAATCTAATTTTAAATAATTCAAAAACTGTACGAAACATATTACATATTTATGCATAGATTTTTTAGGCCTTGTCATGATAGTTTTGAAATTAAGACATGGGGTCTTAACACCCAATAATGCCCTCATAATATTAAATTCATATAAATCCATCCAGTCAATCAAAAGTAAGTGATTGATTAAAAAAAATAATAATAATAATAATAACAATAGTATAAATAATCGATTATGTCCCACTGTACATGGGTAAATTTTACAAATATATTCCTAGCAATAACCCTTTGTGAAGTTACATCGATCCACACACTACAAAATTTTTTTATAATATAAATTACTTTAGTACAATTCGATTTTTTTCTGGTTATAACTACTTCATCTGCCACATACATTTACAACTTGTCTTGTTAAACAAAAAATACATACATATGTATGTGTGTAAGTATGTATATGTGATTTACAAATTTATTTATTATTGCCCTTTGGGCTAAAATTTAATAAATTGAATTTTAAAATTCTGCCTAATAAAATTCATAATCTAAAATTGAAAATCGATTTGAACTATGAAACTATTATTGATTTCATATAAATAGAAATACAGTGGTTTCCCAGTTTAACGAATAATATAATGACAGGGCTGTTCGTAAAATCGAAAAATTCGTTAAATGGGATAATTTTTTTAGTCAACGTAGGATGACATTATTCGTCTTATTATATAACAAAATTAAATTTTATTAATTTATTTGAATGAAAATAACGAAACAGTACATATTTCTTATAAAAACAAATGGACATATATAGTGACCAAATTTTCCGGAATAAACATTAAAAAAATCCAAAAAGCTCTTAAGAGATTTTGTCCAGTAACATTTTCCACAAAAGGCCGTTTTCATTTGCGTTATATAAAGCATCTTTAGAAATGCTGTGCTGTATTATTGAATCATTAAATGTAAAAGATAAGGCTATACAAAATCTCGCCAATTTCTTTCATTAAACGAATACCGTATTAAATCGATGAAACCGGCCGTGTTTAACGTCAAATTAAAACGTTACATAAAACTTGTCCACTTCCAATTCATGTAAAAATTATAAAGAGTATATTATGATTTTTTTTTAATCAAATCATAGATGGAATTTTGTCGATTAGTTAAGAGATGACCAGTTTTGGAGTTCTACTATATATATATATATATATATATATATATATATATATATATATATATATATATATATATATATATATATATATATATATATATATATATATATATATATATATATATATATATATATATATATATATATATATATATATATATATTAAAACGCAGACATCAAGATAAAAAGAAAATTTTTCATTTTTTTCCATTTTCAGAGAATTCAAACACATTAAAAATTATATATTTTGGGAAATAACTTCAATGTTAATTAATCTCAAAAGACTGAACAAGACCTCTTAAACTGTACTGTGCCATTTCGTTCTTTAAAAAAGTTTTGGGGAGTATCTTTAATGGTCTTATAAAGATGCCTAGCTAAGACATCTAAAATAATTGAAAATTACATTTAAGCTTTATGAACTTTGTTAATTTGTTTTAGCGAAATGGGATTTCCGGATCATTTATGAAGCTATTCAAAACTTTTTAATTTTTTGTTACAATTATTAAAATTTAATCCTTTTTGGAAGAAGGATTGTTTGACGGTTTCCAAATTTATATTGTTCCCTCAAATTTAACGACTTTTGCCCGAACAGCCCGAAGACAAATTGTTTGTGAGCATAAATCAAATTTTGAGCACATAAACAGTTGCCAGATAAATTTAGACAAAAATCGTCAAATTTACTTTTCGAAATCGTCAGCATTAAAAATGACTTATCAGTATAAGTGTTTTTCTAATAAGGATTCAATTTTAACAATTGTAACAACAATTTTAAGTGTTTTGAATATTTTCAGAGAACTCGTTCCTATTTCGCTAAAAGAAAAATAATGTTAAATTATTTTAAATGGCTTAATGAGGCATTGCATTACAGATACTCACTAAAACTTTTTGGGGGAACGAAATGACATAGTACTAAAGTCTTTAAGATAAATATATTATTTTATTGTGTTAAAAAATTATCTTTGAGTTTTGAAGTTCCCGCAGATACCGATGTGTAGTTTGATTGTTACAGAAACGGCTTGTTTATTTTTTGCCTAAGTCATTATATGGACTTTAGGTCATTGAGTTTGTTAAAGGCAGCGAGAAAATTTAAATTTGGTCCAAGTTTTGGCGATGGATTATAAAAAACTTTGGTTAACAAATACAAAATTCAAAATTTTTAATGCTTGAGAAAAATCGTCAAATTTGAAGTATTAATCGTCAAATCGTCAAAATGACATTTTGGGCTCAGCAAATCGTCAAAATGATGTTAAATCGACATTTAAACAATTCTCTTATAAATTTTGAAAATTCTCTCCCCCTCATTTATTTCTCTTCTGTGTTCTGATCGGAAATACAATCACCTTTTTCATATAATTCTATTATTTTCAATATATCTCTAAGTAATAAGAGCATTTTGATAGGCATTTTGATATACGCGTTTCAAAAAATGGACAAAATAACCAAAATTTTGTTGCAAACAACAAACAATAATAACTGTTTTATTGTAACGTATTATGGTTTTGCGTTGTCTACAAATTTTTTGTATGAAAAATCTTTAATGCATACATATCTACTGGGGTGATCGATTCTTCAATATATTGTAGGAACCGGTTTTCGTTTTTTTTTTTTTTCAAAAAATTTAATTTAATATAAACCGGTTTCGGTAAAACGACTCAAATAATAACAATAATGTTTTATTTTTATTTACAAAACAGTTCATATGGGTGTATTCTAATAACAATTAAGCTTTTTAAAAAACGCTTAAATAATTTTTGTTTATTATTTTGTTTATTTCTTTTAAAATAAACTCTTAGAAATAAAACGCAATTCAAATGTTTTAGAGTTTACTGATTTTTATACTGTTCACCAATAACTTTGATATTCCGGGTATAACGGCAAGGAGGATTATAATATACATCATAATCACAGTCGGTTTAGCCTTGTCCGTCTGTTTGTTGACGGACGGTCACAATAATAATTCGAATTAAAAAGAAAATTGTTCAGATTGTTTGTTATTATCCTAAGAAGTTTAAAACCAGCAAAATCGGTCTAGAAACAAAGAAGTTTTACATGAAACAAACTCAAATTTAAGACGAAAATTTTTGAAAATTTTATAAAAACTATTTATCAGATTAAAATAAGATGTAAATATGATGTAAATCTAAATACATCCCATAACTATTCCAAGAATCGTCAAAATTGGATAAGTAGAAAAAAGTAATAGTCAAAAATATATATTTTATGACTCTTAATTTACGCACACACGAAATTACGCCGAGTGTAAATGTCTATCTAAATGTTGTTGAAACATCATGTGGTGAAGGGTATTATAGATTTGACATAGCAGAATATAACACCCTTATCGTTTTGCTTTGTTTTTGTACAAATTAAAATTAAAAATGATTTCATGACTCAGCGTATATGTAGGACATATACTTAACAAAGCATTGAGTAAAATTTCAATCTTTCCGGATCCAAATAATATACAGAATAGTCACTGCTTAGAACTTTAGATACAGTAACAGTATTTTCCATATCAGTTTTGTTGGAATAATTAATGAATGTATCACCCACAGGAAAGTTACGAAAGTATATTATCAAAAAGCGAAACCGACTTAACCAAAATAAACCGTTTAAACCGGCTATTAAAAATCGGGTCAATCTAGCTATTGAGAAAAATACTCTTAACAATTATAATACTCTTAAAAAGTATTACAAAAAATGTTCTGCCTGTTTTTATTTCTTTTAAAAAATTAGTTATATCGAGTACTAAATTATTTGTTTTGTTCGTTATATAAGGTATTCAATGAGAAAAGTATGAATGTTCGTTAAATCACGAATTCGCCATACTGAGTATTCGGTCAACCGCACTGAACCAAAAAAGATAGTAAATACAAGGAAAAAGGGTGAAGAATTGAAGAAAAGTAGGTTATAGATCAGCCAAAGAAAATTTTAGTAAATTTTTCGTAAATTCTTCAAATTGAGAAGAAAATGCTCAATATGACTATTTGAATTCGTTAATAAAAATTCAGTTAATTAATTAATATTAATCAATTAGAATAAAACATTATTCAAATTGACAAAAATTATTTATATTGAAGAATATTTTTCAATTTAAATACCATATTTAAGTTCAATTTACGAAATTTTAGTTTAACTGAGGAAAGAATTATGTTAAATTGTTGTAATAAATTAATACATGAAACGGTAAATATAAAATATTTCATGAAAAATTCCGATATAACTAAGGGAAGGAGTACTCCCCATTAAAAGCAAATTTTAATAATCAAATATCTAAAGAACTGTAATAGCGAAAATTTTCAAAATTTGTCCCAATGACTTTCTAAAGGAAGGAGAAGTAGACCCCATACAAAGCAAGTATTGATTATCGAATATCTATAGATCTACTACCATCAGAATTTGGTCCCAATTGCATTTTTGATTTGTGAAATTTCTTTCGAGATCTAAGACTGATGAGAATTTTTGTGCAGCAATGCGCACCGGGAAAAAACTAGTTTTAAAAACTAGTTTTAAAATATTTTTAATGAAATTGTTCAAAACTGAAGAACCTTTAAAGGCTTTTCCAGAAGTGATACATATTTCATATTATATACATATTTTAAAGACAATAAATAAAATATTTAAAGTTTTGTAGTTAAATAAGTTAAAACACCTTAAACGGTAGCTATAGCCAAATATAGACCGACATTCATCAAATTAGTAATATATATTAAAAACTGGTAGAAATTTTAAAAGTGATAGTTGTCAATGAAATTGGTTTATATTTACGAGTTTTTAAGCTTATGAACGTTTTTAAGAAAAGGTCCATATATGGGAGCTATAACAAAATATGGACTAGTATTCGTCAACGTGCATTAAAATCAGTGACAAAAATTATTATAACACATTGATTTGAGGTGTATCAAATTTTTGAATGTTTTAGTCTATACATTTTTTTTCTACTGACCCGATTTGATTATATAAATTCAGTATAAATCCAATCACATTTTGATGAAGATTTAAGAAAAGTTCTTCTTTGGAATTTTGAGGTTGTCTCAAGTACGCCGGTACCATAATTTTTTGCTAACGGACCGATATAGATGATTTAAAATAGATCAGCATAGGACAACAACAAACAATAGTCAAAATTTCATTGAATTCGGATAATTACTCTGGGCGTAAGAATGTTTCCAACAGACAGACAAAAATGGCTTAATCGACGCAGAATTTGATTTCATGCAAGAATAATTATACTTTATGGGGTCTTCTTCGCGTTACACATGGAATGCCAAAGTTAATAAACCCGAATCACCACTTGTGATTGTGGGGGGTATAAAAATATTTTTTATGGAATAAAATACTAAAGACTTCAGAATTTTCGGAGAGGGTATGCACACAAAAAGATCTTTTTTGTTGGATCAAATTATTATTTTTTACTTTTTTGATAACCATTGAATTTTCAGCAGTTCAAGACGACGATGTTTTCATTTCACTTTAACGTTTTTAATCTTGGAATCGGTTGTGGGTCAACGTAAATAAATAAAAACAAGTAAGAATGCCATATTCGCCTATGATGAATATTTCCTTCTACATGCTCTAACCCAATTTTGTCTATAATATATATAACATAATATAATAATATTTTGTCATTATCACTTCATTCATGCGCCAATTTTCCAGAGATATGCGATATGAGAAATGTCTTTAGTTTATATACATAATTTTCTTATAAAGGTTTATATAAAGTTTCCCTAATAGTTTTAGAAATATACTAAATGAAAAATTCCATTTGTAAGGAATGCCCAGTTTCTTATCCTTATCCCAGTGTCCTATCCAAAATTTAATCTTTAATATTTTATTATTAAGTCTTTTAAAGAAATTTGCTTTTAAAGATTCAGAGATATGCTATATTGAAAAGCGCTATAAAGAACATCGGTATATAACTTTATTCATTATATTTTTATTCATATTATTACACGTATCAAGTTTTGCATATTTGTCTATTTTTGACATATTAGAAAAATAACTTTGTAAATTGTAGAGAGTTCTAAATTCGTCCTCATTGGAAAATTAATATATTTTAAAAGAATATATAATGTATGTACTATTTATTTCTTATGGCTTTTTATGTACTTAAGCTACGCACATGTTTTCTCATGTTCCTTTCCAACATAAATTTTTCGCTATTTCATATATTAATAACTTCTGTCAGCAGTTTTTAAAAAAATTTGGAGTTTTTGCAACAATTTGGAGTTTGTGAATACAAAATAAATGAACATAAGAAAGGGATAACAAAATAGGCTTTACTTAACTTATAAATGAATCGGAAAAAAATCTGTTAGAATCCAAATTACCTTCAGAATTTGAAATCGTGTTTTCACTTGTATTCAAACTTGTATCACTAATCTAACTCGTGCTAGTGGGAAATTTACTCAAATTATTTATTTTGGCTCTTTTATCATTAAATAATTTATTTTTGTTCCTTACAACAACAATGTTTTTTTTTTAAATTTTACATCAAAAACGGGACTTTTTATACAAAAACACTTACAAAACTATTACAAATAATGTTATGTTATATTTTGAGGATATTTTAGAATATATTTACTTTTGTTTATGACTTTGTTTGTTGGACAATACTCTGTCCAAATTTCATTGCGGTTGTTAGCATGCCAAGTACAGACAGACTGATGAAAATATATATATCGACTTAGATTTTCATTTGTTGCAAGAATATATATATGTAAAAAATATTGGGTTTTATAAGATTCTTTCTTACCGTTACGCACTTTTCACCACTTGTGGTGATGGTGGGTATAAAAACAACAATATATATGACTGTGGTCCAACCAATGTTATATAAAAAATGATTTTCCTCTTTTATGTTCCAAAATTTCAAAATTAGTTTCCATTTTATTCCAGAATATCTCTAAATCATATTTAAGAGCCGTTATTCAAGCACGACTTTTAGTGCATTTTTCCAACTGGAAAAACGAAAAGTTTGGATTGTTTTTATTTTAATATACATTTGATGGGTATTTCATGCTTTTATTGTAGTATAATGAATCAATTTGTCTATTACATGGAATTGTAACAGACAGTTTACATGTTGAATCCATTTCTCATAAGCAGGAGTTCCAGCTAAAAGAATCGATAAAATGTCAAAAGCGTATTTAGTGAATAACTTTTATGCATTTCTATTGGATTTAACAAAAAAAATGGAGTTTTTCTTTTTCCCCTGAATAATGAAAATGCAAATTGAAGTGTAGTTGTTGTTGGATTTACCAAGAATAATTTTTATTTACATATTAAGCGTTATAAAAAAATTTAATTTTTATTTCATTTCTTTTTTGTTGTTGTTATTGTTGTTTTTGTTGTTGAATTTAATAGTTATTGTAATTTCAAAGTGATGTATTTCTTCTGACATCCTTTACCAAGTTGATCTGTGTGGTTGTTGTTTGAGTTATTTCTATTGTTGTTTTTTGTTGTTTTGCAAATATGCATGAAGACATAAAGTGTTGCATGAATAAAAGATTTATTAAATGTTCATAAAGAGTTGAAAAGATTTAATATGAAGTTGTTGTCGGTATAATTCAATTCAGTTTAATAGTGTTTTTTCGCCTTCGTCTGTTTTTACTTTATAAGTTTTTTATATTTTTTGTATTTTTTAGTTAAGTTTTTTGTTTTTCATATCAAAAAAGGATGCCGCTACAAAAATTTTATGTTTTTAAAAAATAAAAATCGGATTTTATGCGTTTTTCGGTGAACGCAATTTTTATGCAAACGCATGAACCAAAATGTATATATGCACACACACACATCCATATAAAAATACGTTACACATACACATTTATACGAAAAGTTAAATACAATGAATGAAAATAAGTAGAAAAATTAAAATATGAACATTAAATAAGAACTAGCACATATATTATTTTATTTATGAACATTATACCTGTATTCATTTCTCCGATTTAGTTTTTTTCCTATTACTTGTATATATATATATATATATATATATATATATATATATATATATATATATATATATATATATATATATATATATATATATATATATATATATATATATATATATATATATATATATATATATATATATATATATATATATATATATATATATATATATATAATTAATTAAAATTTTAATGTTTGCAGTAAATAAACTTGTGATGACATTATTTTCCTACGATGACATTATTTTCGGGGCCAGTCTAATAAAAATTTACATTCCAACATGAACCATGCAGTTCTTCTAGCAATAGCAAATACTTTCATGATATATATCTAAATTCCTTGTGGGATATCGAATATATTTTCAAATTTGCATTTCACTTTTAAGTAAATTTCTGTTTAACTAAAAATTTATTAAACCAGAACTGTTGGTCATGGGTATGTGGTTGTGTAAAATATATTGTATACTCCAATGGTGATAAATTTGGTTAAAATGTTGCTGCTGCAACCACAAAATATAATCAACAGTTGCTATTTAACAAGAACTACTCGTAATAAGATGTAAAAAATAAAATAAATGAAATACTGAAAGGAGGGATCAACAATTAAATTCTTTTAAAGCGGGGATGCCGAAAATCAGAGTTTCACCATAAAAAATTACTAATAAATTGTTTTCTGCATCAGTTTTTATTTAAATAAAAAATAACACAAATTCAACATGGAAACTATTTTTATTTAAAATCAGACATTGTTATTTTAACATTGACAATTTTTACAGAATTTATTGTGAAAAAATCGTTTTTCTTTGTGTGTGTATTGTACGATTATGTCTCATCGCATGTATATATTATGATGCTCTGGAACTTGCAGATAAAAATGGTCTCACAATGTTCGAGATCGAATGAATATGAAAATAATTATTATTGTGTGAGTATTATACAAGATCTAAAACCAAACTATTTGGGAAGTGCGCTTAGAATTATTGTCTTCTTTGAAGTGATTGTCAGATTCAATGCTAAGTTCTTTAAATACTTTCAGTATATTACAGCAGTTGTCCAACTGCAACCGAGACTTTTGACCACCTGAAAAATTGAATTCTTGTGATATTTTTATTTCAGTTTTTATAAGTATATGAAATACGAATATTTATCTGATACAATATTTAAACAAACAACTTCTTACGCTGTATTAAAGAATGATCAAAAGTTTTGAAATGAATTTCCGAAATTGTGATCTCTTTTAATATTCTAGATGCCAATGTTTATATTTTCATTCTGATGTCCTTTGAATAATGAAATATCTGACATGCGAAGTTAAACTGAATTAAATTTAAATTAAAAATTGGATGTAGCACACACAGAGAAAAGTAAAATCAACGTTGAAAATAGTTGATTTTAGACGGTGTTAATTTTTTTCTTTCTGTTAAAATTGAACATTCTTGGGATTGGAGGTAAATTATATTGTATATTTTAGAATTTACTACTAAAACGCTAAATCGACACAAATTGATTCAAGATTATATATACACATTAACATAAGTCACTGTCACATCATGCACAGTGTTTAAAAGATTAGAGAACAATTTAAATATAAAAGTGTTTAACTTAAACAAATATTTAATTTTATAAAATATTTTTTTTTATTATTTCATTTAAATAACATCTTTTTCCTGTCTTAATAATAACAAATTATAAATATACAAAACAGTTTATATAACTACTGACTGGAAATTCACCGTCAAGTAAATTATTTTTATTTTTAATATGGGGAGGTATGTCTGTCATGATTTTTAATAATATCTTCCTCCATTCATTTCTCTTAAAACCTATTTTTTATAGAAACATGTTGTTCTCAAATAGGATCGTCCAAGTGGCCCCTCAAAAGCTCTTTGGTTGATATTAGGTATCTAGGAAGAAATTTAAAATTGTAAGGGGTGTTATATAAGATCCATAAACGAACAAATTTCGCATTGTGATTAGGGTTATTGTCTCGCTGGTGCAATTCAATATTCAAATTAAATTCAAAATAAATTTATATTAATTAAAAAATATTTGAAATTTATAATATGAATTCAAACAATTTTCTTTTTATATTATTATTTTATGTTATTTATTTTGTAATTTATTAATTTAACAAACGTAACGTACAAGACGAATTCAACCTGGTGTTGTCAATAGGCCAGGTGTTAACTGACACGTTTTTGTGGATTTCAAATTATCTTTGTATTGAAAACTATTTTTGAGAATGTATGTGTTAGAATTTTAAAAACATTTTTTGAATGAAAATTTCGTTTGCAATATAAAATATTTAATTATTAGAACACATCGGTTTTTAACTGCGTTAATATTGAAAAATCAAAATATAAATTGTATTTTATTAAAAAAGATTAAAATGTAAACAAATTTCGTACACAATCAAAATTATCACAAATTTTCTTTGATATACGATATTCGTCTTTGACATCTAGAAACATTTTTAGTAGAGTTGCCTTCTATTTTGGTCTTGTGACACTACCTTGATGAATTTGCCTTTGTAACGTATTAACAACCAAACAAACCATAGCAACCTTTAATATTTTTCTTTCGAACCATTAAAGATAATTAATTTAATTTTCAAACAAAAACAAGAACGGAAAAAAACTAACGTAAAATGTTCTGGGGTTTAAGTGAAGGATTAGATTTGCTTGGTGAATATTTAAATATTTTTGATAATGCCAATGAGACAGCAAAGAATGAAATTGATGAGAATAATGAGGAGAATAAAAAACATTTTAAAAAAGAATTAAATATTCTGATATTTGGTGGAAATGATCCCCGACATATAATTAAGACTATGGCAAAATTATATTCTCATAATTTACGGGATATTACACCAATTTTAAATTTTTACCTTGTAGATGGATGCATCGAAGTAGTGGCACGGAATATGATTTTACTTAGTATAGCATTGGAAAATCCAGGCATCATAAATCTTCGAACTAAAGTCCATTTATTTATGGATGTATTTGGAAATGCATTAATGCGAGCAGCATCTTATAGCTATGTAACAATTAAGGCGAAGTCGTTGATTAAAGCTATTACCGATGAGGATTATTTAAAAAAAATAACACCAATGTTAAATATAGACCACATGAAATACCGAGAACGCGATGGGCTAGAAAATTCATTCAATTTTTGGTTGTCAATGCAGGGGCGCATATTTAAGATACAAGAATACTGGAATGCCAGAGTTAGAAAAGTATTAGGAACTCGTTATGACTTTCGACAAGGGCAGTTTGACTGGGATCTCAATATGGTATTGAAAGATCGCGGAGGAAAACAGATATGTTCACAGGTAAAATTAAAAAAAATTCATATCTTATTGTAATTTCTTGTAACTTTTCCAACTATTAATTAGAGTTTTACGAAATCGTCATATACAGTTAAGAACTTTTAATAATTTACCAGTAAATTTAAATAATAATAATAATAATAATAATAATAATAATAATAATAATAATAATAATATATTAGTTTTGTTCCTTTACTTGCCAAAAATAATTAAGAATATTAGAGAACATAAATAACAAACAAAAAACATTACTGGATAACATTTAATTACATTTAATAATTATTTTATAAGAAAATATTTGAAAATTTCACATTAAAAGAAAATTTATTATTATGTGCAAACTATTTTGATTGAAGATGTTAAGGGATTTAAACAGGCGATAGAACAGATTTAAATAAAGAAATTGAGGTAAACGTTTATGCACTTGCATTTGGAGAAATTATTTAGAAATTTTAGAAAATTTTGGCTATTCCGAATCCTTAGTAGCCTCCACTACAAATGCGTGTAAGTAAATACGTACATACACACTCACACATCCACTCTCAAACGTATATAAAATATAACCGTTTTTCTTATATTCAACAGAAGAACACTTAATGAGTCATAAAAGTATTTATAATTGTGACTATAACTTTTTTCTACTAAACCGATTTTGATAATTTTTAGTATGATAATGAAGTACATATAATTTATATTATACCAAAATCTTATTATAATTTGACCTGAGTATTTGCAATAGTCCTGAGAAGTATCCTATTTAAAACCAGCTAATCGGTTCGGTATGTTTAAAGATATAGACCGATATCTAAGACAACCTCTTAATTCAAGCGAAACACTAATTTTATCAATTATTAATCGACCAATTAGAATTTTCCCATAATATAAAGTTTAATATACCTCACTACCGTTCCAAAAAATATCAAAATCACTTCAGTAGAAAAAAAGTTATAACCAAAAATATTTCTGATTTTATGACTTATTAAGTGTTCCTGTGTTATATTTAAGAAAAACTTTTATATATTGTATACGTTTGTGTGTGTGTATCTACTAAACTTAACGGTGTAGGGTATTGAAGATTCGGCATAGCTGAATATAACATCCTTACTTGTTAAAATTATTATTTCTGTAGTTAAACCATTTAACTGCATTGAACCCCCGGTTAAAAGATTGTATGGAAAACCCGAAAATTAAATAAGGTCGAAATAATACGAAATAAATTTTGTTTTTCCTTAATAGGAATATAGATATTGGCGCGAAACTGGGATTGCTTTTACATTTCCTGAATATGAATATAGTAAACCAAATAAAACGCTTTCAGCTGGTTTAATGCGAAATGGTCAGAAATTTATTCATAGAGGCTATGTGGGTGACATTCAAACAGGACCATTTACAGCATTTGGTCTAAAATCAAGCGATGCTCGCATAACAAAATCATTTCATGGTGAAAATAATTATCGATCAACAGATATCACCGAACGAAATCTGCTAGAGCTATTCCACGAATTAGCAACACAAACTTCATATGATCATGATACCAGTTTGACGCGTAAATATGGCGGAATACGTCTAAAAATGGGAAAGAATCTAATCCATAATGAATGTGATACAGAAGCAATAAAGAAGTACGATAAACCCTGGATTTTTATTCATGGAATCAAAATTCACTTTTTATCAACAGATGACATTTTAGGATTATCACAAAACTACTCAGAACGTTGGACTCGGTTTTTTGACATTGCATTTGTTGGGCACAACTATTTTACATTTCTAAAAGAAAACTTTATAAATGTTTTAGCGCCTCAATCTCTTTTAATAATGGAAACGAAATTAATGTCAACATGTCGAAAAGAAGATATAAATAAATTTGAAGAGCAGATTTTCAATTACGCGAAACGAAATAATCTTCAAAATGTTATAAATAACAAATCATTAAATTCAAATAATTCAATTGTGAAGTTTAAACGATTTATTAACATTTCAGAATAATGTTTGAAATTATTCCTTAAATAAACATATTACAAATTCCAAAAAATTGTCTTTTTTTTTACTGAATTATAATCACGTTCGGAAATAAAGAGTAAATGGGATCCAAGTCTTCGGTTTGCCTCTTTAGTTTCCGGATTTAAAATCCATAGATAACACATTTTGGTTGATTTGAAATCCATGGCTAACACTTTTGGCATTTTAAAAGGAAGATATTTACATCTGTCCTGGAGGAAGAGAGGCTATCGGTATAACTCCATATGCATATACATATATATATATATATATATATATATATATATATATATATATATATATATATATATATATATATATATATATATATATATATATATATATATATATATATATATATATATATATATATATGACAAGTAATTGTATATGGTATATTGAATAAAATTCATAATTCATCATAAATAAATATATATATATATATATATATATATATATATATATATATATATATATATATATATATATATATATATATATATATATATATATATATATATATATTTATTTATGATGAATTATGAATTTTATTCAATATACCATATACAATTACTTGTCATATATATATATATATATATATATATATATATATATATATATATATATATATATATATATATATATATATATATATATATATATATATATATATATATATATATATATATATTTATTTATTTATTTATTTATGATGAATTATGAATTTTATTCAATTTAACTTCTTTTACTAATATATTTGTTTATTATTTTTTTAGAATATTCGAAGAAAATTCTTCCATTTGAAGACAAAATCTATTTAGCACTTATATATCAAAGTTCTACGAAAAATCGACATTTGCTTCAGTGTATATTTCGCACTGTAAAATCTTAAAAATCATCCAGACAAATGTGATTCGATATTCTTGATATCTAGAGTCGAAGATAAATATCTTTTTGATTTTATTAAAATACTCTAGTTTTATAATTACGCCAAGTCCAAAGTTATTTCAGCCGCATTCCATTAAAATATGGAATTAGGCTTAAATATATATTTAATGGTTTTATTACGTATATTTATTATTATTTTTGTCAATAAAAATTACAAATGAGCTATAGTCTTATAAGAGTCGATAATCATGGAATTATATTTAAGACAGTTAAAAAAATTATGCTAATTTTTTGAATGGAATTATCCACACTCAAGATTTTTTTAGGCTTAACTCTCTATTCCGGGATTGGGTCTAATTAATAACATATATTAAATACAATAAAAAAAATTATTGTGCTAAATGTAAATAGAACTGTTCCTATTACATACTGATATTCTAGTAATCCGATTTGGATGAGTTTTGGTATGATGATATAGTACGTTTGAATTCTGTCTCAGATATCCGTCTACAACTATTTTACTATTGAAGGGACATAGCAGTTTTTAAATAAGAAGCAGCTTAGAACAACAGAAAACAATCTGGCCGAATTTTATTGAATCGTAGTTGTTTCTTTTTGGAGTTACACTCAAGGGCAATATATCAATCATATACCGGGAATATTGATCATAATAAAATTCTTCCTGGGGGTAGTAATAAGATTGCATAGTATTCCAAAAGGATACAGAACAAGTAGAGGTCATACTTAAGGGTCACACCAAGAAGGTCTGTCTTTGCATCATATAATAGGTGTTTCCGATATTCGTACTGGGCGTCTATTAACAAAGATTTTTGATAGACAAATAGTGTCTAGTGTTTAATAGGTAATTCATGCGGCAGAGATTAGACAATTTCATCCTGATTGCTTAAAGTTAAATTTGGGGTCTTAAAAAACAAATAAATGTCGCTAACTTTCCTGGATATACTGGCCCTTTATCTGTTATTTAATTTTCGAGAATGGTTACTATCTACCTACGACAGTCGATGGTGGTTGCGTTAAATTATGGGATTTGCGTCAACTAAAAAATTTCAAAACAATACAACTAGGCGATTCTTATGAAATAAATGATTTATGCTTCGATAAAAGTGTTACATATTTTATTTTTAGGCACATTTTGGCCCCCATATGTTACGCTATGTTGAGTTAGAAATTTCACTTCGATGGATGTTGCATAATTATCAAAAATAAGTTAAGAGAAAATGGGTTCAAAGTCTTTGGTTTGTCTCCGAATTCCCCGGGTTTGAAATCAATAGATAACATGTTTTAAAAGAAAGATATTTAGTAACATGTTTCAGAAGTAATATGGAGCTGATAAACTGCCTAAAATCAGAGTCTGAAGCGATGCCTACACCTATTCTAATAAATCTTATTCAATTAATACCCAAAAAAGTGCGATGAATTTAAAAAATACGAAATGTTAAAAGTTGCATATATTGAACGGCTAAGTTTTTGTTTTTAATTGTTATAGTTTTCAAGCAAATTAATTTTTGTTGTCCAGTAGAAATTCTATGGGTAGGTATCGAGAGCTCAGCTGAACTTCTACGGCCTTACATCACTGTCTCGTAGGATTAGAGGTTACCTCCAACTTTGAAGTAAGGCATCATTGTTAAGTTACCGAAATATGGCGACATTATAAAAGAATAAACTTTTCAATAGCCTTCGTCACCATCAGACGATCTGCCTAATGGAAAGCATTGAGAAAAAAGGAGCTATGTACGAGGATGCTAACTCTTAATACTTCACAACGGTCAACCATTTCAAAAAAAATGCAGATGTTATTTGTCTACTCTCGCACAAGATATCGAACATGATCACAAATATCCAGACAAACAAAGCTTTAAATATTCAACGCATGTGTAAAATCAACACTGTACTACGGAAGTGAATCCTGGTTAATATCGAAAACCATCACGCAAAAACTACAGGTTTTCATCAACAAATGCAGAATATTCTTAAAAATTATATCAACAACATATATCTGAAATATTACAAACGAGGAACCTGATACAATACAAATGAAGGTAGATCAGCAATAGTATCAGACACCCGGAATACACAGAAAACATAAGGTGGAACAGCATTATTTTTTTTGTGCATTACAAACATGACGTATCTACGCACTTTATTTGTACAAACTGAAAAATTACAGAAATTCTCAATTGTTGTTACTTGTTTTATTTCAAAATATTAAATTCAGTTCCTAAAGTGAAGAATATATCGAGATATATTACGTAGGTAAAAAATGAGGCTATAATTTTAATAATAAAAGTAAATATTCTTCTAAACTACTGAAGAGAATCTACATATTCAGAACTTGAAACATTTTTTGCAAATATTAAATAAAATGATTTTAATTAAAATTTTGGATTTAATTCTTTTAATCGAGTTTAAAACTTTAATAGAAATAACAACATACAATATGAATTTATATTTAAATTAAAAAAATAACAAAATTTTTTAAAATATACATATAAATATAATATTTAGTTCTTATATCATAATCAGTAATTATTATTGCCTTTCTTTCTTTTTTGATCCCCATGTTGATAATTTGAACTGTAAGTTATTTTTTTGGGAACGAATATTATTACTCTGATTTCGTTGTGTATTGCTGTCATCATTTCGCAATATTTGATCAAAATGAACATTTATGCGATTTGCATGTTTATTCAATTTATTTCTAAACTTATCAGACTCTATTTTTAAATCAACAACTTTTCGACGCGGAACATGTCGTAGAGCTCTTGTCCAATTACCAGTTTGTTTAAGATCCAACATAATATTTACCATTTGGTTTAAAGTAAGCGATTTTCCTGAACCTGCTCCCCATTGTAAATATTGATCAAGAGGTAGGCGAGCCATTCTTAGACCAAGTCGTTTGGCTTTTGCCAATGACAAAGGTTCATTATTTATCTAAAATTATTAATTCCAATTAATAATAGTACTATTATTACTATTATTTTAATTTACTTACTGTATCGACCATAGCTCCGACTATGTAGACATCATCCGGATTAAATTTTACAAGATCAGTCCGACAATGTGGAGTTAAATAAACTAAATTCTCTTTAGGAAATATTTCTGTGAAACATTTTTCATGAACATTCATAGGAAATTCTGGATTTAACATTGTTGGTATATATCGTTGTAAACTCTTCATACATGTTGTATTCAAGTTAACATTACAATAATGCAAATCAAATGGATCGTCATGGGCACGATTCTCAGCAAAACAGAGCATTAGCTGTTTGGCAGCATTTTCTGCCTCTCTTTTTGTCATGTAATCATCATAAGAGCAATCCAATACGATTTTCGGCGAAAATTGCATGGCTCTGATAAGCCTAAATTAAAAAAAAAATATTTAGTATTTTATTTTTATTTTATTTATTTATTTTTTATATTAAGTAAAGCTTTTATCAAATGTTTTATCTTCGTAAAATATATATTTTATAGTTATTATATGTCAATAAAATACTAAATACAAAATTTGCAAATTATGTCAATCTTTATTTTGTGCCTAATTTCCAATACCTATTATTAAATGTAATAATAAATAAATTATTATAAAATTTATACTATACACTGTGTATATTAAAAAATAATTAAAAGCAAAAACATTTTATTATAAACATTTATTTTAATTAAACTGAAAAAGAATGATAATTTTTACATTAACCAGACCATTTACTAAAATCCTATATCGAAAATAAAAAGTAATGATGTATTTATCTAGATTATAATTGTTATGGTTTTGTGAATGCTAATGGAATTTAGAGTAAATTTTACTAAAAACATTTCTTGAATTGATTTTGAGATGATTTTTAGAAAAATAATGAAGCAATATTTGTAAATTAGCAATGAGCCCTAATGTTTTGTAAACGAGAATAGGGAATTGCAAGTGTTGTTTATTTGCATATCTATCCATCTCTTCAGTGGAGTAAAAAAAGGTTTTCAAAATTCTGAAGAATATTACATTTACCTATGATTCATCCATTGATTTATGGTGGAGTCATAAACTCTTAGAAACATTGAAACATGTCCCAACCCATATATTATATGAGAATTTTCTGCTCTCTCTTGGCGTATCTTCTCCATGCGCTCTTGAGATGCAACTGCCTTTTCTTCTTTTTTCCTTTGTTTCGATTCTTTTTTCATTTCAATTTGCCACAGAAATCCGTAGTATTTCATACGTGCTGATTTAGAGGGTAATGTAAGAATATGTTCCCAATGATGATCTTTAAAGAAATCTAGTGATGGAACACGTCGTCCTTCCTGATTTGCAATATCAACTTCCAATTGTAAGACTTTCAAACGTTTTTTCGTTTCATCTTCGCTTAATTCAACATTAAATTTATTATTCTCCAATCTATTATCTTCTACATTATTCTTATTATTCTTTGGTATTTCACTGGCAAATGGATTTACAAATGCTTTAGCCGGTTGGTGTGATTGGGAGTTTCCTAAATCTCCTGTAAAATCCTTTGTCGATTTCATACGAACGACGAAATTACAAACATATTCATTTTGTCTAATAAGCGAACGAAACACATTTAATTTTGGAATATTTTTTAGCATTTCTTTTTATGAATTTGATTTTAAAATATATTTGTTTACTTTATGAGCTCTTAAATAACTAATTATTGAGCGAGAATTATTTTTTGACGTTTCTGTTATAGACATTTTATCATCGTGAACAAAACAAACTTTGCAGATTATTTATCAACCGCTGTATTCAAAAAGTGTAAATAGAGAATGTCAATAAAAATATAATAAAATTATTCTAAATTTCGAAGTCTCAAAAATTTATCAATAATCTAATTTTTATTTTTTTCTCTTCAACTTTTCAAAAAAAAAAAAAAAATAATAATAATAATAATAAATCCATAACCTAATTCTGTTTATGTGATTAAATTTATTATAACATCTAACGATATATGTATTCATATATTTTTTTGGAAAAAAAGATTTTAATAAACAATGTTATTCGAATTTCTCTTCTTTGTCGAATTTCTCTTCTTTGTCGAATAAGAAATATGAGAAATTTGTCCAAACGATGAAATTAGTTAAGACATTTAAAATGCTTAAAGCGACAGTTCCGAAATTTGCTCTCAATCAACATAAGAATTTGTTTTAAAAATGTAGGATAGATAAGAACAAGAGGAGGGGTGTCTCCCATGGAAATCAAACATAAATTAACAAATATCTTAAAAACTATAACAGTGAGAATTTTCACGTTTGTTTTTAGTCACATTTTAATGTAATAACTCTGCATTACCTTTTTTATAAACTGTTTTGATAAAAACTTTAGTTATTTTAAATAAAAATTCATTTTAATTAATTTTTTTAATAGATTTAAAGAAATGCTTAAAGCCCTTTTTCACACATCTGTTCATAAAATTCCAACATTTGGGGAAAGTAAGGTCAAATTTTAATATTTTCTTCGTAAGCAAATAATGATGCTGCTTTGGAGAGAATATTTGTAAAGACACCATAATTTCGTAGCGATTTTAATGAATACAAAACATCTTGCAATACCTTATGTTGCAGCATTGTAAGTTGGCAACATTTTTAATATAAACATCACGCAAAAATATTGGAGAATTTATTGGTGCCGACATTACCGCCGCGTTATATTTTTGCTGCAATTTTAATTGAAATTAAAACATTTTATTGTCGCTTTAAAAATTACAATCAATTTTAAAATATCAAAATATGTCTTTAATTTGTGCGAGTAAGTAGAATTTATTTTTATCGAAATACACTATTAAAGGTTATATTTGATTCAAAAAATCCAAACTAAAGTCCTTAAAAAATATTTTTCATAAAATTGCACGTTTTGCAGTTACAAATGAGGTGCCTGATACTCCAGTTATATCCCCACATTCAGGAGCCATTTTTGAAAAAAGGATAATAGAGAAGTATATATTAGAAAATGGTGTTGATCCCATTACTGGTAAAGAGATGAAAGCTGAGGAGCTAATTGAAGTTAAAACACCGCCGATTGTTAAACCCAAACCACCAACTGCAACAAGTATACCAGCTACATTAAAAACTTTACAAGACGAATGGGATGCATTAATGTTACATTCGTTTACACAAAGGCAGCAGCTCCAAACAACTCGTCAAGAATTGTCGCATGCTTTATATCAACATGACGCTGCTTGTCGTGTGATAGCGCGTCTTAATAAGGAAGTAGCTGCTGCACGAGAAGCTTTAGCAACATTGAAACCACAGGCTGGTATAGGAGCTGCTAATGTGCCAACGGCCATACCACAACCAGCTATTGCTTCGGAAGCCGCAGGTCTTGCTACTCAACCTATAGAACAAGCAGGCATGAGTGCTGAAATAATTCAAAAATTGCAAGATAAGGCCACTGTATTGACGCAAGAAAGAAAAAAACGTGGTCGCACAGTACCCGAAGAATTAGTGACTCAAGACCAGATTAAAACTTTTATTACAGTGGCATCACATCCAGGTTTGCATTCAGCTTCTATACCGGGTATATTGGCATTAGACATTAACAGTGCTGATCATAGTAAAATTCTTACCGGAGGTAATGATAAGAATGCCACAGTATTCAACAAAGATACTGAACAAGTAGTGGCCATACTTAAGGGTCACACCAAGAAGATTACAAAGGTAATATATCATCCAGATGAGGATACTGTAATCACAGGTTCTCCTGACATGTCAATACGTATTTGGAACGTGCCATCATCTCAGACTCAATTATTGTTGAGATGTCATGATGGTCCGATTACTGGTTTGTCTTTGCATCCTACTGGTGATTATGTGCTTTCAACGTCATCTGATAAACACTGGGCGTTTTCCGATATTCGTACTGGACGTCTATTAACAAAGGTTTTTGATAGACAAAAAAGTACTACTTCATAGTGTTTAATTAAATTATATTTCTTAGGTAATTGATACGGCAGAGGTTGGACTAACAACAGCTCAATTTCATCCTGATGGCTTAATTTTTGGTACTGGCACAGATGACTCACAAGTTAAAATTTGGGATCTTAAAGAACAAAGTAATGTCGCTAACTTTCCTGGACATACTGGACCTATATCTGCCATTTCGTTTTCGGAGAACGGTTACTATCTAGCTACAGCCGCCGATGACGCTTGCGTTAAATTATGGGATTTGCGTAAACTGAAAAATTTCAAAACAATACAACTAGAGGATACATATGAAGTAAAAGATTTATGTTTCGATCAAAGTGGTACATATTTAGCTATAGCAGGAACTGATGTAAGGTAAGAAAGAAATTAACTATTTATCTATTTTAAATTCTCTTGTTTTAATGATGCATGTTTTTTAAAATGATCCATCCAATTCTGAAGTCGATTTTGTTTCACTAATATACGCCTTGACATTTCTTTTTGCACGTGAATACGTTTTCTTACTTGTTTTTCGATTTTCAAACACTGTTCTGTTGGAATTTTTTCCAAATCTTGCAGTAAGACCTAAAATTTATGATATTTAGTTACATTTTTTAGCAAATATAATCAGTTCTTCTATAACTTACAATTAAATGCCATTGAAGTTTTTCAACTTTTTCAAGATATGAATTGTTATTTTTACAAATATCGACCGAATGCGATGGTTTTACAAGTGTTTTCTTCTTTAAAACCGATTTCTTTTGTTCTTTTTTATCTAATGATACTGGATAAGTTGTTTTTTTCGTATTTTTTGATATTATTTCAATTTTTTCAAGAATAACTGGTAATGTTGCTTTTAATTTAATAAGAAGTAAACTAAAAATAAAAAAATTTCAATTAATTATTTGAGATAATTTAAAAATTTCTTAACTCTTTTCTTTGATTCCTCTCAAATTTATCCAATATTTCATTAGATCGTTGTTTTAGAAATTCAATCCTTCTTTTTAAAAATTCAGGATCCTTTAGAAATTTAATTTTTGTTGCAAATTTTATATATGTTTTTTCCTAAATATAGATTGAATTAAATGTTTAAAGTAATATATTTATTAAATATTATACCGATTTTTCATGAACAATAGCCACTAAGTGATTCAACAAAGCAAGTTGATTAAAGCGACGATTATAATTAAAAATTTTCTGTCTTGTACATTCATAGCCCTTATCGATAGAGTAAAAAGAAATTAGAATCTTAGTAATTTAATAAACATAATAGTTAGTATTCATTCTATACCACCTTTATCCATATATCAGCGTTAAGGTGATTTCTTTTTGCCAAATAGGGTCTTACAATTTTATTCATATAATTTATAATTGAAGATACTTCCTTTTCACCGATTGGATTTCGTTCTTTTATCTGCAAATTAATAATTTCTTTCGGTTGTGGTAATTTACATCCACCATTTTCTTCACTATCATTTTCAACATCTTCTGGATCGGTTATTTCATCGAAATATCCCTAAAATAAGGCTAATATTATATAAAAAGGAACAAAATTAGTAGTTTAGAAAAACAATGTATATATTTTTGAAAATATAATTAAAAATATAATAAACAATGGATTGAGGTACTCAATCCAAGAGAAAAAAAAAAAACAAATATTAAAATTATATATTTTAAATTGTATATTTTAGAACCTTTAAAACAAACAGAAAAAATTGTATCCGAAATGAAGTGGGTACGTTTCTCTTGGATTCAGAAACTAATTTTCACTGTCTTAAAAACACATTTAAACACATGTTTCTAAATTCAATATCACTCTGTTGTTGTAACCGCTGGAAAGAAGTAGTACATTTATCAATTTCAGGTCCGAGTGAGGTTGGATTGGACTGGCGGGTCCTTGACCACATGCAGGACATAGGTTTGGGACGGCACGGAAAATACGTGACCGAAAGGCATTGAGTCTGTTGCTCCATCCCGATTTCATTTGTTCCAGAACTGCTCCTGTTGACCGCGGCAAAATCTGTTCATTGTTTGCAATGGGCGGTGGACGGCCTCCAATCACGACATTCACATGGTAACTTGAAACCGCGGAATAAAGGCGAATTCTGATCAAATGGATCTAGCACATATCTATATATGCTACGTTCGTATATACAAATATCCTTTCTTACATGACTCTGCGGTAACTCTAATTGTGTAATATTGAAGTTAAGATAGTTTCTCCAATGACATCCTAGAAGGAACTGTTGGAAGGATCTTAATATCTCATATAGATGGTGAATAGACATTTTTATACAGCCCGTTTTAGTTCTTAAGGATGCATTTTGACAGCTTTATATATTTTGCCACTGCGTATCATTGAGCGATGGTGTCCACACTGGAGCAGCATAATTCGCCACTGGCCGCTAAATCGTTTTATATGTAGCCATAAAGGTTTCTTTATTCATACACAAGTACTGCCGTCAAATGCCTTGAGGACTTCATTTCCACTTCGCATCTTGTACGTGATTGTAGTAGCATATGCTGAAGAAGAGAATAGGCTATCAAATGTAACTCTTTTGGCTGGTTAACTGTCGGAATTTGTACCCCATCGACCGCGATGCCTAAATTCATAATCACCTCTCCGGGTGGAGGTGCTGGAAATTTCGAGAGGTAAAAAATAAACGAGAATGGTGATAGGACACCGCTCTGTGGAACTTCTTGTTTAACTCTACGGGACTGCGACTTTTTGTCTTGAAATTCAACAATTGACTGATATAATTCACAATTCATCTCTTCATGTTGTTCGACAATGAGGACTGTAGGATGCTCTGAAAGAGAACCGTATGACTTACCCTATAAAAAGCTTTTGATAGGTCAAGAGCCACCAATATTGTACGTTCACAAGGTTTCTGATTACCAGGTTCTTAAAATAGGAATGACTCTATCCATTTTCCAGGCACCGGGTATTAACAGGCTCTGCATTGACAGGTTGAAAAACTTTGCAACCACATGAGGTGTAAAAAAAGGTGGTGAGTCCATGACTGGAAGGTTGTGAAGTTTGAGAACAATACTTCGTTTCGCTTTATCTCTCTCCGGATGCAAAATGAATTGTCGACAAAAAGCTCGAGGGCAATCCTTAGGGTCGTAATTGGTTTTGTCTGCAAACTTAATTGCAACCCTATCATCCTTCTTCTTGGGATTAGAGAGAGATCGAACAGTCCACCACAGTTTATTTACACCAGTATATAGGTTGCATTTGCTAAGGTGGTCTAACCATTTATTCTGCTTGTCCTCATTTACAAACCTGCTGATTTCACTGTTCAGCTGAGCAATATTCTCCCAGATGACACAAAGCGAGCAACTGCAGCGTTTATGGTTTCGTGGAACTTCCTCTCGGCTATTCTAACATTTGAGGAAATAAGTAGAACTCCAAAGCGGCGGTCGGTAAATTCTATGAAGCGGTGATTCAGAAACTATGAAATCGTTAGGTCACTCCAAGGGAACGATTATGGGTATGTAGTCTGATCCCAGAGATTCTACAGTTTGCCAGGTTGTGCAGTTAATCAGTGTGCAGAAGGTGGATTCGTCATTTGTTCCACTAACAGCCTCTTTGAAGTCTCCGAGCCTCGAGTGCAAAAGCTGATGGTGTACGTAAGGTATACATTGGATGTTGCCATCCAATGTATACCTTAAATCGGGACGGTAGCCTGTTGTACATCTGGATACTCGGGGAACATAGATCCACATCTCCCGATCTGACAGCAATACCTTGAATTTAAATGTATTGATCTCTGGATGTCAAATCGAGGTATAGAGCTCTATACTGCACTGTGGTATATATTATGATGGCGATGCGGTCTTTTCGGAGAACGTTGTATCCGTTACAACTATGCAGACTGGAATTTCTCGTCAGTTTCGTCTTCTGGACCGAAGCGATTACAATGTTGTGTTGTCACATGAATTGGGTTATCTCAGTTAGTTTACCCTAGATATCATTACAAATAAACTGTAATATCGATATCACCTCAGGTGTTCTGACTGCAATCACCGATGTGAGCGGCGACTGGTGAGGTGGCTGCTGTTGTTGCGTAAGATGAAGACGAGTATGCAGAATCACTATGTTGCTGTTGGCAGCATGGTGCAACAAAGTTTTCCGACCACTCCCTTTGATGTTTCAGTCCAGAATAAATCCTGAGGTGACACTATCCCAAACAAGAGGTCCATCTTATCTGTATTGAAATGTGGTGCAAGCGGTTCTAGCACACTGAGCAGAACCATGGTCCGGGATTCTTTTCAGTTCCGGCGCGGACCAGTAATAAGCGGAGTAGTACATCCGGAATTTGCTCCTCCAATCTTTCGTTGCTGGGGTGACATGTTGAAGAATTTCGGGTCATTCCGGTACGAAGAACCGACTGTCGCGGGAATGAATGATACCGTGCTGATATCACACTGTCATCTGTTTAAGTAGAGCGATTCTTCTTTTAGTAGTATGGTAGTCGCTTTCCGCAGAAATAAATTAAGAGAATTGAATTTTCAAAAATTAGTTTTCATGAGAACAAATAGCACCTACGGCTTTTTTATTATTGTTATTTTGGGCCACTATATTCTCTGGGTGAAGATGTACATCACCCTTCCCTACCTACAAATTTAGTGTACTTAATTTAACTCTGATTGGTAATTAACGCTGATTGGTAATTAAAATGCATGATAAACAAGTTTTAAATATTGATGTATTTCAATTATTAAAAGAACAAATTCACCAAATTAATAGAAGATATTATTGGTTCGTTTTTTCTGATGTACGCAAATTTACATCACCAAATAATTCTCAATTCTAAAAAGTTATATTTTTCTATTGAAATGTGAGTATAAGTTCAAATTATTTATGAAACACATTTTTCTTCAGAAGCGCCACGGAATATTAAATAATACAAAATATTGAGAATAAATATAAAAGCTTTGAAATATGTTTTTTAGGCCAAGTACTAATAAATTGATTATATACTGCAATTGCTGATGCATTTTTCTTCATTTTTTCCAATACACCAGTTCTATTGAAAAGTATTTGCGACCAAAATTTAAAACAATACATTAGTTCTATATATTTCAGAATATTTTCCTTGTTAAGAGCTTTCTTTCTTTCTTTCCTTCCATAGTACTATCAAAGTAAGCTACGTTTCCTTCTAGATATATTGGGACATACTGTAAACATTTCAAGAAAATCGGTTCAGTCGTTTTTCTACTAAAAACCGATTTTCGTGATTCTTCAAATAATGGTGTACATATATCTGTTTATTACATTTATTTTCTTTGGATGTAAGCGTGTCAACAACAGACAGACGAACCTCTTCCATCACTTAAAAGCTAAAGAAAGATTTTTTTCTATTTATTTGTTTTCTTAAAATACTTACGATTAATTTAAGTAGAAATAAAAAACGGCCGTAAACTTCCTGTACCTCCATCAATACACGTTGATGTTCAGCAATTTGATTTTTTAATTCTTCCGAAATTTTATTTTGTTGTAAATTCTCTAATTCCAGCTGTGTTTGTTTCATTTCATTAAATGCACATAGTTCGGATTTTTTAAGAGTATCAGCAACAATCTAAAAATTCAAATATTTTTTTTTTATACATTTTGGATAAAATATTAAAAAATGTATATAGATAATAGCAAAATTAAAACTCAAATTCGTCGAATTCGAAAAGGATAATATGCTACTTTATTTCATTTGATTACTTTCAGACAGGCGACGATTGTATGTGTTTTTTTTGCAGTTTCTTGGAAACGGGATATTTATAAAGCTACAGTAGAAAGAAACTAATTCAATAATTTTTTAATTTAATTCTGAGAACTGCTAATAGTCAGATTTTTAATTATATAAATACATAACTTACTTATTAATCTTTGTAATGAACTTTAATATCTTTGTTCATTTAAATTACCTCTTGATATTGGATTATCTGTTTACAAATCTCTTCTTGATATTCGGCCTCCCTCTGTTTTTCATAATATCTTTGTTGGGTTGCATATATCATAAATTTGTTTCGCGTTATTTCTCTTAGTGTTAAAATGTTCCTTTCAAAAGAAAAAAAAAAGAGCTTAGTTTCCTTTGCCGTTTAACGCTTAAAACTAATTTTACGTTTTCATTCGAAATTTTCTTGTTTTTCGTTGCAACGTCGCATCTTTAATGTATAGGGGATCAATTGTTGTAACTATACAAGGAGCTCGTGGATTAGCAACTTCACCTTTCTGTAATAAAAACAATATAAAATAAAATTTTGTAAATATGATAGACACTTACTGCATTAAAATCTTCAATTGTCAAATTTATAAGCTGTGGCATTTCATGGTCCTTTAAATCTTTCTTATTATAAAAATCTATAATAAAATGAGTTTTTTTTATTATTGATGTGACAAATACAAATATTCTCTAAATTTACCATCGTATGTCCTATAAATTTTATTTTTCTTTTTAAATATTTTATTCATTTTGGTTTTCAAATTTATGAAGACTTATTATGTTTTGCAAATAGTGACATTAAAATAAAAATACCATTAATCTGAATTTGCTGTCGTCATGGATAAAATACGTTTTTCATATGAAAATAAAGTTTCTATAGGTACTATAAATTGCATTGTTATTTTTAAGATTTAGATGAATTTTCAATATGTATTTATTCAATTAAAAATGCTATTCAAATTATCAATTCGTTATTATAAATAATTAAACACTAATATTTAACAATGAAAATACTAATTTCTCAACAAACTGCATGTTAGTTCAATTGTTTATTTTTTCGCAATAAAGACAACATTCACACTACTATTTACACGTATATCCGTAAAGAACATAGGTAATAGAATATTTCAGATACAATATAAATATATTTATCATACAAAGAAAATATTGTGATATTTTCTAACAATTATATTCAAATTGATAGTGTTATTAAAGATTTGGTATTGCCGAATGTACAATTTTTACTTGTATAGATATTAAAGATTGCTGTGAGTCAAACCTATTCGTTCTACGAGCCAAATGGTTATAAAACACACTTGCAATAAAAGTCCTAATTCTTAACTCCACTAAATATTTTAAATAAGAATTTGCTTGGTAATGTACAACGGTTAATGTACAACAATTTGGAAAAAAGTAATCTTTCCCCATCTCCTGACTTAATCCCAATCGAGTATTTGTAGGTGTATAATGATCAACTAATAGAAAAAACAACGAATTATATACATTTATGGTAAAATTTTTTGTCAAAACTAGTCGAATATATTTCCCGAAATTTGAATGTTATTATTAATTACTAATTTGCAAAAATTGTTTGAAAAATTAAATGTGTATTATTCATTAATGTGACGCGTGAATTCTGTAATATAAATTGTTTATGTTCTAAAACTTTTGTTGTTGTAATTTTCTTTTTTTTATTTTACAGATTCGAGTAAACATATTTTAATTTTTTATTTTTATTTATTTTACAGAGTTTATATGTGCAAACAATGGCAAGATTTAAAGGTGTTTAATGACCACACCGCTTTGGCTACAGGAGTAAGATTTGGTAAAAATGCTCAATATATAGCATCAACAAGCATGGATAGAACTCTAAAATTATATGCAATTGATTAGGTCGTATATTCTAAAATTAAATCTTATATTTAAGGAATTAAAACTTACATTTATTTCGTATGTTTTAATATTATTTTTTTTAATTTCAAAAACATAGAATGACTAAATATTATATATTGATTATAAATTTATTTTCATCATAATTTTAATTAGTAATAATATGAACAATATTAAATAAAAATCGAAAAACAAAGTTATTTGGCTTTGTGTTATGTTTCAACTTAGTTTAAGAATTTATTTAGGATGCAGCAATTTGTTTTAGTGGTCCTTCTAAGTAAGCAGCTAATGCCATTGATTTTTGCTTTAAAAGACCAAGACCCACATTTTCCTTGGCATATAGACACAAAAGTATACTCGCTACCTGTAAAATTTGTTTTATTAAATACTATAATACTAAAGATAATTATAGATGTTAAAATAGATACACTTTATATATATATATATATATATATATATATATATATATATATATATATATATATATATATATATATATATATATATATATATATATATATATATATATATATATATATATATATATATATATATATATATATATATATATATATATATATATATATATATATATATATATATATATATATATGTTTTTTTTTTTATTTATATATTTATTTATTTATTTATGGGTCGATTACGTAAGGCAACCGAAATTGTCAGTTGTCAGTTATATCATCGATGACAACTGCAAATTAAAGTTCAAGTTACTATTTGGTATAATTATTGCCTACCATATTGTACGAACTTGTTTTCAATTTAAAACATAATATAGTTGTATTTCATAAATTATACTATTTTTTCCAATTTTTTTTGCAATTATAAGATACAAAATTATTAAAGCTACAAAATATAAAGAATTTGATGTACTTTTTTTTAAGAAATGGAGTTAAATCCATTTCGTTGATAGATACAAATGTTGGATATTTTTTAGGTTCCATAATGCTTACATAATGTTTGTTTTTCTGTAGAAAATTGTTTTCAATTTTCGTTGTTCCTGCCTTGGTCATTTTGGAACAATACATTGATCATATATTTTTTATTCTATTAACTGCTTTAATACCTTCAGTACAATTAACATCGTAGGCTGAGTCATCCCCAAATTAAAACCGTTGCCGTGAGATTTTTGAAAGCTTCCATCGACAAAAAAATTCAAAACTCATAAAAGGCAACCTAAGTTCAGTTGCCAACGTAATCGACCCATTAATTTTGGTTTAAAGATTAAAAAACTAGCAAGGTCTATGACTACTAATAGCAAAGTAAATAAAACTGTTGATCTGATTAGGGCTCGAGGACGGATTATGGGTATTTACGCCGCACATATATGAACAAAAAAGGTTTTACCAACCGCCGTTTTAATAATCTACCTATGACCTAAAATGTTTAAACTGCTTAGATAAAATTCTCTTCACGCTACTTGGGAGGTATCTTTAATGCCTAGAAGAAATTCGCTTCATGCCAGCTGGGAGAATATCTGTCAAAGCAGTCAGTGTAGTCGATCTAGCTCACTATTTAAAACAATGACCCGTCGGAATCTCAATGCTGATGTTAAAGAACCTTTGCCAGCGAGGAGTTGAATACTTCACAACGGTGCGTGAAAAATGGATAGAATCATCCAAATACAAAAACCCGGGAAAAATACGAGTGAGGCACAATCTTACTCGCTGATTTTCTTACTATCACCTGTCTGGAAACTCTCTCCACTTGGAGTTGACAATTTCTTCACTGTACGAAACTTGAAACTTGAACTAGCGAAATCAACCAGGTGGTGAAGAGTGTTGCTCTTTACCACCTAGACAAAAGAGGCATCACGGTCGATGGAGTACAAAGTCCGACAGTTAATCACCCAAAAATTTTGGGAGTTATGCAAAATGCTTTAACCAGCAGTACTTGGGGTATGGATAAAGAAACCTTATTAGCTACATATAAAATGATTTGTCGGCCAGTGGCGAATTATGCTGCTCCAGTGTGGACACTATCGCTAAGTGATATGCAGTGGAAAGAATGATCCTTTCAATAAAGGAACATAAAGAAATGCTAAGTAAGAAATTTCTTCCAGGATGTCATCGTAGAAATCATCCTAATTAAATATTACACAATTGGAGTCATCACCGAGGCATGTAAGAAAGGATATTCGTATATACGAACATAGCATACAAAGTTATTTGCAAGATCCTTTGGATCAGAATTCGTATATGACAGCATTGAACGACATTCACATAGGCGTCTCAAATTCCGCGATTTCAAGTTACCGTATGAAAAATATCAAAAGTTGTCAAAATGCTGTATTCAAATCTCCTCAATTCACCATCTATATGAGAAAGTGAAAATCTCCCAGTTAAGGAATGTAATGAAAGGCTTTGTTAGCAGTTCCCTCTAGGATGTCAACAGTGAAATCATCTTAATTTCAACGTTAAACAATATAATTTTGCACCAAGGCATGAATGAAAAGATATTTGTATATACGAAAAAATCATACTTTTGAAAAGGACTTAACATTTTTTTGGGTGTGCTATCCCATGGCTTAGAGTGAAGGGCTGGGAAAAACAAAGTTCTCGGTTTTAGACCACCAGTGCTGAATGGTGTAGGACTTGGATTTTCATATTAAGCGAAATATCTGGGAGTCATTCTCGATTCCAGACTATCGTGGAGGCTGAATATTCAGGAGAGGATGGAAAAGGGACTCAATGCGAATTACAGGGAGGAGTTGGGGTCTAAGATCGAAGTTGGTAAACTGAATTTACACGTCGTTGGTAAGGCTAATTCTCATCTATGGATGTGTTGTATAGAGCAACGCGTTGAGTATGGCAAGCAAAAGGGAGTTCAGAAGCATGACGAAGGTGGTACTTGATTTGATCCTTAATTTGTTATCATTAGAGTGGTACGAGAGTCTTTTTAGGCTGAATGAGGCTGGGCTCATGAATTCATGTAGGAAGGACACACGGAGGTACTGCGGGAAATAGGAAATGTGACGTATTATTTGGTCCCTATGCCTCATTTTGGTGTTCTCCGGAGGTAGTAATACACGAAAAGGATTAATGGACAGTACTGATAGGTACCTTGCAGGCTGGGTAGTCTATACTGATGGGTCGGAAAAGGACTAGGGCACTGTTGCGTATGACCTGGATCAGGATGAAAGGACATTATTGTGCCGAAGGAGTGTAGTGTTTCCAGGGTTAGATAAAAGTAGAGCGGCCGAGTTGTTCAGGAAACACGTTCCGGTAAACTCACGCTCATCATAGGTATAGCTTGCAAGGGAGGGATCGCATATGACCCTGGTAAGTGTCATATCCGACAAGGCCACAAAAAGTCTTCTTTTTTGGTAAGATTGATATAAAGCTTCAGACTCGAGAGAACCATGAATTGGGTGAACGGTCTGACTGTATGGAGGCAAGGACCTAATGGCGATCCTAGAGGTACAGACATCATCATTGACATGGGACGCAAGGGGTTGAGAGCCTTTGTAGGAGTCTTCATGGGTCATGGGCCCTAAAGGCGTAGGTTGCACTTTTTAAGCCACTGACTTATTTTAAGGAACTGGTCGATATCCATAGTTATAGATTGGATGGTCTGATAGGGATTGCAAATAGTATCGAGTAGCTAAGGGGATTCCTATAATGAATGCATTTCTCACGATATCTGTTCCATGATCTAACATTTCTTTTTTCATTTCTTTCATTTATTTCTGATTTATTTGTAGCTTTTAGACTTGAAGGAAGCACAATGGACAATAAGGCTCCCAATGGCGGTGTTAAGTTATTCCGCTTAAAATTGGAATCTTATGGTTATTAAAGTATTTAAAATAATCCTGAATCATTGTAACCAAACATATTTTAAAGATTTTCGTATGATTGGATTCTGCTAGGCAAGATTTTCAAAAAAGGTAATTCCAAATCATTAAACTAAAAAAATTTCGTAATTCTCATAAAACTTTCAAAAAATTACAAAAATGAGTTTTCAACATTTTTTTAAGGTAGGTAGGTAGCACACCTTCACTCTGTGAACTTAAAGTCAATTGTGATTCTTCATCCAACCTGTATATAGAGATTTATCTCAGAATAGAAATCAAATCCATATCCGTTAATAATAAAATATCAACGAAATAAATCACATATATCTTATAAGACAACGTTAAAATATTATAATTGTTTAATAATAAACATTTCTAGCACCAGAAGAATTTTTTCTATATTTTTCGTAGGTTAATGAGATCAAAAATTTATGAAGACTTGTAATAAAACAATTTCATACGTATACAAAGTTTAGAAAATGTTGGCATAGCCTTCAGTGAAGCAACAAAATTTAAAATGATTATTATTTAGAATATATATATATATATATACCTTTGTTATTGCTACATGGCCACATTCACAGTCCAATAATACAAATTGCAAACGATCTTCACGGAAAGCATTACGGCCGTGTTTTTCATACGCAGCCCATATATTGCTGGCTATAGCCGCTGTAACCCGAGCATCCTTATCTTTATCTCCGTATCCAGAATACGCCAACAATGCACCTTCTTGACTCAGTAACCTTTGTGCAACAGAAAAAAATTTATCAATTTAAAGAATATTAAATATTAAAAATACCTACAATGTATTTTGAACACCTCCAGTGTTTGCTTGGCTAAGAACCTGAGTTAATGCTTTTGGTTTCAACATTTTAATTTTTTAAAAGAAAGATTTTACAGTTCAAAAATGTTGTTAATGTAAACATTAACGAAAACAAAGATAAAAATTTAACAGCTGATGAAGACAACAAAATCTCCGCCGTAAAAATTTAATGCTGGCGTCTCAGAAACGACGGACTGTCTCTATATTATTGGATTTATTATCCAGAAACTCTGTATAGTGCTGATTAAAATAATAACAAGTGTCTTTTGGAAATCATATAAACAAATAAAAAATGGGCCTTAAATAAAAACATTGAATGAAAATAGCAACAGAAAAATAAAAAATGACATATGCGAAAGTGTTAAAAATAGGGAAAAATTGTGAAGTTATATGTTTTTTTAATCAAAATTTGGAACTAATGAAGATCCGCAAACTATCGATTTTTTAACTTTTTAAATATAAATATAATTTGAGGTAGAAATTCCTTTTAGATAACATATTAAAAATATAACATAATTAATCCCTAAATTTTAAAAATTGTTAACCATATTTTTTTTTTTCAAAATTACAAATATCTCAAAAGTCTATTTTCTCATTCATAATAAAACTTGTAAACAACACTTCAAGCTTTCATTTGATACCAAAGATATTGGACTGGAAAAAATAATAAATTTATTTTTTACCAATATTTAGAAATTTTTTAATTTATACTTTTAATTCATTATATTTGCAAGAAATTATATCATGAGAAACTTCATTAATTTTCATTTGAAATTATTTCATTAAAATAAAATTATATTTCTCCAAAGATTAGTTTTTTTCAAGGGCAACCGAATTTTCTCATCTGTAGTAATTAAAAGCCGCATTCGCTAACACATTATTTTCAGTATATTTAGATTTATAATTATGGGGTCTTTGCCATTTGTATCGAATTAAATTTTATTATTGGTTATAAAAAGTACAATTCTTATAAATTACTGACTTTGTTATTCCATATCTTTGATACTTTGTTTGAGGTTGTTCTTAAGAATATTTAAGCAGACTGTCTTGTTCATTGTTTCATCAGCAAATCCAAAATTACCCATTCATTGTTCCCACATTTATCTCCACATCATTATACAATCAGCCGCATGTTTTACGGATGATTTTTAGATTTAGCATTTATCTAGAAACTAAAATACATCCGTTCGACCCAAAAATGTTATATTTTAAATCGTCAGAGAAAATTAACTTATTCAAAGAATTATTTGTCTTATTTTTTAGCTGGCGAAATATGTTCTTTTTATATCCTCCACCAACACTAGTGGTGAAGAGTGTATATTAATTTTGTCATTACGTGTGTAAAGCTAAGAAGGAATCATGGTCCTAAAAAGTTTTCTATTTAAAATCAGTTTTTATGTATTAAAATATATAGACCGATATCAGGGACAGCAATTTTCAATTACAAATTGAAAAATTGTAATGAAATTTTATAATATTAAGCTATATATTCTTTTATTATCAAAATCGGTTCAGTAGAAAAATGTTATAGGCCGAAATATAACTTATTTTGTGACTCATTAAGTGTTCCGTGTTATATATATAAAAAAATTATATATTGTATACTTCTGTGAAGGTATGTGTGAGTGTGTATGTACGAAATATAAAAAATTTATTTAAAACGTCTTTGTGGTGGAGGGTTTTGAAGATCCGCTACAGTCGAATGTAGATAAGAAAATATCTTTTTTCGAAATTATGAGATTGAGAAAGATATCAGTCTATAACTAGTTTACTGATGAACAGGTTTTAAATAAGATACTGCTTAGAACAATAGTAAACAATGTGGGTAAATTTTATTGAATTCAGATAATTATTCTAGGCGTGAAAATATTTTAAACAGACAGAAAGACAAACAGACACATAGACGTATATAGCTAAATTGACCCAGATTTTGATTTGATGCAAAAATATATACCTTATGGGGTCTGTGATGATTTCTTCTTGCAACGACAAAGTTAGGGTATATCCTCATCACCGCTTGTGGTGGAGGAGGATATAAATACTGAATCAAATTTAAAATCTTTTTCTGGAATAGGTCCTAATTGGAAAAAGGGCCTAAGATCAATAATTGTGATCAATTTTAATAGATTTGATTTAAGTTTTAAAATTGATCTTTATTTAAATGTTTTATAAACTCAAACCCGTTTTCCGGGAAAGCTGTAGGAAAATATGAACCGATGTAGGTCAAATTATTATAATATCTTCAGAACAGTTAGCAAAATAATTGTGTCGAATTTCAATAGAATTGATGTTTATTTGCCAGTTTTATAAACTGAAAACTGTTTTCGGTGAGGGCCCTGATATGGGTGCTACATAAGAATATGAACCTAGATTGTTCTAATTAAAAATATACATTAAAATAGTTCAAAAAATCATTGTACCGAGTTGCAATAGAATTAGTCTATATTTAATTGTTTTATAAGCTCAAACCCGTTTTCCGGGAAGGGGCGTTTTGTGGGACCTATATCAAAATAAAATTATATTAATAAAATTTTTAATATATATTTAATATAGTTAAAAAATAAAAATTCCAAATTTAAAAAAAAAAAAAAAAAAAAAAAATTAGGACTTTTATAAGCTATAAATCATATTCCGGGAAAGGGCCTTATATGACAGCTGAGTCAATTAATTATCCCAGAACAATATGGCTTATTTGGATTTATTATTGTATCAAAATAAGTATATGAGACAAATTTCAGTAAAATGTAAAAAAAATATTTTTTTTACTATTAAATTTTCATTGATTAATTCGGTTACTTTAATATCATATACGCTTCAACCACCACAATACACAAGAAAAAAACATCTGAATTACTTACATCCAACTACACTGTGTCCTAAGTTCCTTTCTTTTACCCTATGATTCTTTCTAAATTCTTCTTGATCATTTTCTGCTCCTGATACAATATATACTACATATTGTATCTATTTTCAATAATAAAAATTCACTATTGTTGATATTGTTAAGTAACGAAAAGTGCCAGTTGTTATGAATTTTAACGACGAATATTGGTAAACCATAAAAACTTAAGTATATTTGCGACATTAAGTTCAAATTGTCACTTTTCTTCTGCTTATACTACTAGCAGGTTTTTAGTGACAATCCTAAACTAGTTATTCAAAAGTCTAAACAGAAATGTTACTAACCTTCTAACTAGTCATTTTGACGGAGATTTGTTGTAGGAGTTAACCTTCTCTTCTATAATATTTTCAATAGAGTAATTTTTGTGCACTTACAGTCTCCCTATGTGTTAATCAAGTGATTAAATGTATTGAATATTATCACTAGTGGTGATGAAGTGGTTGAATGCATTAGGGTGTTGCATGGTATCCAAAGAGGGTTTTATTGTCATTTTAGGGTCTAGTGTCGAAAAGGATTGCATAATTATAAACAGCTGCGATTTGGCTAAGAAAAAAGTCTCACTGTTCCCAAACAGAGCTTTGAAAAAAGCAACGAACTCCTGATGTACATATATCTTTCGATATATTTTTAGATGTACTTATAATTTATTTCTTGATATTTTTAAAGACAAAAATAGGAAATATTTTTTTTCAGAATAGAAGTTAACGATAAAAATCGTGGAATAACGTATAAAATATATAAATATCTAAAATATAAATAAATAAATAAATAAATAAATAAATAAATAAATAAATAAATATCTAAAATATAAATTCTAGAGGAAGGAAATTTGGACTCTAATATTTTACGGTAGAATAGAGGGGAAAGGTTGATTAAAGAATCTCTAATGATATAATACAGAGGAAAAGCTACACCCCACAGAACCATGACGTTAAAACATTACTTTTTATGTAAGGCCTTAATATTATACCTATTTGAAGGAAAAGCATTTTTGTTTAACTTTGCAAAATTTGCCATCTATAAAGTCATTTCTCCCAAAATGAAATGGACATATAAGAGACTGTTTTGGGCTTGTTTCGCATATATGGTTTTATTTTTCGTAATCAGGAAAAATGTTACTCATATTTATTATTTAATTATTGTTTATATCAAAGTAAATAAATTTTTTTTGGTTTAATTTGATTATTTTGTTTTATTTATTTTCTACTTTTTTAAATTATTATGAAAATACTTAAATGTAAAGAATTATATTATAATAATATAGTAGCACAATGTCACAATACCGACAAACGTCAAAAAGTGAATCATGGCTACAAAATGAGTAAGTGGAACGATCTTCTTTTTATACTACGAAACAAACACAACAACATCAGTTGTTACCTCCGTCCGTTTTAGATATAATCACGTCAATAAAAATAATTAAATGAGATTCAGCAAGTTTTTTTTCGTTCAGCAATATATATTTTTTATAACTTAGACATATTCAGAAATTAAAGAAAAAGGTTGTGTAAAGCAAAAATAATAGGTTTAAATGAAACCATGGTATCTAGACACATTAAAATACCATACCGAAAAACACTAACAAAAAAATTATATATTATTATATATCCCACTCATTTAGGGCATTATACAGTGTAAGAATTATTTGATAAATTTTGTTACAAATGATAATATTGATAAGAAATCATTATTTTTACTTTATTTCATATAAAGGTCATTACGATATATGTTTGTATTGGTTTTGATGGTAAATATATAGATTGTTATGAAATAGTATTTTTTTCTATAAATCAAACAAAAAGCGGTTAAAAAAATAAAACCGTATTGTAAACCTGTTTTTTATGAAAATGTAAATTTTTAGAAAACACTAGTTTAATTTTTAAAGTTCAACTTTATATTTTTCATACATTTCTTCAATATGTTATATTTATATAAATTGGTCAAATCAAAAAATTTCTATATTGCTGTCAAATATTTTTCGCATATTATGCAAAAAATTCTCCAAATATATATATATATATATATATATATATATATATATATATATATATATATATATATATATATATATATATATATATATATATATATATATATATATATATATATATATATATATATATATATATATATATATATATATATATATATATTATTAAGAATATTTCGATGTCACTCCAGATAATTGTAAACATCTGCTTTTTATGAAAAAGTCAAGTATTACTGTTCCTGCTTTATTGAATAGACAACTACAAAACATATTTGTTATATTAAAGAGAAAGTCCATATCTTTATTGGTTTTAGCTTCTTTTATGTTTTTATTTTCTTTATAGTCATAAAATAATAGTTTTTTTTTTTAAATATAGGACTTATAGATTACAATTGTATTTTCAGCTTCTTTCTTATGTATACAATTAATTTAATTCATTTTTCGTTATTCATAACTTTACAATTTTAAAGTTTATGAAAGTTTAAATAATATTTATTTTTAATTATCACTATATTTGAAAATAATAGGCAACAAAATTTTAACGAAAATCACTATTTAAGTACAAATGCCAATTTGAAAAATTGCATTAATGTTGAATTTATATTAATAATGTTTAAAATAATACAATTGAAATAAATTCATTTGTCTATCAATTAAACATTTGAATATGTATGCGTATATATTAATTTAAAGCTGGTCCACATATGCAATATTAATTTAGTAGTACATACAAATAAAAATCAAATAAAATAACAATATAATTTAAAAGGAGATAGAGATTTCTAAACTAATTAATATTTGTTTAATATAAAGTAAGTATCTATTGACATGAACCGAAACAATATGAATTGTAAAACCACTATTTTATAAAATAAAATTAAATTTATATCGTACTTCGGATTCATGTCTAGTTCATTAAAAAGTCTTATAAAATAAAATCTTTAGAATAGTCTATTTAAGTGTTTTAATATTTTAAGTAAAATTTAACTAACCCTTGGCATGACCATTAAGAACCAATTGTTTATTCGAAACTCCATTTGTTTGTTTAGCTTTGTAACCGGAACATTCCTCTATAACAAAAAACAGAAATTTAATAAAAGTAGTACAAATTATTTATTAAATAAATTTTGAAAAAGAAAATATAAAATGTACGATACATCCAAAATTATAATCTCATATTTTAAATTATTTGAAGCATAGATTTAAATATGGAAATTCATAAGAATACATTATTATTATTTAAATTAAATTCGATTTTAAATTTTAGAATATAATTTACAATTCTAAATCTAATTGAAACATTTTCTAAATAAATTAAATTATTTGGAGAATAATTTGTCGAATTTTTTATTTTTAATCTGAGTTATTAGTTTAATTTAAAGAATTCACTTGATAAAAACAAATTTAAAAACAGACAAACAAAAAATCATTTTAATGCATAAAAGTTAATATACATGTATTTTTTCTTTAATTAAACACACTAAATGTTCAACTTCTGGTATTGATCCTAATGTGAAATTTTTTTCCGATAGGACATAAATGAAGAAACTGGAAGACTGAAATGAAGTTACTCTATTATTATCAGTATAAGGAAATAATTGAAATAAATTATATAAATAGAAACTATTAATTTTTTATAATCATAAAATTTTTAATCTAAAATGCAAGTTAATTATTTTGTGCAATAGTTCATATAAATGTGTCTAAATTCATGCTTCAAATTTGTGTGGAAATTATGCCAATTTTAATCAGATACTACTCATATTTAAAGTTGTTGAAAAAATCGAAACAAATAAACAATAATGCAAGTTCTAAATTCAAATAAAATATTAATTGGTTCTGAAAAAGGTTGGTAAAAATAATTTTCACAGAAATTTATAGATTTTTCATTAAATTAAATGAAAATAGTAATTGGAAAAATTAAATTTCCTTGATAGTATTGCGCATTAATTCAATTAATTAAACATTTTAATACTGATATTTAAATGCACAATCTAATATAAAGTTCTTAATATATTATAAACATATACTACTAATACAATACATAAGGTATCTATAACAATGTTTTCTTTTTAAAGTTTGACATTATGTAAAATAAACAGAAATATTTTTTTGATTACTGGATCTGATTGAAATGATTGCATATTTCCTTACCATGCAGTGAATGGCAAAATTTTTTTGTTATACTCCAATCTTCCTTTAGTGACAAATTAAACATGGAGTAATCGGCATCGCCAGTAACTTCCTTGACTATATTTAAAAACTTTGGCAAGCAATTCATTAAAGCCTCTCCAGATAAAGAAGAATATGTCTCCAAAAGTATCAAACCTTTGCATCTAAAAATAAATTAATATTTTTAAAATAATTTAGAAAAACTTATGTTTATCATATCAAGTATTTAAAATAATAAAATAAAATGTACACGAGGTTATTTTAAATAATTTTGTCACTAAATCAATTTAAATTTATTTCCCTAAATATTTATGTTAATTTGTAAGTTTAATTTCATATTATTTTATATAAAAGTAAGACAACGGTATCTGTTGAAACATACTTCAATTTAATTATTTAGCATTATATTTTTCCTTTTTATAATGTTATGGTATATCTATATGTTTACTCTGCTTCAACGTCATATGAATTTTTGTCAAAAACACAACACAATACAGTTGGTTCCTAAAACAATTTTTTAAAACCAAGTTCAATTAGCAGACTACATTAAAACTTATTTCTTTTACGGCTTAGCACATGGCAATGTATTCAGCCTCTATCGAACTAAAGACAATTTTGTTTTGCCTTTTCGCCTCCCATGATATCGTCCTTCATTTAAAGTATTTCTAACAATTTAACTAGAATGAAATATCCGAATTCATAATGAAAGATCGAATGGTCCAAACATCAAATTAAAAGAACCAATTAGGTAGTTTTCAGAAATATTGAAATTAAGTCTGTATGTCGAACGAAAACTCACATAGACTTACGTTATTTGTTACGTTTTAAGAAATTTTAGTAATACCAAATGAAATGTTCAAGAACAAAAATTCAACAATGATTAAACAAACAAAAAATGCAAGAGAAAAAAAATGGAGAAAAAATATTTTATAAAATTATTAAAAATAACACAAAATCGTTTACTATTTCTATAACGGAGAATTTTCTTAGAATGAATTAGCAGAACTTGAAAATATGGTATGTATTTTTATAGTTTTTCATTGAAAAAGTCAGTCAAGCGAAAGCAAAACAGCAAGTGACTGATTTTGACATTTCAGTTTATTTTGTATACAAAGCGAACGAAAGCTTTCGTTCGACATAGAGAAACCGGCTATTTAATTTCGTTGTACTTTAAATATTTTACAATTTTAAGTAGATTTTTTGTTTTGTAGAAACTTTAGTTAATCATTTATTAAGCGATTTTTTCTTTTGCATATTGGCGTATTTTTATAAATCTGTACAACATTATATTGATATGTTATGATGATGACATATAATGAAAAAAATAAAAACCAATTTTTTTCCAATTTTATCACATTTATAACTAAAATACTATAAAATACTTCTACTTCTTTAACTACTTAATTAATTGTTTTAAATTAAACTCACCTGGGATGACTGGGTTCCTTATATATATCTAGCTGGAAATATTGATTATTTATTAAAAAGCATCTGCGCTTTTTATAAATAGTAAAGTGGGCATCATCACGTTGAGCCAAAAGGTTTATATAGTCACGTTGTGTTAACTGAGTTTTTACTTCAATGCGAGACTGGCCGTGTATATTGGGACGGCGAATAGTATGTATATAGCTGTAATGATTATTTTGACCACGTTTTCTTAAACGAGCTTGAACTTTAGGTCCGGATGATTGCAAATAATGATGTTCAACCTCGAAATCTTGGAAAGGTGGAAATTCCGAATCGGGTGGTAAAGAAGCAACTGTAATTTAATATTTGTTTTATACATTTTAACAATAAATCATTTTAATTAAAAATATACTCATACCCAGAAATTTGAGTTTCCTAGAAGTAGCTAACAAACGATCTCCAATATCAATACCAAGTTTCTGACAAACTGATTCAATCATTCGATTCATTTTGGTCTCAAAATTAGTAGAATTATCAATAACATCAAAATATGGATGACCAACCCAAGCTGCAGCAGATTTATAATCAAGTTCACGAGCCAAACCAACACCTTCGGAACGGCAAGCGTGCTCCTAAAATGAAAGGTATTACAATATTATTACGTTTAAATACAGTGAATGATTATCACTCGTGGTGAACAGGCGTGTATTTTTTGACTGCGCTTAGTTTCTGATTTTTTCTATCTTGGATAACGGTTTAATATTTTTGTATTTTCTTTTGGACTTTAATTCTTTATATTTTGTTGTTTTTCTTTTTAATTTTATTAATCTAACTGTGAATAAATTGTATATTGTGAAATAGTTAACAACTTTTCGAAGTGGCCACAGGGCCACCAAAAGTAGGTTTGCCATATTAGGCGACTTCCTTGGGCAACCCCAACTTCCACCAGTTAGGAAAAATATTCCTTTTAATGATCCAAAATATTTAATTATAACATCAAAGGACAATGGATTGAGAAAATTAAGCCCATTCATAATTCATCGTGGATTAAATGCAATTTCAACATTAATTAATTCAATTAGCCAATAATAAATTTTTGAAAGCAAAATTGATGTGCAACTACATCCAAGCCTGAATAATATTAAAGGTGTTTGAAAAATGTATCTAAAGAGGAAATAGTAAATGAGCTTAAGTCTCAAGGTGTAATTGAAGTATAAAAATATACATCTAAGCCAGATGATGGTTCTAATTATTTCAATGGAAATATGGTCCTCACATTTAACATATATCATTTACCTAGAGTTATTGATGTTGTCTAATACAAAGTAAAGGTAAAAACTTACATTCCAAATCCAATGCGTTGTCACAATTGTCAAATTTTGGGACATACAAAAAAAAAATAAATAAATAAATAAAAATAAAAAATAAGTATTCAAATCAAGGATCTTGTGATAATTGTAACCTCCACCCCGTGATACATCTTAGTGTATAGAACACAATGCGCAAATTCTCGTAATCCTTCATCTGACAAAAACTGCCCTAGATATATTCAACAAAAGGAAATTATCAAAATTAAAACACTTGAAAAATCTCTTTTGGCGCTGCTAAACGCAAATATGAATTTAATATAAGATCAATCACACATTCTAATTCATTATAAACATATTCAGAAACTTTGAAAGATCCCGAAAATTTAAAAAATAAATCACCGAAATCCGATAAAACACAGAAAATCTCCCGGCGAAACACCATTAGCTCATCTTCAAATGAAATAGACATTAATGCATCAAGTTCAAAAACAAAAATTAAAAAACCTAAAAATATTAAAAATTAAAAAATCTTTCTATTATTATTCCCTTAATGTATCATTACAAATAGGATATATGACAAACTTCAAAAAGACTACAAACAAGAAACGAAATTTCCGAAATATATAATTTAGATATTGAAACAGACATTATTGATGATATATTCTCTCCGATTGGAAAGATAATTTAAGATTATCTAATGATGGCTCATTTCCATTTTTTCAACATGGATTCGTGCTCTAATAATTCTTACTAAAGTAAATATATATTTACTTTTTCGTCATTGGCGATTTTAATGCCTGGAACGTCGCCTGGGGATCTCAGGTCAATAATCACAGGGGATCTTTATTAGAAAATACTATATTATCTAATGATTTATATATTTTGAATGATGGTCGGCCTACGCACTTATCGATACACGGATCTTTAACACATATTGATTTATATCTATGCTCCAGAACGCTATTAAACACAACGTCATGAATTATACTGGACGAAGTGTATAATACTGACCACTTTCCTATCACAATCAACATTTCTCTAAGTAAAGACACTCAAATATATAATTTCAATCGCAAATTTCTTATACAATTAGCAGATTGGAGAAACAGCTGCTAATGCCTCAATACCACAGTCGTCATTAAAGAAAAGGTGTAATGTAGCTTGGTGGAATAGAGAACTTTCTTTATTTAGAAAATATAAAATTGATGCCTGGCAAAACTTAAAGAAATCAGCTACAACTGCGAATTTAATAATATATCGACGACAAAATGTCTTATTTATGAGTACTTTACTAAAAGTGTAAATCGCGACTTCTTAATGGGGAACATTTGGAGTAAAATAAATAGACTCTCTAACAACATTAATAAACAAATTATGGCTTTTTTTATATAGCAGAATATTTTGCGGATGTGTAGTCCAAATACTCTAGTGATGATAATTTCTCTGCCTGGTTACGATGGAGTATCTTATCTTATCAAAAACTAGTTTAATTAATCTTAGTAATAACATATTGGAAAAAGGCATAATTCCATTCACATGGAAAACTGCGTCCGTAATTCCTATCCCAAAATCCAGTTATAACTCTTTTGATATAAAATCACATCGTCCCATTTCCTTAATTTCATGCCTTAGCAAAATTTTGGAAAACATTGTCGCAAACCGTTTATCATGGTTTACCCAGAAATGTTCCCTTATTGCAAAGAATCAAGTTGCATTTGAATCTGGAATGGGTTGTACAGATGCATAATCATGTTTCTATTATTTCAATTGATTTTGAGAAGGCGTTCGACAGAGTTGGAGCACATGTTATTCTAAACATATTGCATAAATGGAATGTTGAATGCAATATGTTTAACTATGCCAATTACCTGTCAAATAGGAGATTTCCAGTAAGGATAAATGGTACATACTCTGCATCACATGAACTACACAATGTTCACCACTGTCGGTAATACTTTTTTCTATTGCATTTAATAAAATTAGTTCGATTATTGCAAAATATAAGTATGTTGATTATTGCATATATGCAGATGATCTATATATTACAAAATGTTCTTTGTAAAAAAATGTTTGCGACATCAATTTTTATAATCTGACTATTGAGAATAAAATTATTGAAAATGTGAAACAATTAAGGATATTGGGTGTAATATCCACGAAAAACTTCCTATGAAAAGAACATTTTCTATTTTTGAAGAAGTCGTTAATTTAAAGAACTAACATAATTTCCTTTTTGTCAAGCAGGTATAGCACGTTAACATATCTCACCAGGACTTTATTGCTGAATAAACTCGAGTATGCCCTTTTTCTAACTGGAAACACTTCAAATTAATATTAATCTTATTAAGGGAATTTACCATCGAGCAATCAGATCAAGTGTTTATGCTTTTAGAACTAACCAATTAAGCCAATTAAGAAACTAAATTAAAACTAATATCGAAAATTTTATTTCCGGGTAATTTCATAATTGATGATGACATCAAAAATGTTTTAAATGCGAAAAGAAACTATCGTTTACCTTCTACTTTAGGGGAATCTATTCGTCTCGCGTTCACCATAAACATTAACATCGTTAATAATCCACTTTTATTTAATAATCCACCGTGGTCTTTAGATAATGATACATGTGACATTAGTCTGTCTAAATTCAATAAGTTTATTTTACTAAAGATATTTTTGTGCAATTATATTTGGAGAAAAAAGATACTTTATGTAAGGAAGTCTGGAACTTCTACTTTACTGATGGTTCAAAGAATAATGAAACTTCATCATACGCTATTGTTGATAGCAGCGGTTTAATAGTTCGCATGAAATTGCATCATGAATATTGATCAGTTTTTACTGCAGAAGCCACAGGAATATTAAACGCGTCATCTGCACTAATAGTTTGTCAGTTATCAAGGCAATTTGTAATACTTTATCACGTTCATGGAATATTATTAATCATATTACGGATCTATTAATCTCTATCTGTCATTTATTAAAAATATTATGGATTCCAGGACATACTAATATACAGGCTAATAATTTTGCCGATGAAGCTGCTAAATTGGCTAATAAAGCCACAATTATAATGGAGTTTCAAAATGGCAATCAACTTCAACATGCCCAAAGTGTGGTCTAACCTTAACAATTGTTCACATACTTGTTCATTATAGTTATTATGATATCAGTAAAAGTATTTTTGGGTGTTCGAACCCTAGAGGACTTTTGATGACCCCTACAACTGAGAACGTATCGATAATATCTATTTTTATATCTCAACAAAATAGTCATTTTTATCATTATCATTTTACAATAAGAATATTTATAAGTTTATATATAAATATTTTTTTTCTCTGTTTACAATCTAAGTTGTAAATTAACCAGGAGCTGATGGTCTTAGTAGCTAATGCTCATGAATTTGTGTTAGTTTTATAATTAATTATAAATCTAAAAAATAATAGTAATAATAATAATAATAATAATAATAATAATAATAATAATAATAATAATACGTTTAAATTAAATAATATAAGCAGAAATATTATATACTTTAATTCCAGATACTTATGTAGCAATAAGTGCAAAAAATAATATAAATTTACCATATTACTTTTATATTACCTCAAAGTATTTCTTCAATCTCTTAAAACAAAAAAAATTAAAAAAATTAAATTAAATCATAAAATAATTTCATTGGAATTTTTTTAACAAGAAATGTTAAAAATGATACTTTTAGTGCATTAAATGTAAAAACTATACTTTAATACATTTTTAATTATTATTTGCACAAATATACATGTTTGTTTTATTGTTTTCATTCAATAGAATCGATGGATATACCCGAAAATATCTCATGGAACGACACTTGTAAAATTTATGGACATTTTTGTAATTTTCAATTTCTGAATTTAATTTTCAAAATCTGAAGCTTAATATAGATGTTAACTTTAATACTACAAAATAAGACTCTCACAAATTCGAATTATAGAGAAATTATAATCATAATTATATATCTCATGTTGTGAAAATGAAACCTGCGGTTCAAACTTCTGAATTTTTTTACTTAATAGGTCTGCCGAAAACAGAACGTTTTCGGAGAAATTTCATTACAGAATAAATTAAATTAAAAATTGGATTGATGATAATTCTACTTATAGTTATGTAACTGTATTAGTACGTTACAACATTCTATGTTATTTAATAAATAAATATTTTTGTTTTCGTTTTTATTTACAAGTTAATTATAAATTTTACAATTTCAGGGAAAGTAGGTTCAGAAATTATGGGTCGATTACGTGTGGAAACCGAACTTCAGTTGCGTTGTCAGTTGCCAAAAATATAATAGTAAGAAGAATTATGCTACATTTTTCCAATAGCATTATACAAAATTATTAAAGTTACAACAAGAAAATAATTTGAGGCACTTTTTGAACAAATGGCGTTAAATCCATATATTGCTTGTGATATTATGGTTTATATAGATAGATGCAAATGTTGGATATTTTTTAAGTCCCATAATATCTACGTTTTACTTTTTTTTTTTTTTTGACATTCTAGAATGAGCATTTCTCAAATTAAGTGAAATTTTTGAAAGTTTCCATCGACAAAAAATGTAAATGAATCCAATACCATTTCGCATGGATTTAAATTAAAATGCATATAATTCTCGTATCCCTCGTCCTTTATTATTTCATACATTTATGTATATACAATTTTTTAGCCCAATTTGATAATCAAATTTTACAAAAGAGAAATTTAAACCTTTTGGATGACTACATCACAAACACACCTAAACTGACATGAACTATACGTTATAATTCCAATTTTATTTTTCTTCTTCTACTTCTGGATGATATAAGAAAATTTATTATCTTTATTTTTAAACAAGTTTAGTTTATTGTTCAACTTTAGTTTATAATAAAACCAAAAAATTATCGAAATGAATTAATATTTCAAATTATTTCAATATATTACACTCACCTCAGTTGAATAAAATTCTTCTGCACCGTTAGCAGCCGAGACCAAATGTAATATTTGATTATAACGATTATCACGCATTTCAATAGGATTCCAATTGTTTGCAGCCATCATTTTCTCCCACTTCTCCTTTGAAATATCTTTAAATTATTAAAAAACGTTACTAAAGAAATTTGAAACACATTCATAAAAGAACAACATACAAGCACTAGCGTCCATAACACCTCGATCACATATTATCAAACAGTTGCGTGTACTTGATTCTCCCAATTCAAAATAGGTATTTTCTATTTGAATCATGGTACGGATGAGATTTTCTTGAAACTTGTAAGCTGAAAACATATATAACATAAAAATTATTCAATATACAATAAAATAAAATAATAAGTCAATAATAAAAAAACGTAAAATTACAAATAAATTTTTGCAAGCAAATTAACAAAATAACAAAAATGTATACATAGCAACAAATTATTATTTCCCAAGCACAGCAATTCTTATATAATTTGCTATATTGTGCTGATTACAGATAAATAATAATCCCATTTTAAACAGTCTTTAAAGTTTAAATTATGTGGTAAAAATATAATTGCATTTATTTATTTATTTTTCATTAAATAATCTGTTTTCCTTTTTCTTGGTTATGAATTCTAATTTTGTATAGTGTATCGTAATTCATATTATTATTATTATTATTTTAATGTTAAAAAACTTTCATTTAAATTAAACAACACATGAATCTGCAATATCGTCAAGATTCTCGTTAAATAATTTTAAACTAACTAAAAAATTATTATATTTTGATTTCATGATCAACTTAAAAACCAAAAGGGTTTGGAGTATTTATTATCATTGGATTTTCTCAAAAACAAGTAATATGTATTACAATTTTCCATTATTAAAAGCACACATTTTTTAGAAACCACTTAATTTAGATAAATTGTTACATATTAATTAAAATTCGAATTATTTTTCAGTCACGTGAAAATGATTAAGTTTGCAATCAGATATAAAATAATTGTGGAAATGAATCATAATAAGACCGCGCAGTAACAAAATAATTTCAATAACATTAAATGTGAAGAATTTCCTACGTCATTTTTTTCGAATATGTACGTATTAGAAGAAATTCATTGCATTATTTTGTAATCATTTTTAATACCCATTTATTTTTAATTAACAAGATAGTTTCAAAATTTTAGCTGATAATGGGAGACAATAAGCACATTAAGAGCAATTTAAAAAAAATCAAGAAATAATTTTTTTTTTGCTTATCGGCACTACTCTTCTAATATTTTATTGTAAAAGGTTAGATATGCATTCGAAAAATGAAATATTGAAAACATTGTTAAGAAACTGATGAATAAAATAGATGAAATATTTTGCTAACGAATTAAAAAAACAGCAGGATAAAAATAGGCTTGAATATCCTATAACCCTAAATATCTCTTAAAATAGAAGAAATAACCAGTTACCGCATTTGTAGAGAATTACAAAAAATATTTTTTTATAAGAATTATTTTCTTTCATCACACCGAAGATGATCAAATTTGAGAAGCCACTTACTTCTCTCCTAACCTGCAATTCTTCCAATTAATCAGCTCGGAACATATACAAATTTCTTAATCAAAAGTTACAAAAATATTCAAATTAAAATCTCTTAAAAATACTGCAGTCTATTTAGGCTTACAAAACGTTTTTTAAGAAAATATATATAAGGATATATAAGAACAATCATGTGAATATATATATATATATATATATATATATATATATATATATATATATATATATATATATATATATATATATATATATATATATATATATATATATATATATATATATATATATATATATATATATATATATATATATATATATATATATATATAGCCTGTCAAGACATAATTTTCATTAAATTTAAAACTTTTCCTATAAATTATATGGATATGGACATTATACATCATTTACAAGCACAAAGAAACTCTAAAAAAAATTTCTGATCTGTGATACTACACTCAGATACATCATTTGGAATAATACATTTTAAGTTATTTTGAAGTTCGTATTATAATTTCTTCACTCTATATCCTTCTTTCTTGTTTGATTAAATAACTATAATTAATTAAAAGAGTTAGAGTTTCAAAGACATTTAAGTTTTTGTTCAATATATTAGTCAATAAAAAAAGAAGAATAATGTATAAAAATGTTATATTCTGATTATAATTTTATAAAAAAAAAACATTATTTATTTGCGTTGTGTTTAGCAATCTAAACAGACTATATATATACGTACTTACTTATATTAAAATACTTTCGTAAAATCAATTTATTGAATTTTTGTCACACGTTTTTCTTTTAATTGAAGTAGAATAATAGACACTTTTAATTCAATTAGTTCAAATGAAAAATCATTACATTTCAAGAATTAAAAAAATACAAATACTTATACATATTACAAAATGTCAAAGTAAACCAATTTAAAAGAAATACTCTTATATGACGTTAAAACATTTCTATTGATTTTATAGGCATAATTGAAATATTACGTTTATTACGTTTTTACTTAATTGGTGTCAGACTACGTTTATTACGTTTACGTGTAGTTAGAGAGGTGGCATTTTATAAAATATCTTGACTTAAAGTAAAAAAGTGATCAATTTTGAAAATTTTAGTATAAATTAGAAATTGTTAACAAAAAATAATGATATAACTATAAACTGGCATTTGTTATTTACTACCTATATCCGGAATTTAACAAATCGTTTGAGAAATTGTTAAAAAAAAATTAAATAAAGAAAAGAACCGTTTTATAGTACCATAAAAATGTTGAAAAATAAATAAAAGTTATATTTGAGAAAGGAAATTAATGTTTGTGATATGTCAATTACTTTACACAGCCCCCTTACAAGTACAAGTCTTTTCATAATTTAAAAATAATGTGCTTTGGATATTAAAAATAAAATAATGAATACAAAATATCCGCTTTCTGCGTCGATTGAAACTGATACAAAAAAATATTTTTTTATCTTCAGGTTATAATTTTGGAAAAATACAAAAATTTTGCTTTCATTTAGTAAGTAAATTTTTTTGAGCACAACTGTATATATATGTATACACATCAAAAAAGCCTTAAAAAAATTATACGTAAATATTTTTATATTATATGAATATGCAAAAAGAATAAAATTAGAGCGCGAAAAATACTAAATAAATTATTTTTCATTGGATCTAAATATTTAGAAAATAAAATATATTTATTTTTGACGTAAGCGTGATTTATTCAATATTTCTTTTAAGTACGTTGTTCTTTTAATTTAGCACATATATTAGAATCAATATTTCATTGCGTATTGAAATATTAAGAAATCATACAAAGGAATAAATTTATTCTATTCATATTTTCCTCTAACAATATAACAAATTTAAATTCTGTAATAATTTATTGTCATCATATTCTGTTACATTAAAATTAAATCATAAAGTACAATGAAACGTTAAATATAGAATTTCTATTTCCTTTCTGAAAAATAAATAATAATATCACATATATTTTAAATATATTTTTTCATAAATCAATAGTTTTAAAAATATTTTATTTATCTTAAAAAATTTTAAAGCACAAAGTAATTAAGTTATGAAGCAAATTGAAGAAAAAAGTACGAGTTAAATTGGATTTTGAATCCATATGTAAAACATAACACAATTTAACAATTTAAGTACATATTTTAATGGATGTATGATGTGATAAGAGATAATGCGGATTTAAAGTATTAATTTTTAAAAAATAATAATTTGAAATGATTAAATTCATTTTGAATTACAAGATTTGAAAACTGTGAAAAACAATACAAATATCAATTAAAAAAGGTTATTCTTCGAAAAAAAGAGCACAGACAAACTCACCTTCACTGCCATTGGGTTTAGAGGCAGCATTCGCCAAGCAACGTGGACAGGATGCGGTCAAATCTATAAGACTATGTTCCGGAGCGGCAAAAGGAAGATTTTTATATTTAAATGTTGTTGGTGTTGGTGGAGCTGAATTCACGTATACAAGCGTATTTATCATTAAATTACCAATAAAAAACGCAAATAACAATAATAAAAATATCCATTATCAACAAAAAAAAAAAAAAAAAAAAAAAAACATGTGACAAATAATTTATTTACTTTTTTGTTTTATTTTAACACTTATACTTATGACTTTCATTATCATGTTTGTATGTGAAAATATCATTCAAATTGCCAAAAAATTCAGGTTCATGTTATATTTTTAAAAAGAACTATTAAGAAACTATAATATTTTTGTACAAGAAATATAACACATAGCTACACTACTGGAAACGCCAATTCATTCTCAAATTTTAGGCAAAAATTAAACACACATTTTTATACACAATACACTAATGATTTACTTTAATTGCGATAATAACAAAACTTCATTCATTCATATTTGTACTCCTATAAACGTATGTGTGTATTCAAAAGAGGCCTATAGTATTGAATAACTTTTATATTAATTGGTTTAATCATATTTTTGATTTTATTCAATTCTTAACTACTGACAAAATTAAACTATACATTATATTTCTTGTTTTAAAATGACGTTATGGAGATTTTTTATATAAAACACAAGATATACTCCAAATAGTTTATTGTGATGGTTTAAATGAAATACTTTTATCTCTAAAAATAACTTTAATTATAATTTGAATTATTTTATGTAAATAAAATATTGTATTACGTATTTGTACTATTATTTATAAATAATTATACTGTAGAATGCAAACACACGCACTTTAGAAGACTATCTTTCAATTTAATTGGTGTTCAGTTTGAAAAAAATAATAAATTTTAATTTCTTTATTGCCAGCAAATTTTCCCCAACGGCAGTAACAGTCTAAATTGACTCAATTCAGTTCGATTTACTACTTGCAAAATATATTTTATATACATCTATTATATACGTATATTTGTATATATACAAAAACGTGTCATAACTCAAAAACGTGATATTTGAATTAACATAAAATAATAGTATATATTAATGTTGTTTAAAAAAGCCATCGAAGAAATTATTTCAAAATATAGAAACAGATATTAGATGATTTATTAACAGAAAATTAATTTTCGTTGATTCAAAAATAAATAAATTTTATATATTTTTTAAGTTTATTTTCTTTTTAAACTTGCTTACAAAAATTCATTGCCTATATTTTTCTACGTAATATACAAAATTACCTTCTTTTTCCGTGAGATCTGAAAATTTAACTCCGCCACTAAGAATAATAAAGAAATGTATAAAAGTATTGAATTATACATTTTGCTTATATTGTTAAACAATTTCAAAATGTAAAAAAATAAATTTGTAATATAAAAATATTTACCTGAGAAGTACAGTGGCAGTTTCTGGAACGCGAAATACCTGCAAGTATAAAAATAAATAAACAAATTTTATTTAAAAAATTTAAATAATTCATAGTATAAATATATGTTGGAAACCTTAACAAAATATACTGTTTAAATTAATTAAGGATTTTTTCTTTTATTTACTATTTTAAAATAATAATAATAATAATAATAATAATAATAATAATAATAATAATACAATACAAACTTAAAAGTTAGTTGTTCGAAATTTAATAAACTTTTAACATCGCTTCCGACTCTGATTTTATGAAATTTGTTGGAACCAGATTATTTTTAAAGCGCCGTACTACATGTTCTCCATTAAAGGAGATTAAAATCCGGGGACTGGGATGGAAAACTTAAGTTTACTGATAAGTTTTGACGAACTTAATTGAATGTTTCGAGCTATTTACATGCTGAAATATCTATCGAATTGGTACTTCTCACCCAACATAGTGAAACATAGGAAAGTGCGGGCAAAATGTCCCTGAAAATAAAACGGTCCACTTTTGGACTTTTCAAATAGATTTAGAAAGCATAAATTCGCAAGAATATTTTTAAAAAAATATGCCCCTCTTCATAAGTACTTTAAATTTTAAATATATTTGTTGCAAGATATATTCAAAAGTCCTTTTGGAATATCCAAATGTGGTATTCTTTATACTATAAACAATGTATAATTTAACGTTATTATTTGTAACTAACAAAGTTTTCTTTAAATAGATGAAAATATTACATTATTCTTACGGAGAATGTTCTAAAATGAGTTATGGAATGGAAATGATTTTTCTCAAATCGAATTATGGTTTTGGCAGTCGTATTACATAATTCAAATATTTTCAAAAATACTTTATAAATCCTTTAATATAAATTAGTTATACTCTTTTTCGGTATACTGACGATATAAATTTTATTACAATTTAAACATGTAAAAACTCACCTTCCATCCCAAATTTTCAAAAAAAGTACATAAACGAGACTGTCCGGTTGTTTTTCCACCACAAGGACCTTGAAAATAAAGAAATAATGTTAAATAAATATACATATATATATATATATATATATATATATATATATATATATATATATATATATATATATATATATATATATATATATATATATATATATATATATATATATATATATATATATATATATATATATATATATATATATATATATATATATATATATATATATATATATATATATATATATATATGTATTTTTTTTCCGACAATTTCTTTTGAAGAGTTCAGACATTTTTTAAATACTTTGTTGTTTTTTCATATATTTTATATTTATTCTACAATGACATCTCCCTTTCGTAAAATATATATAAAATAAAAATAACCCCACCTAAGCTTTTTTCCTATTATAAGAAAAATATAGAAATTATAAATAGTTCTTATTTTTATCTTTCATATTCATATTTTCTCTCATTAAAACTATTTTTTTTTATAATATTTATATTATTGAACTTGTGCTATATCCTAATTTTGTTTAAATTTTGTAGTATTTTTTTTTTTCTTAAATATTCAGACCCACACAGAACTATTGACACAGCAAGTATTTCAGTGTTTGCTAAGTTTACAGTTATTTTAAAAAATTTTTAGAGATACTGAATACAAAGTAAATTGATTTTTTAGTGTACAATACGCTAATCATACCATAATTGCATATTTTATAAAAAATAGTACATTTTCCTCTCAAACAAAATTTCTCGTCGTATGGAAATAACTAATAATTTTTTTTTAATTGTACTCCCAAATTTTTCTTAAAAGTTTAGTGAAATTCGAATACTTAAGACTGGTAACAATGCTTGTAGCTCGAGCATTGTTATAATGCTAATTATAATAGCATAATTTTTCCTCCTTAGATTCTCTGCGATATGGGCGAATATGTCTTTTTTATTCTATATTCCAGACAAATACTTTCGGGTTAAATTAAAATTTTTAAAGCCTTCAGTTCTATAAGCACTTTGGAAACATAAATCTGCTTTAAAAAAATAACCACGATTGTATTTCAAAGTTGAACAAATACATTAAAATATCATAATGATGGATATCAAAACTTGTTATATCATAGAATTTGATACCACAACATCCATTTTATTATAAATTCTAAGTTTTTGAAAATGAACTTAATTACAAGTTTACCAAATCATGTCATACAGTTTTCCAAATATTCTTCAAATGCAATAAAAAAATGTTAGAAAAATGTAAAATTCTTTTATGAATTCCAAATACAAAACCTTATTATTATTGACCATCCGTACACAATCTTTGCTATCTTTTTTACGACGTATAATTAATAAAAAAAATTCTTTAAGGATGATGTGATTTCTCCCGCAATGAAACCATATAGGAGGATAAATGAACAATTCCTGGTTGCTCATGTAGAATGTACATATACTTCTATATAATTCAATTTATTTTTCTAATTGACTCATCAAATTATTTTAATGCCGCAACACTGCATGTTGTTTTTAGCGGTTATCTCACAAATTTATTTTGTAAAAATGTATATTTGAATCAAAAAATTTATACATACATTATAAATAAATAAGAATGAACATGAAGAGCAACATATAGGGAAAAAGAAAAAATATCGACCTTGACATTGAAGAACACATTGAACAAGTGAATACGATGTAATACTATATACAGATGTGTTTGTAATAAAATAAAATTATACAAAATATACAAATCTAATTCAGATGGCTCATATTAACCAAAATTAAAGAATTATTAACAAAATATATTTTACATGTGTATATTATTGACAAACCTCCAGTAAGTACAATTTTATAAACGCGTTTTTCATGATGGTCATTATTCATTTTCTTTTGCTTAGTACGAGGTAGATCAATCTTTGGTGTTGCCTCTGAATTTGTAATAGAATTGCTATCATTTTCATTGGTTTCCGCGTTCCCGGACACCTGTTTGCTTACAGGGGGCTCCTCCATTTTTTTATATTGAATGTATCTCTTGCCAGTTGATTATTTCAATTGCCACTTTTAACGTTTTGATCTTCTTTACGTGATTACTTTTGAAAGTATATTAATTTTTAGCCGTCTCAATTTTTAAATTAGTTTGCTTTTAAGGTTATTGTGTTATGCAGAAAAATGATTGATTTTTCAATATTTCCACTTTTTCCAAGACTATTATTTTACTTTAAAATTGATTATTTAATTGATATTTTAATTAATTTTTTGCTTATTATTTGTAATTATTTTGGCTAAGCCATAAAAAAATATTTTGCCATATAAAGCACATGTTATAACAAAATATAATAAATACATAAATATATTCTAACACACTTTCACAGAAGCATTCATTCGTTACGTGAACGGCAATGAATTTCGCAACTTATTTTTTGTCAATTTTTTAACTGTGATAAAAACATTTTATAATTAAAGTTATCTGGTACTTTTCATCACAAATATAAAAAAACTTTTCATTGCGAGACATTGGATGCGACACTAATCCCCGACTCAAACTAAAGAGTTCACGCACAACTTTAACGAATTCTGAAAGATGAATAAATTTCTTTTTGCAAAGTTCTAAAAAAAAATAATGACAACTTAACACATGGTTGTATTTACTTTTCAATTCAAAAACAATGTAAACGTCAAAAAACAGGGAAGTTAAAGAGTTATTTGAATTGCAAATATTATTAATTATAAACCCCTAGTCTATAGGTTGTTATTAGTTTATACGTTTCTATCATGGCAAAATCATTAAAAGGTATGCTAAATATCAACTATCGCGTCACATTATTTATCCTTTAAAGGCGGACATGCTGTATTTTGTTTGTTGGCCTTCGAAAGTTTTGCGTCTCGCTTTTACGCATTGATTAATGTATTCGTTTACCGTTGTCAGAGATTTACCACATGCATTCGTTTTTAATTGGAATATTACTGGTAAAGCCCATGAAAACCTTAAAATTTTGGAAAAGGATTCTAAGACCGATCCTTACGCCCTGGTTCCGGTGTAACCGGATTTATCGTGATATACCCTGGATTTTTGTCTATGAGCCTTTGTCATCACATTTGAAAACGAAAAAAGGCGGAAAAATATTATATATGTAGTTTTAAATTTTTATATAAGTGCAATTGTATTTCAGTGTGTTCTTATTAGAATAAGTTAATTGGCCTTAGAAGATTTTCTATACTATTCACATTAACAAAGAAATGAGTAAAAATGAATAAACAAAAATAAATAAAAAAGTCAGTTTAAGCGTTAGTCTTTTAAGATGGATAAATACATAAAACCTGATTAGTCAAAGCTGTCACCTATTTCCATCATCCTTGATTTGTAAATCATGTTAGAATTTATGTAAACATTTATAAGATAATAAATTAATACAATAACACTTTATACAATAACAATAAATTTCTCTATTTTTCCCAATATTTAAGAAAAAGGTCTGTAACTTTTGAGCTGTTAAAGACATTTTTGGTAAGGTGATTCTAAGTTCTTTTGGTGAAGTGCAGATCTTATTTGGTCAGGGACGTAGTCATTGACCCTTTTTTCAAAAATTTCCCAAAAAAATATTTTCGAACTGGGACTAAAGATACTTTAGTAGGTGTAGATAACCTCTTATAGTTCCAGTTTTTAGTTTTACTTTTTAAGTTATTGGCCATAATATAGGTCCTACAATTTTTTATACATGGACATCCAGCATTCAGCTTCCAGTATCATATCTAGCAGTACAGACGAGCATCCTTAAATCGACTCAGGTGGTAGAATAATTTTTCTTATTCGATAACTTTTCGTTCGTTTTGTTATTTTAGTGAAACGAAAACGTTGTCAGTCAATTTGGTTGGCTATAACAGTCAATTTTGGTATGGTTTTGTCATCAAAAATTATATTTTAATTAAATTAATTGCTAATACTTGGCAGCACTGCGTCCGGCAGTGAATAATGGACTTAAAACTTTACGTCTGTATAATAGAATTATATAATGTTAAATTATAATTTAATTTAATATATAATATAATAACCTATTATATTAAATTTCTGAATGTAATGTTAACAGCAAAGAAAAACTTTTGGTGTTATTATTGATATGTGCAATTTATTTAATAGATGGTATTCACTTTTATCTCTTTTTTATAACTCAGTATGATTTCTAAACAATTTTTTATTCTTATGCAAGCATTTTAGGTATAAGAAGATTAAGAAATATTTCTAAAAGCTATTTTTATTATAGAACTGTTTTAATAAAATTAATATTAAAACTTTAAAGTGATGCAAACAAGAATTAATATTCATTTGGAATTTGTTTATAATAGGTATAAACTTGTTATAGAATTAGAGAATTTAAATTCCACTTCTCAACACGAAATTTACTATATATTCGTATAAAAAATTTTGATTATTTTTAATAAAATCTTGACACTATAAACCTCTTTATTGCAATATGACACTATAAACCTCTGATCCAAGCTATTTGTCAAAAAAATAAAAATGCAAACAATTTGAACATATAGTTAAAGGTCAAAAATAAATTAAAATATACTTCCATACCTTATTGGGTATTTTTTTATTTTTATTTTGATCAAAATCTGGCACCCTTGGGAGAAAAAGTTCTTTGTGTGATTCTTTCTTATTACCCATTCGTTCAGTTTTGTTTTGTTCAATTTCACTTTATTTTCAGCTGTTAAATGGAAAAGTGACGTGTTTGCTTTGTTTACGGGAAAAAGAAAATAAAAAACAAAATAAGACTACAAATAATTTTTAATTAAATGTATTTTTGTGTTTATTTAATTAAAAAAACTATAATTGATGCTAATTAAAACAAGAGTTTTTTAAGCATAAGTGCTAAATAATGAAGGTCACAATTCTCTAAGACTACGTGGATATAATTTACCAAAGACTTTGGTGAATAGTTTCTATTTTTATTATTATTGCAAGAGAATATAAATTTGTATGTATGTTTGTTTATATATTTGTATATGTATTTGAAATTTGATAATTAGAAACGTGTTTGGGAGAGACAGATATTTAAGTTTATCAAGCAACAATAACTCAATATATTCAGGAGAATAATAAGGTAAAGAGATAATGTCAAAAATGACAGCCAGCCCCCATTCATTACGTTTTTCAGTAGAGAAACTGTCATCAGCTGGTCGATTTTATTAAGTTAAAAAATAATAAATATACCTGAAATATCCTAATAGTTGATAACAAAGAACTCAAATATAATAAATAATTCAATTACTCTAATAATTAGTTTATTTAATATATTTATTTGCTAAATTACAAGTAATATAAATTATATTTTCGGTCTCCATTTAGGACTACGGAAAGATATTTCTGCATGTGTGTTTGTGTTCTTTTGATTTATCTATTGTTATGAAAACATTAAATTTAGCAATTATTTTTATTCTCAAATTTTTAAAAAATCTTAAAATATATAAATTTATACAGCATAGGTGCACATATTTTTGTGATTTCTTTAATAGAATAAAAATGGATCAGGACGAAGCTCATGTGGTGGAGGGCGAACAGCAGGGGCCTAATAATTTAGAGCAGGCTAATGGTGAAATAGTAGCCGAACAACATCAGTATGAACCATTGCAAAATTTAGCTCTGGAGGATATTGGGGCAAATGTAGAGTATGTAGGAATGGATGTTGTTGACGATAGTTCAAATGAAAGTGAAGATGAGGACGATAATAATGAAGCTGATGGTAATGATGATGACGACGACGATAATGAAGAAGATGAAATGAGTAATTACGATGAGTTAGAAGAAATGATGGATCAAGAAAGTTACTCATCGGACGAATATGATATATTATCAGAAATGGATCCTGTATATGCGATTCGTAATTTTAGAAGAATGCACAAAATGTTTATAAAACGTCATCAAGAGCTAAAAAAACCCGCATACTCTTTTCAACCATTACGACTTATACAATGTCTGTACAAAAATCGGCACGATTCATGGGCTTATCCAATAGCTCGCAGTGGACATCGTGTCATTGCTTCAGAAAGTTATCTTTATTCTTTGGGTGGATATAACCCGAAAAGACGTACAAATTCAATACGACGAGGAGCTTGCATGCTGTTTCAAGAACTTTGGGCATATAATTTTGCTACAAATAGTTGGAAACTTCTTCATAATGGTGATAATTGTGACATGCCGCGAGAACTTGCATCAAATGCTTTGGCCATCTATAATAATGTTCTAATTGTAAGTGTTTAAATATCATAAATGTTTAAATTTACATTTTTTAAGTTGTATAAAGTTCAAAAAAGATTCCAATAATATCCTTAGAATATGATACATTTTATATTTTGAACTTTTGAAATGATATCTTCTATAATAACCTTGATTTGCGTCTTTTCAAATATAATTAATAAAATTAATCTTTTTTTTTTCTTTTTTACATTTTTGATGTATAACCCCACATTTCTATGTTATATTCTCGAATTCTAATTCATTCACTTCTTCTGACAAAAGTAACAAATTTTGGAAAATAAAAATTAATTTTATTGTTTTTTTACTTTTTTCAAAATCTTAAAAATATTTGTTTTTAAAATGATGTTTCTAATAGTCTAAACTCTAATTAATATGGAATTCTAACACTTATATGTACATATGTTTTGTATAACGAATTTGTTAAATAATTCTAAATAATATATGTAATAAATGAATGCAAGTATTTTTTATAGTAATTTTCCCATTTTTTTCCTTTTCAAGCAAAATTATGGCGCGATTTACTACGTTGTTAATAATGTTATTTTTATACGCTTTGTTGTTACATTCTAAACAAAAGAAAAAACCAAACCCCAAACAAAAAGCATAAACTTAACTACGTAATAGTGACGAAAGCGCTCATATTATACATACACACATTGATTTCATCATTAAATATTTATTTACTCGCTTTGCTGGTAGTACTGTTTACGATATCAATAAAAACAGCTGCTAATCAAACCCATATGCGTACATATGTATATATGTATGTGTGCTTGCAATCCAAACTTAGGATGTCTGATTATATAACTTATATGTATTAATGTATGGATTGTTGTTTAAATATACGTATGTGTAAAGTCATAAAATTTGAAAACAATAAAACAAGTTATTGTTTAGATATATTTTTTCATTGTAAAGTCATGTGGATTTAATGGTGTCTATTCGAAAACTTCAGAATCGCTCTATGCGAACAATATTTAGGTTGTTTACCTGTATATTGTTTACAACATTATACATACGTATGTATGAGCTTGTATACTGCGTATATAAATATTTATGCGCATGATATTTAATGGGAGGGATGCATTAGATTTAAGTTTAATGCTGCTTAACCTTACTTACTCTATCAACCATATCTTTATGTAAATAGAGTACCGAAAAATGAATACATATTATGTATGTACAGTTTGTCAAATAAACCTTTAAAATAATAAAAATATGAACATTTTTAACTTCATTAATGAATTCTAATTAAAAATTCTTTAATTATCATTTTTTCTGTACACATTTCTTGCTACACCTGTTGATGACTCTGAGATCCCAAAGCTTTCTAAATAAACGAACAAAAGGAGTAATAAAAAAGAAATTTACACACTTTGAAAAGTGTCAAAGAAATGTTTGCAAATAATATGTAAACATTGGTAATGTGGAATTTATCGGCGATTTTTATGCAGTTATTTTTCTTTTCTAAATACAATGTAATTTTTTAAGGAATAAAGAAATGTAAATAGCATAACCCCAGAATTAAAGCCATTTACAGGTTGTTTGAAATAGGTAACACTGCGAATTGAAAGCAACATTATTTGAAACTGTTGATCATAAGTGCTAAAACACAACCTCTTCCAGCGAAAAAAACATAAGGTTAGGTGTTCAATGAAGCTATTCTAAGTGTGTTACAAAATCTCAAATATTTTACACTATTGGATAGGTAAATAACCGCTCTCATATATTATTAAATTTTGTAATAATTTCACTTTCAAAAGTTCACTGTCATTTTTCTGAAAACAAATTCTAGAGAAAGAAATTCCTAAACCAAAAATTAAGTTTCATGTTGTTTGTTTTTTTTTCTGAAAAAATGTCGTCCCATCATTTTACTGTAAGTGAATCGAGCTTGGTGATAAATTATAGAATTTTTCTCATTATTATAAAATAAGCGCGATATTATGTTCAAGACATTTGTGGGAAATATTAAGGATTTGTAACAAATTTGAATTGGAATAAAGTGATACACCTTTTCAATAGTCATTTTCCACTGGAAATGCTCTTCTATTTGTACTTATAATGTATAAGATTTTTTAACTCACACAGCCTGTGTATCGTTTTAACTAGGTACTTTTTTAATTTTCATCGTGGAATAGGTATAGTATATATTCCTGATTGTGGAATATCACATCGAATCATTTTCCTTAACGTATTGGTCTTATAATAATCGAAGTGTTCCAATGCTTTGAAACTTGACATTTAACTTCTTTTTAACGTCACTAGTGACGATAAATATTTTAATTTTACAGTTCCTTATTCTTTCAAAATTACATTCTATTTACATTCCATTGATAAGAGTTACCATATTAATCTATCAATTTTTTTATGATATCTAAATTATTTAATTTAGCTTTAATTTAATAATTTTTTAATATTTTCATTATATCATAACAAATCATTACGTAGAATAATTTTTACAAAAATTATTCTAAATTTAATAGGAGTATATAGAAAAAAAATGAAATTCAGAAACAATTCTTTAATTTATTAAAACTACTCCTATTACCTGATTATATGTATTCAATAATAAAATTATATAATTTAAATCAATAACAGTTTTAGAAAATGTTAAAAAATTGTACTATCGATCTCTCGATTAATTAATACAATAAAAATTAAAATAATAAAAATATCATGATTTTTTGTTGAATATTAGGTTTGTTCCAGCACTTTTCTAACGAAATCCTGTCGAAAAGAGTAAAAGAAAAACTCTCTTAGAGAATTGATTTTGGAAATTTTAAAATGGTTCCTATTTCATTATTATTTTTAGTCAAAATAAATTGTTTTGACAAAACATTGTAGTTTCCGACATAGAGAGCACCTAGAGTTTCGAGTCCATAGTATAGTTTAAATCAGCAGCCGGCAGAAAGTATTTTCCACATTTTGTGTTTGTGTATCTGAGAACTGCTCATAATATGTTTTTAAACAATATAGAAAATACTTATTTCGTCACAAAAACAATAGGTTTATTTAATGAAATATTTCCATTGTTTCAAAAATAACATTATTTCTGATTGAAATAAAATTGATATTTAGAATATCATGTATACATAATTCGCTAAACTTTTTTCAGTGTATTTTCAAAAATTTAAGAGCATCTACGTGTGAATAACGCAGAGATAAACAAACCATATACCAGTATATTCATTTGTTCACAATTACACAGACGATCATGTTGTCAACAAAACTGTTGGGCTTTGTCAATAAAACAAAGATTTTTTTATTCAGTCACACGTTAACTTCGAACAAAAGGGGATGATGTCGTATGTTTTTTAATGTAATGTGTGTGCAAAAATTACAATAACAGTTACAAAAAATCTGGAATATAAAACGGGTAGAAACATTTTTTATATAAATTGTTTTAATGAAACTGAGTGCCTGTGTGGTATATATTTAAAATTATATTATTATATAATTATATTTATAAATACGCCACAGAAAACAAATTTACCTTTCTAACGTCAACAAAATTAAAAGTACAAAAATAAAATTAATAATAAAATTAAAAAAAAATCAGTTTGATGAATTGACATTATGGGTGTTATCTAAAATATTGGACCGAACATAACTAAATTCAATTAGCTTTCCTCGGCACTAAATAAAAATATGTACCTATTGTGTTTTTCTAGTGATTCTCTGTCGATCGGTATACTTAAAAATAAAATAGGCGTAAAACGACTTTTTTGTTGCACTGGTACAACGTGGTAATGTAAACAATACCAAAGTAAAATAGCAATACAAGGACTTTCAATAAATATTTATTTCAAAATAACAACAAATGTTGTTGGAATATAATTTTAGTTTATTTAATATGTCAATTGAGGTGTTTTTAAAAATTTTGAATTCACACAATACCTATATGTTTAAGTGAGAGAATTGTTGTAGTTGTAAAGAGAACCTGTCTCCCATAGTATAGTTTACATCATAGCATACCAAGAATGACAAAATAAAGATAACGCCATGCGCATGATTTGCCTCCTGATGACGTTATCTTTCTTTTTTATGGGTTGCCAAGACACTTTTATATACATAAACATCGAATTCTTGTAAAAGTTTCATGTTCAGCGCATAAATCTGCTAAATTTATTGAAATCTATCTGTGAAAAAATTTAGCCCGTAACTGTTGTAGATTCTTCTAAAAATAGAAAAAAAAACGAAAAAAAGTTTTAGGTATCTTTAGTTTTTTGCTAATATCTGAGCTATTTATGAACCAATTTCCCTGGAATTCAATAGCAAAATTTTCGAAAACATTTCCAATCGTTTGATATAAATATCATATATGTTAACTATAGGTGATAGATGTATCATTTAACACTTTCCCGAAAGATGTGGCCCCAAAAGAATTCTTGAGTAAAGTTTTTTAATCTTATTAAAAGTTTAATGCGTTTTAAGTATTTAAAAATGTCAGAAATTTTACTAAATTTTAAAAAGTAACAAATAATCAATTGTTAAAATATAAAGATTTAACTTCAAAAAATTATTATCCATCTCAATAAATCTAATTACTTTAATATTTACCTGAATAACATATAATAATATCTGAACAAAATATGTAAAATTTTATTTTGTCAAATTTTACAACCATTCACAATTAGGAAGGGTGGTGAATATTTATGTTATTTTACAAACATTATTATAACATTTTTACAAATAATTGACATTTCCTATTATAAACAAAATATATTTGAACAAAATTCGTTATTCGTATTTGGAATAAAATGTTTATAAAAATCCTTGTTTTGATATCAATATAAACATATGTTCTGTGTGTAGTATCGGTACGTTTCCTAATATCGGTGTAATGTAAACATTTATGCGCAGAATTATATATTGTTATTTAGGTCCAAAGACGAAGCCTCTTGAAAATGTTCTGTCCAATATTTCAGGTAACTCCGATAAAAATGTTCTCTGTGAAAGGCAGTAACGTTTACAAAACATACAGATACAAACATATTTTGATTATTGTAATTTTTATTTTACACAAATACATTCATATCGTATTAGTACAAATACCTTTTATACGGACATAGATTTACGAATTTTCCGTATTTTTACTTTTATCATTGATTAAATACGTTACTGTTAAATTGGTTACGTTTTGTCATTAAAAATTTTAAGTATTTGCCAGTTGTGTTTCAACAATTTTATAATTTAACATCTGGCAAATACTAAAAACTTAAAATGAATGGCAAAACTTATAATGAATGGCAATTAATTAATAAAAAAAACACAAATCAAAATTTTATAAAATTTTTTTCTTTTTATTATAATTAAAAAAATGTTTCCTACATTTTTAACAACTTCTCCCAAAAAATTCCAAAAAATTGCAATTATTTCGCAAATAAAAATCTTTGGATCTTCATGTAAATTAATGAAAAATTTTGGGTATATGAATGCGTTGGTGCTGGTACACAAACAAATGTATTAAATATTGTAGATTTCAGATTTTTTATAGATTTACATTAATGTGTTCAGTTTATATAATAATTAAACACATATAATTATGAATTTGATATATATAACATTATTCTATAACTCAAGCGGTTATTCTGCTATTGTCAATAACATGATTTTTTCAAATTTGTTATTTTATAGCATTAAGCCACCCATAGACACATACTGCTCATGCTCAAGTCGATGAACCCCTATACGTGTGTGCATGACGTTTTCATTACACACTGATCAAACAAACGAACAAAATTTAATTTTATTAACAAAATAATGGATATTTTCAATTTTTTTCTTTCAGCTGAAAAAGACACTTAATTTTTTGTTATTGTCAAAAAAAAAATCATACTAATTCAATAAATTGCCGTATGGGTTCATTTTGAAATTAAAATTATTTTGATTTTTAAATCCTCTATTGCCTGTGTGAGGCATACATTCTCAAGCTCTCTCAAATTTACTAACACATACTTATTACATGGGTAGTATGTGTCTATGGGTCGCTTTATTTTATAACTTTTCGTTCGTTCTGTTATTGTACAGAAACGAAAACGGCAAATCTTCGTACAAATTTCTATTTAAATTGGTAACGATTTGTCATTACAACTTTTTAAGTAAATGCCACTTCTATAATTTTCAGGTTTCAGGGTTGATTTCAAATAAATTTCAAAATTTTTTCTATTTTTTAGTTTTAATAACCTCTTTCTCTATGTCGAATTCAAGTAAAGCTTTCGATGCTTTAGACTTGCGTTATTTGTTATGTTTTCAGAAATTTAAGTAATACCAAACTTTAAAATTTTTAAGTTTTTGTAATTTTTTATAAAATGTAGTAAAAATGCTACTAATTTGTTTGAACAAAAATACGACAATTTTGAACTAAATATTTTATTTTATCAGATTATTGAAAATTAACAAGAAATCGGCGATTATTTAGGTAACGGAGATTTTTCTAAGGATGGATTACCAGAACATGAAGTTATGGTTTGTTTTGTTTTACATAGTTTTTCATTCAAAAATTCAGTCCGACGAAAGCTAAAAAGCAAGTGGATGATAATGACATTTCAATTCGAGTCGTTCGAGATACAGAAATCTAATTTTGTGTGAAAACTCTTGCTCTATAAAATTAATTATGACCGATCGATTTAAGATTCGTCGTTCGTACTGCTCTCTGTACACATAGCCTTCGAACAAATAGCTTTAAATGTATCTTCGTCTCAAAGACGAAGCCTATTAAAATTGATTATTGCCGGTCTATTATATCATATATCTCCCATACAAATTTCTTCTTAATTCATATTTTTATATGGTTATTGAATCGATATTAAGTTCTTTTAATGACAAAACGTAACCAATTTAACAGTAACGTATTTATTAATGTTTAAATTAAAAAATTTATACAGAATACAGAAATTGACTGTTAACGTTTTCGTTACTGTACAATAACAGAACGAAAAGTTATAGCATAAGGCTAATAATGTATAATTATAAATTTATAATTGTTTGTATTTTACAGTCTCATGGCGGAACTGGCTATCCTTTTGGGGAAACTTGCTCAAATGATTGCTACGTTTATACAACTGGAGAGAATCCACAAGTTATGCTTCTTAAAGTAACTGGCGATTTACCTGCTGCTCAGTATGGACCTGGAATTGTGATACATAAGGATTATCTCTATACAATTGGTGGAACGACGGGTTTCGACTATTCATGTGATGTTTATCGCCTTAACCTTATAACTAAAGTTTGGGAAAATGTTTATATTTGTCGCCCAGAAATGCGAGATGACCCTGAGGGACGTTACAGACATGAAGTTGTTTACGATGGTAAACACATTTATGTATTAGGTGGTGGAACTGCTCACACTGTATATGATTTACAACGTATACCTGCTTACAATTTGGAAACAAACCGATGGGATTATTTTGAAACTTTGCCAGATCGAACCGCAATGACACCGGATGATCCTGGATATCCAAGAGCTCGTAAGTGTTTATCTTGTGTACAACATACATTATCGAATGGCGATATAGAGGCTTTCATTACTGGTGGCTTACAGGTTTGTAATAAGAAATATTAATTTCTATTGTTATTGATTTCATATATGTTTCAGGGTGATTTCGCAACATATTTCAATGACATTTGGAAATTAAACTTACGCACTAAACAATGGAGCAAAATACATAGCGCTTCCCTTCCACGTCCTCTTTATTTCCATTCGGCAGCTCATGCTGGTAATGGTTGTATGTATATTTTTGGCGGAATAGAATATAGTGAGAAGGATATGTGCCGTCGCAATGATCTCTTTAAAATGTGGATGACAATACCAAAGCTTAGTGATATTTGTTGGGATGCCATTACTTATTATAATACCAATTTACATCATTTTGATCGTTGTACTTTACTTGGCGCTGGTATTCCAGATCGTTATGTAAATCGTTTGCCACCTCTACAACAACGAATGCGTAAGAATTTGTCGGATGAATCTGATGAACCATCGCCATCATCATTAATTAGTGTCCTCTCTAAAAGAATTCGTTCGCATATGGAGTAAAAAATGACCGAGAATTATTAATTATAAATTTTTATTTTCTTCAGTTATTAATGAATAATTTTCCATTCATTTATAAATTTATTGGCGATGAGACTAAAGTTGACAAAACAAATAGCAATATATATATATATATATATATATATATATATATATATATATATATATATATATATATATATATATATATATATATATATATATATATATATATATATATATATATATATATATATACACTTTTTTTATAAATTCATCTTATATATATATATATATATATATATATATATATATATATATATATATATATATATATATATATATAAATTCATCTTTTGTCCATCTTTTATAAATTCATCTTTTGTCCATCTTTGATAATAAAAATTTATATAAAATTTTTTTGCTATTGTATTGTTGCATTGAATTCTAATGCAAAAAGTGATATTATGAATATATTTCAAATTAATTTACCCATAAATAACAAGAGGTTTTACACTTTTTTACTTTGTTATAAATAACAATAATAAATATAAAGTTTCAATTTTGCAATAAATTGAACTATGTTACGATTCTCCAATCGATATTGTTGTATATTATTTATAATAATAATTATTATTTTTTTTTGAAGACTTAAGAAGATTAATACAAAGTACTAAATTGAAAGACCTCTAATAATATAATTGTAATGTATCCAAAGCAATTATGTTAAAAAATTGTTTTTAATGTTTTAAAAATGGATTTTAAGAATTATTTTGATAATAAACATAGCTGTGCCTAAGGATAACGATTATTAAATCTTAAAATATGCTTATATTATTTTGAGTTTCTATACACTAGTAAATAATATAACTACATATATATTAATAAATACCAAATCAAACTTTGTTTTTAATAAAATAGCAATAAAAATGAAGAAACTTCTTAAATTTTTCGTGAATGTAGAGCAGTACTTTCCATATATTATTTTAAAGATATTTGAGTTGTACAAAAAACACTACCATATTTTTCATTCTTATTTCGTAACCTGAAATTATTCTTGCAAGATGGATACCAATTTACATTGCAAAAATTAATGGGGCAACGTATGGCAACCGAACTTCAGTTGGGTTGTCAACGGGCATTTTTACAGTTTTGCAACCAAAAAATATAAACAAAAAGTAAATACATACAAATTACTGTGTGTGTGTAACTTTAAAATTGAATTTAAAAATAATGAAAATGTAGGTTCTGAGGAATAATGTATACTTTAAAATGTAATTATTATTTTAAAAAATATAAATTAAAGAATACTTTCGTTTTCCGTATCACACAGCACTGTATTTAGTTGATATCCTTTACAAAGACGATAAACAATTTTATCCTTTAACAGCAATACCACCGTATCTAAAAGCATACGCAAGTTTTCCATTTTATTTGTCGATTGCAGCTTTCAAAAATCTCATGATAAAGGTTTTAATTTAATTCATATTATTATCTTGAAATGCATCCTCAATGGATTATTTCTAAAATTACCTGGGATTTTTCTACGAGAAATAAACGGTCACATAATGGGACATTTGAATCTATTACCTAAATTTGAATCTTTAATTGTAATTTTAATTATTTTGTACCTTATAATTGGATAAATATAGTATAATTCTTAGAATAAAAAAATCGTACCTTTTTAATTGAAAACAAGTGCGTAAACTGAATCTAACAACTCTAGTTGCCAGTTGCCATCTATAATATAAGTTTGGTAACTAACAACGCATATGAAGTTCTTAATTTCAAGTACTGAAAATGTTGTTTGAATTTAACTTAAATTCCAGTTAAATTTTCTAGTATTTTCGAAGTGTGCAGTAAAACTTTTATTCATATATTTTATTGTTATTTTTGTCAAACAAATTCATAATATAAATGAAAACAGTCTTTTGAAATAAATAAAGGATTATAACTGGCGATAAATAGTGGTAAACAATTAATTACGTATTGGAATATATTTTGGTGAAGAAATTCAAGAATTAAAGACGATTTTCTGAAATAAGAAATTTAAGAATCAGGTTTAATTTGGAATCAAGTACACAAGGAAACGAATTAAACGCTTAAATCTAAAATTCTAAAATTAGAACAAATAAGAACAAAAAATTGCAGTATGTATAAAATAAAATAATATATTTTATTAAAATTAAAATTGGTGGCACGAACGACTTGAATTTCATTATTTTTAATACTTGAATAATACTGCTACTGAATGGTTGTATTCTACTGTATATTTAAGATTGATTTAAATGTTTTTTTTCGACTTGAATTGTACTTTAATGTAAGGGTTGAAATTAGCTTTCCAAACATTGTTATATATTTGAATTAAATTCAAGTTTCCCTTTCATGGTGTTGAAATAAAGTCGAATACAATTATATTTCGAAACATGAAATTTGTAACTGGAAACCAAATGTTCTTGCACTGCAATTCCAAGAAACTGCTGGAAAAAATAAAGCACATTTATCAATTTTGGTTTATGTTGTTGTTCAACTTCAGTCCTGACTTCTTCGATTGGTTGGGAAGAAATTGTTGTAACAGCTGAAAAATCAAGTTGGTTAATTGTTATGATTCTTGTTCTGGTTAAATTACAGGCCAAGAAATTGTGCCACTTCAATGGGAGGAATCCATAGAAGTGTGTATCATGAGGTCCTCGGCCACATTCTGGACATATCTTGGATCATCGAGTTAAATTCTATTCTCCATCACGATCTCAGTTGTGCGAAAACTGGTATGTGTTCTTAAGAATGCTCTATTGTGTTATAATGAAGTTGAGATGATTCCTTATGTTACGTTCCTTAATCGGAAGGATCTTCGTGTAGATGATATGTAAGATTAACCTCCCAATATCGTTGTTGTAACTGTCGGAACTTGTACTCCACTAACTACGATGTTAAATTTGTACTTACTTCTTTTGACCAGGTGATGAAGAGTGTTTTTTTCGTCTCCTTTGTTGAAATTTTTAATTTATGCACATAAGTTAGCAAGTCAACTGTTAACTCGACGAATGACCAACGGCCACTTAAGTAGTTTACATCCATCCATCGTTTAATGTTATTTGGCAATTGGAGAATTTTGTGGCTAACAGTATCAATGTCTTTTGATATGTTTAAGTTTAAGCCATGTGCAATACGATTGGTCGATCACAATTTATTCACTTCTGTATTTTTTTTTTTTTTTTTGATACAAAAAATTTTGAACAGGGCAGTTTTATCAACCCAGCAATGTCTAGTGGATGTGAATTGATCGGGCCGATACAAAGCGATGTTTTACATGTCTAAATTCTTGGTTTTGGGTTAAAACAGAAAATAATCATAATTAATATAATTTTTTTAATAATATCACCATGCTGGTTCTTGTTGCTTCGGCGGCGATAAGCGGGCTCATACATATTCTTCCTTACAACTTTTTTGGTTGTCCTCTTAGGCTAAGGATAAAGTATTGGAAGTAAATCTATCAATGTGGCACTTTTCGCTAGGAGGTACAACATTGAGGGACACAGGTCTCCCATATTGGGAAAGCTGGAATTGCAATTTGCCGATTGTGCCAAGTATCTGGGTATTCTTCCTGTATAGCATATTTGCTGATGATGTTGTTGTTGCTATAGTTGTTGTGATGCCTGCACTTATGGTGATGTTGTCGATGACTCAGAATCACTTTGTTACTGTTGGCTGTTGGTGTAACACAAAATAGAACCATCGGTCAAACCAGAAAGCGTTAACATTCTCTCCTTTCTTCTCTAAAATAAAAACGTATTTGTTTTATTGCTGCCATGACAGTCCTTGGTCAATGAATTTAGAACAATACTGCAATGCGACGCACAGTGTAGTAAATTTAATGATTCCAAAAAGAATAAATAATTTTATGGATGTTTGAAAACACAATCAGTCTATAAAATAAACTATACTCATGACAAACTTCGCCATCATTTGGCTTCTAAAAAGTTTAAAAGGGCATCATTAAAAAATCAAATTTCTCTAAATCAGCTTAAAATATAATCTGTCCAAATTTTATTTCAGTAAAATATGTTTGAATTTTTCATAACACAATAAAACAATAAGTTAAGTTTATTTGAAACATTAAATAAAAAACATAAATTATTAATGAAAAAAGAAATGATTTACAGGGAATACTTAAAACTATAATGTTTGGTTCTAATAAAAATCAAAGTAATACAGTAACAGACTTATCCGTTGTAGTAAATATTAAAGACAGTATTTTTAAAGTGTTTGCTCCTGACACAAAATTATAAGAAATTAATTATGTTGAACTTAAAATTAGACTTAAAAAGAAAAAATAAAAAACTATATAATAAAAATAATAATAGAAATAATAAAAACATATTGAAATTAATATTATTCCCCCTATGGAAATTTTGGAGTTTAGTTACATAAAATGTTGACAATAAACTATTAACACACGAAATTTCCTGTTCCACTTAACCTAATGGCGAGTAATAACTGGAATTTAATCAATTTAGTTCAGCTTCATCATTCAAAATAACATGAAGTAAGATATTATCGATATATTGCAAAGATGCAACGATGTCCTTCCTTCATTAAACCAAATGCATACGTTGCCAAAGGTCTAATATTAGCAGAGTTATAAATGTAATTATTGGAAAATTTTTTGTTTGTGTTCTCAAAATATTTGTTAATGCAAAGCCTTAAAATTTAGTAAGAGATATTATAAACCAGATCGAAAAAGCATAAGAAAGAAAGGTAAATACTGGTAAATTCTTGTCATGGTACGCATGATCAAACGCTTTTTTATATATAAGGAAGCGACTATTGTGCATTTTTCAAAATATTTATTACATTATTATGAAATTTCAATAAAGCATGTGTAGTGGAATTATACTTTCTAAATCTAAACTGATAATTTGGGATATAAGAATTTTCAAATTTTTAAGTCCATCTTAATTCTAATTATCTTTTCAAAAAGTTTTCCTAAGTTCGACAGAAGAGATACATGCCTAACGTTACCTAATTAAAAATTATTTTCCTTTTTTGGGATTGGAAAAATTTTAGTTAACTTCCATCTATTAGGAAAATAACCATTATTAATACAGTTATTAAAAATAACTGCTAAATAATCCAAAGCTTTTATAATAAAATTTTTTATAATAAAATTTGAAACACCGTCTATACCAGATTTTTTATTATTTAATGTTTTTGTTATTTCTGAAAAGTGTTCGGAATTTGTTAATTTTGTATTATTATGAATATTTGAAGAGAGAAATTGATCATTCAATGTGAATTAAAAAAATTGAAATTAGTGACTATTGCAATTTAATTGTATTTTCAATTTCTGAAACATTCTGATTTGGCTGTGAATTTGAAAAAAGAAATGATAATTTTTGAGAATTTTCTAAAATTTCTATACAATTTACCATCATTTTATTACATAAAGTTTTTTTTTAGAATTTCCTAAAATATTATAAATTTCTTTATATGCATTTGGACCAGGTTTAATATTAAAACTTATTCCTTTGTAATAATTTTAATTAACTGAATTTGTTTCGGCATTAAAATAAAGTCTTCTTAAATCTTTTTGCAATTTGAACTTTAATTTAAATAACTTTCTATTTTTTTTCCCGAAATAAAAACATGTTTATTAAAAAATATTTTCTCTCAATGGTTATCAGAGATATCATTAATAGTTGTAGAAAAACTTTTAATAAAATTATCAATTTCTAAGTTAGATAAATTAATGTTCGATGGAGGAAAATGTTCACTAATAATTGTAGTCATTTCATTTTTGAATGAATTCCAGTTTGTAATTTTAAACGTTGTAAATAAGCGTGATTGTTTTAAAACAAATTCAAAATTTGAAAATTCAAGCTGAATGCTTAAAGGAAAGTGATGTGAAAAAATAGTAGTAGGAAGAGACTTAATGGTAAAATTTGAATTGAAAATATTCCCCAAATTAAAACTTATCAAAAAATGATCCAAAAAGGAATTTCCATTAGGAAATGATGATATTGTATCCGAAAATCTGCAAATTTTGCGTATTTGGTTAACCAATCAAATAATGTCATACCATTACAATTATTTATCAAATCGATTCATGATACATGTTTTGCATTAAGATCTCCTCCTAATATAACTCCGTCATAATTCGATAAAATAGTACTTATAGCAGACAATCAAATTATAGGTTAAATTGTATTCAAAATTACAAAGTATTTTAGGTGAAACAAAAATATCTTTCTTTATAATACATTTACATTACTCCTACAGCACTATCATCTCTCACAAATGTATAATTTTCTAAAACTATTTTATGAAAAGGACTCATATGTGTTTCCTGCAAAAAGTCAACATCAATATTATTGCATTTCAAAGTATTAACTAAATCTTTTCTTCTACTACAACTAATTAATGAATGAACATTAAATGTTAAAATATTTATTGGTCTATTTAACATAAATTGATTCAATTTCTTTCAGAAGTTACAGACAATCTGATTTAGCCTCTGTTCTAGAGCACTTTTTATAGTTATTAACGATTAGAATATTGAATAAAATAAAGATAACCACGCCAATTTGCAGGGTGCCCAGAATTTTTACAGTTATTACAAAATGGTTTTGAATTTTCATTAAATACCAGCTTACACTCACCCGGGCCATGTTTCTCGGAACTTTTAACACATGCTTGAATATTTAGTTTGACATTTGGAAACTTTTTCGACCATATTTGGTAAAATTGTATCAATTTCATTTTTAATATCTACCACATCAGTTTTAAAAAAAGTACTTCGCGGCCTTTTTAATTTTTTTATCAGTTCCTTTGGGGTATATGAATACAATTCATATTATTATCTTTTAATAATGCCATCATTTCCTGATGAATAGAATAGTCCCTTGAAGTCTACATTTTTAACTTTAAGTTGATCGACCAATGATTTGATATTCAATTTGTATATAAAAATTGGTGTACAATAGTTCTACATTTTAGATTTAGCAGAGTTTTTTCTTTTTGAATGTTGTTATCATTTGCACTAACCGCGTTCATTTCTAATTCTGCCAGTATTTGAAGACGATTATTAATTTTTTAATGCTTTGACTTTCAAGATCAGATAAATCTATCAGTATGGATGAGTGCACTTTCATTTTCTATTATTTATGTTAATAAATTCTTGAAGATCATTTGTTAAATTGTCATCTGCGTATTCCATAGATTATAAAGACAATGAAGGAGGAATTTGCTTTGAAATATTAGAATTTTGAGATTGATTCACTAATAATAGAAGCTGGATTCTTATCTGGAGGCAATTTTAAAGGAGCAATATTGTCATCCAATTGATAGAATTAAAGCTCCATTAAAATGTTTTGAATTTATTTTTAGATTTTTTAATTAATTTTTTATTTCTATATTATAATCAAGACGGAAGTAGCTTCTTCAGTTGATGATAATCCTCCAAACAATCACAATAAAACAATAAAATACTTATTATTTCAATTGGATAATAGATAATATACGGCCCATACTTTTAATCGAATTAAAAAAATCCTAATTTATTTAAAAGATGTAACGATAACTTTTCCTCTCATGCATCGCACTTCATTTTTCAAGGCATAAAATCGAGAATTAATTTTTACGGTGAAGGAATTATTGTAACATTACATTGTCATAAATGCACCTGTTTACAATGGGTTGGATGTGAAAAGTTTTTATACTAATGTATTAAATACAAGATAATTTGAATTTCTCCGAATTTTTATCGTGTGCACACATTTTATTGAAATTGACAATTTTGAAATTTTAAAGATTTCTCCACGAAGGATTATTTTCCTTGTGATTATTTTAAAGTTCTTGAGAAAATTTAGGACTTAACTGTAATATATAAAGTTATATTGATTGAAATATAGAGTTGTATAGATTATGTTTAATTTTTTAGTTCCTCCAAATATATATTGTCTTTGAAACTGAATAAATTCCATATACATACACAATTCATTACATACTCACTATGGTATAAGAAGTATTACAAACTACATTATTAATTGGTTATTTCTTATTATTTCTTATTAATTCCAGAAATGGTATTTGAAAGCATACATTTTGTGGTGTTAAATGTTTCTACGGTAGTCTTATGAATTTATATTACACTATATATCGTTGAATCTTGAAAATGTTTTAAAGGGATATTTGTTGACCATTTCATTTTTATGATTCTGATGATACAAATACCTGCTCAAAAAAATAAATACACCTTGGAGTAATACATTTAATTATCTGTTGAATTTCAGAGTAATTATCTGTTGTATCAACCAGAGTATTGCTAAGATAAGTGACATATACACACATAGACTAAAGTCACCGTCATCTATCACGTTCAATGTTGGGTTCACTTCATGTTCATTCCCATGACAGTCGGTTTTTCGCATTGGAATGACCCGAAATTCATCGGTCAAGGACAGTCACTTCAGCAGAAGAACAAGGTATGCTTCGAGTCTGTGCCGGAAATGAGCAAAACCCTGGACCATGGCCAGGTCGTCCACACAGGTCGCCGATAGAACCAGTGATTGCATTCCAGACACCTGAGGTGATATCTTGCAGTTTAACTGCAACGGTCTCCAGTTAAAAGTAGATGAGATAATCCGATTTATAAGACAGAACAACATCGTACTTGTTGCGGTCCAGGAGACTAAACTAACTAGAAATTCCACTCTACACAGTTGTAACGGATACAACATTCTCTGAAGGAGAGAATTGACGGTGGAGGCATTGCCTTCATAATCCACAACACAGTGCAGTATAGAGCTCTCTCCCTTAATTTGACCTCCAAACATCAATAACTTGAAATTCAAAGTACTGCTTTCTTTCTACTTTCGGGATATTCTTAGTGTTAACACAAGATTTGCTACTGGGGAATTTAACGCGCACCACTAGCTTTGATAATCGAAACTCGGGGAAGGCCAAAGAGGTGCGCTGTTAGCGGAATTGGACGAAACCACCTTCTGGTTCATAACCTTCCAGTCCACCACAACTGTACGCCCCACATAAAGTTGCAGAGGCCATAAACGCAGCTGAATCATCGAAAGCGATTGGCCCGACGGAGCTAAATCGTCATCTCATAGCATGGATTCTGCAAAATGAATAGTACCACGATAGCATTAATGGCCTTATCCACTCAAATAGCTCATGGTTTAAACCAGCACAGACCATACGAATGTACGATCCTTGTGGCACTTGAACTATCAAAATCTTTTGATACTGGCAGTTCAGAAGATTTATAGACTTATCGGCAATGGACACCTACCAGATAGGTTTGGCAATACAGTAAGACAAACGAGGAAAATGTAAATAAACTAGTTGTCAATGAATTTAGTCTGAATGGAACGAGGTTTCATAGTGCATTTAACTTTCATTAGTATGAACCTTACGTATGAAAATAGAATATAAATGAACATTTTATTCACAATAGGGTCAGCAGAGTGAGTTCAGAAAAAAAAACAAGTTATATTATTATTTAAGCCGATTTAGAAAGTTGAAAAGTCTAAAACATACATTTTCTAATTTAACAAATTAAAAGCACATTCTAAATTAAACAGGGAAAATAGCTGTGTAATCATTATTTAACACGTTTATCGTAGGTTTTTGCCGGCAATTTATTGAGCATTCGGTGATAGCGACGAAACAAAGCTACCTTCGCGAATTTTACAACGTTTCAGTCATGGACTTACCACAATTATTTAAACCTCATAAAGTTGAAAAGGCCTCATGAAGCATCAGAGGACAAAGACTCTTGAGGCCCTTCTCCTCCTACAGTTGAACAGTCATCTCACAGCAGCTCGCCACCAGCATGGATTCCGTAAAATGCGCAGCACAACAACTGCATTAACAGTAACCACTCAAATCGCACATAGTTTCAATCAGCAGAAACCTTGTGAACGTACAATCCTGGTGGCTCTTAACCTATCAAAAGCATTTGATATGGTAAGTCATGCAGTTCTCTTCCAGGACATCCTGCAGTCCTCATTGTCGAACAACATGAAGAGATGGATTGTGAATTATTTGAGTGGACGTCAGTCATTCGTTGAATTTAGAGACAAATTGTCGCAGTCCCGTAGAGTTAAACAAGGAGTTCCACAGGGCGGAAACCTATCGCCACTCTTGTTTAATTTCTACCTCTCGAAATTCCCAGCGTCTCCACCCGGGTTATCTCAGCGAAATCCCCAACTTCTTCACTGCACGAAACTTTAAACTTTCACCAGTGAAATCAACAGCAAAACTTTTCACCACCTGGACAAAAGAAGTGAATTTGAATTTAGGCATCACGGTCGATGGAGTCAAATTCTCACAGTTAACCACCCAAACGCACAAGATGCGAAGTAGAAAAAAGGTCCTCAAGGCATTAGCCGCCAATACTTGGAGTATGGATAAAGAAACCTTATTGGCAACATATAAAACGATTTGCCGGCCAGTGGCGAATTATGCTGCTCCAGTGTGGACACCATCGCGTTTTCTAGTTACCGTATGAATGTCGTGCTAGTTTGTGTACAACTGAGATCGGGATGGAGCAACAGGTTCAATGCCTTTTGGTCAAGTATTGACCGTTCCGTACCAAACCTATGTCCTGCATATGGTCAAGGACCACATGATACAGTCCAATCTAACCTCACTCGGACCTGAAGATCTATGGACCCAACCAATCGAGGTTGCCGTATTTCCGTTTCAAACCTGTGTCCTGCATATGGTCAAGGACCACATGATACAGTCCAATCTAACCTCACTCGGACCTGAAGATCTATGGACCCAACCAATCGAGATTGCCAGATTCCTTGGCTTGGAGCTGAACAATAAAATAACATGAATGAAAATTGAAAAATGTACTACTTCTTTCCAGCTGTTACAACAACAACAATACCATACCACACGTGTAATACATACATACAAATTCTCCATGGTCACAGTTAGATATTTTTCAATATTAAGAAATATTCAAAAATAACTGATTCTTGTAGTCCATTTTTTATAAAAAATAAATCAGAATAAATTAACAAAGTTTCAAACAAATTTTTGTACGGATATTGTATTATTGTGCCTCCTAAATTTTTAATATAATTTTTATTTCCACTATAAACGAAGAAAATATATTTAACTAGGAAATAAAAGTCAATATTTTAATGCACATCTTATAATAAAATTAGATTCGAAACTAAATTTTTGTAACCATATATTCACTTTTTTAAAGATTAAAAAAATGAAAGTGTTTTAATCTGGATAACAATTTGTTAAATGACATATTAAAAAACTTTATGTAACCCAAAATAAGCTCCATTAGATGTTTTCATTTTCCTAGGTTTTTTCTAATGAACGACTAAAATCATTATGTGATATTGATCACGTTCAGGAAAATGTAAACTCCAAACTGCGTATTTTTAATTTTTCATTTATATATAAGCCTTTTATTTTTAAACTCACAAAAAAATGTAATTTAATCACTATGCTGAAATTAAGAATAAAAAATATAAATAATAACGATTTTAAAAATATTAGCTAAAAATAATTTAAAATAATAAAAATATAAGCATGTTAAAATTTTTATATTTTTACCATAAATTTTACTTTTCTATATTTATTCTGGATCGTTATGAAAAAAAAAAAAATTGATTGTGCTATGTCCGTTTGACAGTCCGTCCATGTGTCGGTTGAAATCAAGTTTATTAAGCCAACATATAGTTAACATATATGATATGTATACCAAACGATTGGAAATGTTTTCGATAATTTTTGCTATTGAAATCCACATTTAAAATAATGTTTTCGAGATTTTGACCATTCTAATAATGCTAGGAACCTAATTATTTTACTAATGGGTCAGAAATATTTTTGTGAAATTTTTATAAGAATGCATAAACTCGTTTAGGCCATTAGTTTACGAAATATGGGCGAAAACTTATTCTGACGCTCCTGGGGCAGCTACGGACCTAATCGACTAAAATCATTATGTGATATTGATCACGTTCAGGAAAATGTAAACTCCAAACTTTTTAATTTTTCATTTATATACAAGCCTTTTATTTTTAAACTCACAAAAAAAATGTAATTTAATCACTATGCTGAAAAGTTTTTTTTTTTTTTTTTTTTTTTTTTTTTAACAATTTCATACTCATTAGTTCATTATAAACAGTAATATAATAGAAAAAAATAAATAAATAAATAAATAAATAAATAAATAAATAAATAAATAAATATAATCTCTTGGCCATTATTCTTTTCAAAAATATCTTGAGAGTTTCTATAAAAGAAGACTTGTTTTAGTTGCAAATCAAAAAAATCATTATTTATTTCATATGAAGTAAATATAAAATATTACGTAGAAAAAGAAATAATTCGATATATTATTAATAACCTGCTCACAATTCACATTATTCATAAGTATATAAATATGCATATTACTTTCGAAATACCATTTTCTGCTAAAGAACAGCCGAAAGAAATTAAGTGTTTAAATATCATGAAAACATATATTTTAATTTTCATTATTATTACCACAAGTTCAAAATGTGGCAACTAAAAATTGCAATTAAACTTAAATTTTATGAATTCAAGGTTAATTAAATATTAATTATTGTAGGAATATGTATGTATGTAGATATAAAATTCTGTTTACAATTACTCGTAAAAATTGTGTAAATAAATACATTTTTAATACATTCAAATAGACTAGTATAAACAAAAATAAATAATTACCTAAAATAACAACAACATTGCTATAAATTTATTTCATTTTATTGAGTTTAGTAATAAGATCCTCGACTCCTTTATGTATGCGAACAATAAGTAAATATCCTAAAATTATAGCAGGCATACTAACAAATGTTGCAATGCCTTCATAAATAAAACGAGGAGCAAATATTTTCCAAACCATTAAGTGGCGACAGTGTATGGTGCATGCCAACATGGAACAAAATACCTGAAAATCAATTTAGTATTATTAAAAATGAATATAATTAATTTTAAAGAAATCTTACTTTTATACCCTGTAATATATAGAACTGAACAGCTAACTTAAAAGCAGAACCAATGAATGTAGTTTCATGTTCAAACAATATCAATTCACCACGAGTCATATCAAAGCCAACACATTCATTTGAAATATCACTCAAGGAATGATCTTTGATAGATGCAAATATATGTGAATTTCGTGCCAAACTAGGATTTTCTGTTTTACGTTGTTCGCGGTTACAATTAGTTTTTATAAGATTTGGAAATAGCGCAAATACAGAAAACGTTCCGGTAATCAACAAACCATACAAACAAAGAAATAGGACATTTCCACAGAATGTATTCAGTATTACTAATATACCCGATATAAAGTGAGAATTACCAACATTCGTTGTTCGACCTACAAATGCAGCTCTCCAATCAATTTGCGAAAGTGTTGTTTGGTGTGATGTGGCAAAAAAGCAAAAATGTGCTAGTAAAAACCATGCAACCACTGCAGTAAATGTTGGATATACGCAAGTTTCTTAGAAAAATAAAAAAACGAAAATTAGAATGGTTAAAAATTCAAAAAGTACTTAAACTTCTGAAAAGGTACGTCAATGAAAACACATTCTGAAAATAATTAAGGTTGGAAGTTCAAATTTAAAAAATATATTTTCTTCTAGAATAAGTATTAAACACTTTCAAACGAAGTTTAAGAGAATATTGTCTATTCTATATAAAAAATTATATATGTATTAATTAATATTTTGTACATTCAATAGTACGAACTTACCAAAACTTGTCGCAGTCCTATAACGTAGAATGGCATGAAGTAATAGTACAATTGAACCTATTGCTATACAAGCAATAAAACCCATGGATGATCTTGGCTCTAAAAGCACAATTAGAACCATTGCAAAAATTGTTCCAAATGATATAATAACTGATGAGTATACCGTTCCCAAACCAAAAACCACAGGAATTTCGTTGCATCTTTCAACATCATCCCCATCATACATGCGTTTCATTTTCTTGAAAATTTCTGGCACCACACTGCCAGTGCGACTCACAGAAATTGTTGAGGACTTTTTCGGTGGTAAAACATGTACCATTAATGGTGATATTGTTACTGTTATTATTTGAAGAATTAATAGAGTGTAAATAACTAAAGCCATTGCGTCAATATGTGTTCTCTGAATGTTTTTAACAGCACTATTCGAAAGCAGAATATGGCCTCCTGCACAAATGCTTGCAACTGTTGGACCATATCGAGCTATAATAACATTTGCACAGTTTCCTTTTAAATTACCACATGATCGCAGATAAATTCGACTTAGAGTTGTATATAAAACAATTACAACAACAGACATAATATAGGTATTAGCACTCGATGGCTTCTTTAGTGAAAAACCACCTGTGTTACCGTTGTTTGTAAAATCAGCACAGTTTCCTTGTTCTTCACGACAACGGAATAAAGATGATGAAAAACGAATTAATGCAATTGCAAGAACACTGGCTAGAATCAGCTTAAATGCAGTTGACTTAAAAAATTGTTGAAATTTAAATTTGTTTCTAAAATCTATTCGAACGCTCTTTTGCAATAGTTCATAGACCATAACGAATATTACACCTACCAGAAGATAGGATAAGATTTTTCCCTCTTGTAAAATGAAGCTGTTGGAGAAGAATACTGATACTAATATCATCAACATCAAACGTGTGGGCATATTAACAAATCTCTTCATTTTAGATAAATTATCTGCTATTGTTGACCAATTTTGTATAGAATAAAATACCAGAATCAATGTGCTTATTATGCTTGTGAAATATATAATTCCGTGTTCTTCTGATTTGAAGTTAAAATGCTTATAGTAACGATATCCAAAAAATCCGGCTGAAAAATTTAGTAGATAAGTGTGACCAATTTCTTTGAGTTGGAACATTTTGTAAATCTCTGTGGAACGGGTATTGTTGATTATTATGAAGGAGAAAACTATTGGCAAAAGCGTCGTATAAAGTCCTTGTGACATTTGCGATGCATCAAATTTTACCCATATCTCGCGACAAGTATTCAATATATCTCTTAGATTTTTATTTAAATCTACGATGAATGATTTGAATGCAATCTCATTATAAATTGTTTTTACGCGGTGTGTCAATAATATAAATTCTGTCTCCAAATTATCCATTTTATCCACATTAAATGTACGTTTATTTTCTAATGCATAATTAAAGAAATATTTATAAATCTGCTGTGCATTTTGCCAGGCATGCAAAATGAGTGTTTGAAGTTTTGTTAAATGTGGAATCGGAATATCAGGAATGAGATTAAAATTAATTAACCCCAAATTGGAATATGGAATTGGTATACCCAAAATGGTGGCGAGTGTTGGAACAAAATCAATCTACAGGGAAGAAATTAAGAATAAAAAATATAAATAATAACGATTTTAAAAATATTAGCTAAAAATAATTTAAAATAATAAAAATATAAGCATGTTAAAATTTTTATATTTTTACCATCAATTTTACTTTTATATATTTTTTATATTTTATTCTGGATCGTTATGAAAAAAAAAAAGAAATTGATTGTGCTATGTCCGTTTGACAGTCCGTCCATGTGTCGGTTGAAATCAAGTTTATTAAGCCAACATATAGTTAACATATATGATATGTATACCAAACGATTGGAAATGTTTTCGATAATTTTTGCTATTGAAATCCACATTTAAAATAATGTTTTCGAGATTTTGACCATTCTAATAATGCTAGGAACCTAATTATTTTACTAATGGGTCAGAAATATTTTTGTGAAATTTTTATAAGAAGGCATAAACTCGTTTAGGCCATTAGTTTACGAAATATGGGCGAAAACTTATTCTGACGCTCCTGGGGCAGCTACGGACCTAATCGCCACGCAAAAAAATTACTAATTTTTTCCTCGAATTTTGTTTTTTCTTTTTTAATTTTCGGTTCATAATAGCCGAGAATTAACAAGTCTTTATTTTTTTGTGACTGTTGTTTGATATACTATTGAAGACAATTACAATATAAGGCAAAGTAATGTTTTCGACTTTTTGAGCGTTCTATTTAAGCGTTCTATAACTTTTGTACTAGCAGATCGGAAATAATTTGGAGAATTTTTGAGTTGGAAACATCACAGTAATCGATCCATTATCTCCTTCTTCTACACGTGATGATTATGATATTATGAAAGCCTATTTTTAATGGGGATTTAACGTTAAATGTTATGTTCGTTGCTTAAAAAGAATTCCATATAAGCAAAGGTGAAGGGTATAGAAAATTTTACACTTTGACTTGTTTTTTATAAATTTTATTTACATAAAACTCATGAAAACATCAATTCCACTTACGAAACTGCAAGCAGTTTCATTCCGAAAAATATTTCAGTTTTACTTTTTCTAAAGAACAAGAATGCGGAATTAATTCCACTTTCAAACGGAACGAAACTCTGTGACAAGTCTATATATAATTATTATAAAATAAAAATATTAATGTGTTGTTGGAAGAGTACTTAAAAGTTTGAAAAGTACTTAAACTCCTACTTCATATTTATTTGCACTTTTTTTTTTTTTTTTTAAAATTTCTTTAAAACTTTTTGTACGAGAAAGTACCTTAATTTAAGTGAACATTTTTAAAATAAAACATATTTTATATATAAAATGTATGAATTTATTTCTAATTTATAAAAAAATAAAAAGTTGCTGTGTTTTTTTGTTATAAATATTGGAAATCATTAAATCACTATGTTATGTAATGAAAAACTTAAAGTTTAAGTAAATAACAGTCCTTTTCTAATACTCAACATAACAGTCTATGGGCCTCATTACCAGGCGAGCTAGTTTTTTGAAGAAAATCATCAAAAATTCCACAATTAATTTAAATACTGTTTTTATGTGCGAAATCAAACTTATTATAAAAATAAAACATAATACTTCATATTGAATAAAAATAATGCTTTACATAGAACCATCAAATTGAATATGGATTTAAATATATATTTAAGTAACACTGATAACAAAATCTAATAAATTGGATTTTTATATAGTGTAGTTTCCGAGATATAGATCATAGAAAAATATATTTATGAAAAACTAGGGGTGTAAAACCACAATTCTTAAGCGCCAGGTAATTCTAGTGCATCATTACAAGCACATTTATTTAATATAATACAATTATTTTATATAAATTGGTTAATTTTGATGTATAAAACATTATAAGGCGTGTTATAACAACATTGAAGTCTCTAAGTCATTTTTATATTTACATCAAAACAATTACAACTGTTATATTTTAAGATCTTTAGGATTCCCATTTCAGATTCCTATATAAGGGAACACCGAAACATAGTTTTATTATTATTGATTTAACTAAAAATGATGATTCAAAAGTTTTTGAATCATTTAAAAAATTGGCATTTCTAGAGAAAAATTCTGGAAAATTAGTACTTTTTAATTTTGTGGTAAAAAAGTCAGATTTGCTCACACTGTAAATCCTTTATTTAAGTATTTGTTAAAACATAATTTTAAAAAGAGATTATATATTGAACTATTTAAATAAAAATACTTTTTTACAAGTTCGGTTATGCTGGATATAGCATTCACACAAATGCGTATGAAGTAAATAAGTTATGTTTCGTACATACAGTCTACGTACATGTTTTTTAGTATTTTTAATTGATTCTTTGAAAAAATGTATTCTTAATTTATTTAAATAAATTTCCTTAAGATACTAAATTACCCATAGTTATACACTTTTAAACGGAAAAGAATCTAACTATAAACTTTTAGTTCTGATATCGTTGAAAGCTGAACAAAGTGGACTGAAACTCAATGATGAATAAATAGCTTCACTTATGCTGACTGGCTTATCGGATGAGTTTGCACCATTTGTAATGACAGATGTAACCCCTGTCAAGTTAAATACTATTATTTAGGAGTCGAGTGAAATGATTTGAATAAAACGGTCGTTAATAAGAAAAAGATTGTACTTGAAATATATTATTAATTGAATAAAAAGAAAAACATTGAATTTATACGATTTTGTTATTTCAGGACGCAAAGTTTGATAGTCATAAAGTGTAGAAAAAGGCCTTAGAATTCTCGCAGATTCAAATGTTATGAGTGCAAAAGAGAAAGGCATATAGAAAAGGCGAATGTAAATACAAAGAAGAAGAGAAATGAAGAAAAGATTTCGTTAGCAACTTCGTTATTTGCATCATCTTATTTTTTTACCGCGAAAAACAACGTCTTCATTGGAGAATGGTATATAGACTTAGTGGCAACATCATACATGATAAATACCAAAAGACTTTTGCACAAAACAAAAACGATTAACATGAAGTAGTACGGAAGACGTATTTGTTGTTTTACAGGCGGTCAAGAAGAATGGGAACGTATATTTAGAGACGTTAAGTATATTCCCGAAATGTTTGTTACTTTATTTTTTGTAAGACGAATGACAAAAAGGCAGTAACATATTTTTTTAATCCGATAAGTGCACCATTTTTGACAAAAAAAATTAAAATGGGACGTAAATTCTAAAAATTGTAAGAATGCGTTATTTGTTACTAATGCAATGCATTTCAATGGACGCATACAGATTTCAGATTTCAGGATAATAAGAAAATGTTTGTCACCGGGAACGAGTCCATTATTTTTGGTTCTCCTGTGGTTGATATTGATGTTGAACTCGGAGTTATCAATTCAGAGGGTGCTTTTAGAAATGACGAGTTTGAAAATATAATTGACACAAATAAAAAGCCAAATATCTGTCGTCCAAACCGCATTGCAAATAAATCCCGCCACGCGGATTGATAATTAAATGGTAGGAATGATATCTAAAATGGAATTTCAAAAATGATATATGACATCTGGATGATTTGTCTAAGTGTAAAAAAACCTATTGTAGATACTGCATCCAGCTGATGAATTAACTAAATGCCGAATCGACATTTCTAAACGGAGAGGTGTAAATATTTATGGTTTAGCCGGAAGGTTTTGATGACAACCGAAATCGTGTTGGTTGTTTAAAGAAATAGCTCAGTCTAGCCGCGTATGGAACAATAAACTTAATGGAGATCTAATAAAATTTGGCTTACAATGTTAAAGGTTTCATTATTTTGTATATCGCGATTTACGTTTCCGATGTGTTGTTGTTGTTTTGTATCGTTAATAACTTGGTCAATAGGCTGAAGAATGATTTGGCTTTAAATTTCATGACGAAAGATCTTGGTGAAACTAAAATGAAATCGAGAAAAAGGAAAGGAAAATGTATCGTATATGCGGGCTATACCGTATATAGAAGACATCCCGCTTCTATTCGCAGAGCAAATTGCGCGACTCGATATCAATAAGTAAAGTCAAAGAATAAATCTGGTCAAGACGGACTTTTTGTAAACGTTGGCTACAACATAGTAGCAGATTTACCAGGCTTGAATTTCTTATTTCAAAATCTGGTTTAAAATAATTTTTTAATTATGAAACTACGTTGTAAAAAATAGGTTATATCACTAGGTCTTGAAATGAATAAAGAAGTGAGATCGAAAAACTCTTTAAATCCATATATATTAATAAAAACGAAACCACTAATCTTACAGTCTTAATTTTTTAATTTGATTGATGTTATTATTACATTTAAAAAAGTAGTTTTAATCACAAATTATGAAATTACGTTTTTATAGTGTTCTCCGTCACTTTACTCGAATAGGTAGTAAATATCCGCTTAAGATCTACCACACTTTTTCACACCTGTTTTGTGTTTTTCTATTCTCTTCTAACAAGAGCTCAATATCTATACTGGCCTTAGCCCAGGGCAGTTTGAATACGACGTTATTGTTGTTGCACCAATAATAATAATAATAAATTGTGACATTATGTTAAGTTAGGCCAAAAAAAAAAAAAAAATGAAGACATTTCAGGATGTTATTATGAGTCGTATGAATGGTAAACATTCCTTGATTTAAATTTCAATGCTTGTAAAGCCTGTTGTAACAAATAATTGCCTTATTTTGCTGTAACTACATATTGCTTGTTACACCAAGGATTTTTTTGGAAATTTGGGACTAATTTTGTGCCCTATACTTCAGTATTTTCTCGAACATAAGCAACATACAATTTTTGACGAAGAATCTGTCAAAACATTTGTTTCGTTGTTGTTGTAACAGTTCGGCGGTAGCAAATATTTCTTTCTTAGGCAAAAAACTTTCCTTTGATACAGCTGTCGCTGGGTTGTCGAGTACGACTCGGTTCGTTCCAGAAAGGAAATCCAATTGTTGTAGGAACGACATTCTTTTCGTCATCCATTATACTGCAAGAATAATTTTTTTAGAAAACTTGACTTAAAATCCCGTGCTCTGTTTTGGACCTCTTAATTTTATATAACTGACATATTTTGCAAAGGTAACTTGATAAAAAAAATAACCAATAAATACTTGGGTTAAAAGTTTTAATGAAATACGTCTGTTAAGAATTTTTCGATGTCACTCCTAACTTGAAGTTTAAATAAATCACAGTTTATTTCTAATACTCAACACAACAAATTAATAACATAAAAATAAGGAAAACTTTTTTGAAACTGTATATTTTTGCTTTGCAAAAGAAGTTTTTTTTTCACCATAAACAAAGAAAATCAATTAATTTAAATCATTTAGACGATTTGTCATTGAATGCACTCTTAGTCTAAAAGATCTATGGACTCATCCTATAGAAGGGAGTTAAACCAGAACCTGAATCGCAACAATTAACTAACTTGTTTTCACAGCTGTTACAACAAATAATGTGTGTGGAGAAGCAAGATTACAAAAATAAAACTCGTTTTTGGATAAATTTTTTTTCTGACGTTGTCCGCGTCGAATCGAAATAAAATTTGATGTTGCGTAATTTTTAAAAAAAGTTACTCGATAGGAAACGAATCAAATTTTTGTATCCGTTTTATATATATATATATATATATATATATATATATATATATATATATATATATATATATATATATATATATATATATATATTAGGAAAAAACAAGTACAAAATTTATAGTTGATCGAGCCCGACTAGGTAATACCCTACACCACAATATTGGTTTTAAATGGTTGTTGTTGTAACAGCTGTAAATAAATAGTACATTTATCGATTTTGGTTCATTGTTTGTTTGGTTCGTTGCTCAACTCCAGGCCTAGGAATCTGGCAACTCGACTGTTTGTGTCCATAGATCTTCAGGACAAAGTGAGGTTGGATTGGACTGGCAGTTGAATAGATGTCGTGTATCATGTGGTTCTTGTTCATTGTCTGCAATGGGCGGTGGGCGGCCTAATAGCACGACATTCATACGATAACTTGAAACCGCGGAATTTGAGGTGTGAATGTTGTTCAAAGCTGTCACATACGAATTCTGATCCAAAGGATTTTGAAATGTTCGTATATACGAATATCCTTTCTTACATGCCACGGTGGTAACTCCAATTGCGTCATATTGAAGTTGGGATGGTTTTTCCGATGACATCCTAGAAGGAACTGCTTACTTAGCATTTCATTGTGTTCCTTTATTGGAAGGACCTTTGTTTCCTCATGTAGATGGTGAATTGAGGACATTTGTATACAGCCCGTTTTGGTTCTTAAGGCTGCATTTTGATATTTTTCCACTGCGTATGAATTAGCGAAAGTGTCCACACTGGAACGACATAATTCGACACTGGCCGGCAAATCGTTTTATATGTAGCCAATAAGGTTTCGCTGGTGAAAGTTTCAAGTTTCGTGCAGTGAAGAAGTTGTGGATTTCGTTGAAATAACCATTTTCCAAACCACATAGATCATCAACTCTATGGCCCGTAGCCGTTATCGTAAAGTCATCTGCATATGTTATCACTCCGGATGGAGGCGCTGGGAATTTCGAGAGGTAAAATTAAACAAGAGTGGTGATATCACACCGCCCTGCGGAACTCCTTGCTTAACTCTACGGGATTGCTACTTTTTGTCTTGAAATTAAACAAATGACTGACGTCCACATAAATAAATCACAATCCATCTCTTCATATTGTTCGACAATGTGGACTGCGGGATCAAGAGCCGCCATGATTGTACGTTCAAAATGTTTTTATTGATTCAAACCATGCGCGATTTGATTGGTTATGGCTGTTAATGCTGTTGTTGTGCTGTGCATTTTGCGAAAACCATGCTGGTGGCGAGCTGCTGTAAGATGACAGTTCAGCATGTAGGATTATCCTTCATTCACATCTTTCCCAGGTTTTAGAATGGGAATGACTCTACCTATTTGCCAGACATCTGCATTGAAAAGTTAAAAACCATTGTCAAATACTCAATTCCCCCCTCGTTAAGATTCTTTAACACTAGCATCGATATTCCGTCGGAGCCAATCGCTCCGGAATGACGCGAAATTCTTCGGCCAAGGGCTGCCACCTCAGCAACGGAAGAGAGAAGGTTATAAATGGTAATAAACGACATTCGTATTATTTGATTTAATGAATTAGTCTTAAGTTTTCAGTCGATAATTGTGACAATAATTTTGATGTTAACTTTTTTCTATTGCACTGATTTTGATAATTTTTGAAAGGTAATGAAGAATATATAAGTTAATATTATGGCAAAATTTCATTCTCATTTGTCGACTTATAATGGACCATTTTACGAAAGTTCTTTTCTATAACTGAAGCATTGCCTCAGATATCGGTCTATAATTTTTTATGTTCTAAATCGATTTTGGTTTTAAATAGGGAACTTCTAAAGACTATAAGAAATACTCAGACAAATTTGAGCTTAATTATTGTGAAAGAGAGCGTGCCATCAACAGACAAAAAAAAAGAAGAAAATAAGCAGCTTCAAAAGTTTCTGGAATATGGGGGAGTGTTGTACAAATTTTGTAATCTTAAATAATGTTATTGTAGTCTGCAATAATGTCGAAAGATTTTCTATATTAGTTATAGAGATATACAATTGCAAGTGATACTATTCCATTATGCACTATCCAAAAAATTTTAGTATGTAATATATTCATGAAAGTTGAATAAGCCGCTCAACAATCGTAGGTAAATATATCATAAATCGGTCTTAATGAGTCTCCAGATTTTAAATATGAAAGTTTTTATGACAATAACACATATTCAAGTCAAATTTTATTGTGGATGAGAACAAGCCAACAACAGATTACAAGATAAGACTGAGAAGCCCTCGGATGGCTCCCTAAAGGATGATGCATTATCGCCTGCTATGAGAAATGCTGGCTAATTTAAGGTTGCCCTGTTCTCATTAACTACAATTCTCATTTAAAAATCGTTACAGCTTGTATTCATACCGCCACCACGAAACCATCAACGCAGCAGTTGCTGGGAGAATATTCGTAGTGCGCCCACATTTAAATGCCGAAGCAGCGAGACTAGCAGATTAGCGACCCTAGGATCACTCAGCTGTACAGAGAAATCAGCAGGTTGGTAAATGAGGACAAGCGTAAAAAATGGTTAGATCAACATGAAAAGATGGGTTGCGAACTACATAAGTGGACGTCAGTCGTTCGTTGAATTTCGAGACAGAAAATCACAATCCTGAAAATTAAACAAGGCGGAGTAAAATCACAATTCTGTTTTATTTCTACCTCCCGAAATTCCCAGCTCCTCCACTCGGAGTAAACGAAACAACTTAAATTGTAAATTCCGACATTTAACCATTTTGGGAGATACATTTGATAGACTATTCACTTATTCAGCCCATGTCACTATAATCAAGCACAAGATGCGAACTAGAAATAAGGTCTTCAAAGCATTAGCAGGCAGTACTTGGGGTATGGATAAAGAAACCTTATCAGCTACATATAAAATGATTGGGCGGTCAGTGGTGAATTATGCTGCTCCAGTGAAGACATAATCGCAAAGTGATATGCAGTAGAAATATATACAAAGGTATCAAAATGTACGGGTTGTATTCAAATGTCCTCAAAACACCATCTTCATGAGAAAACAAAGTCTTTAGAGTGTCCGAGATGGTCAGAGTACACATTCCGATGAATTGCAATGAAACGATCTAAGCTGATAGAAGGCAGCAATAAAGTGTTTGAGGGACATATGGTTGGTCACACCTTGCCAGATAGTGCAAGGCTACTGAATAGCCTCAAGTCTGACTACGATATTAGATTGCTCGTTGCCATTGTTATCTGCAATATTCATGGCAACAAGATTGCGGGCGAGGTTGAAGGGGTAGGGTCAGAGATGATATATATATATATATATATATATATATATATATATATATATATATATATATATATATATATATATATATATATATATATATATATATATATATATATATATATATATATATATATATATATATATATATATATATATATATATATATATATATATATATATATATATATATATTATATATATATATATATATATATATATATATATATATATATATATATATATATATATATATATATATATATATATATATATATATATATATATTTATCTTAGATAACCAAATTTGCTTTTTTTTTAATACCTGCTGCAGTGTTGTGTTGTCGAAATTAAATATATCTCTAAAAAATTTTCCTTGTTTTGTATATGCAAATAAAAGTGCGTTAGTTTCATCATCTGTATCACCGCCATGGTCACCAGAAGCAGTCATACCGTGATCACCTATTACAAGTAATGTCGTTTTATCATCCATTTCAGCGACAACATTTCTAAAATAGAATTAATAATAAATAATAAAACGTGTACATATTCACTTTAACAAGAATATATAGGAGCCACTAATATATATTTGCTAAATTTTTTACAAATATCAAGTTACAAAATAATGAACTAAATTAAAATTACTGTACATGGACAGACAGAAGGCGGACGGAGATCAATAAATTGGTTTACAATGTGTCCAATTTTATAAAATTAAATTCAATATTTATATTACTTGGAGCAAAATATAAGTATAATATTTATGAATTTATTTTCTGTAAAGAAAATTATTTGAAATTATTATTTTTAACTAAAAATGCAATAATATTTATGTAAAGTCTAAAACAATAGTTGTCAATTTTTTAATGTTTCTTATTTCGATTAAATTTATTTTATCTTAATCTTTCGATTCCCGTTTAAAAAAGTGACTCCGTTTGATTTCAATATAAATTTAACATACCTGATAACATCATTCATCTCACTGAGTTTACGTGACATCTCCTCATGAAGAGGTCCATATTTATGACCACAATGATCGACACCCAAAAAATGTGCAATCAATACCTGCCAATCATTTTTTTGCATTTCTTTTGGCAAATGTTTTTCGATTTTACTATCAACAGTATCTAAATCAAATATATCAAAACTTGGATATGCATAAGATCGTTTAAATCGACGAGGATACAGATCTGTCCAGGTACTGTCTCCCATAAATACAATTGGTAAATGGCTTTTTACCATTTGATCTATAATGTTGTCCTCATTTATTTCAGGCGATGCAAAGTTTGAACCCATATCAACAAATGTAGGTAAACTACCAGTAGTAAGACCCTTAAGTCTTTGAAGTGTAGTAGTAGGGGGATCAGCCTTAAAGCGCATAATACGCGTTTGGTCGGGCATATGCTCTTGAAGCTCATGGAGAACACTTAATTTATTTTCATACGGCAAAGATTGAGTGAGATTTTCCTTATAAACACCAAACTCATATTTCAATGCATCAATAAGTAATATTATTACTTTTGATTTCTGTGGCAAGCACAAATTATTAGAGGCATTTACATCCTTAAATATTTCATCCACTATCTCCTCAGTAAGATAATATTCCTATACATATTACATTAAACAAATTTAGAATGTAAAATAAAAAATTACCACTAAGATCTTACGTCATTTGGATCTAATGACAAATGCCGACAACTGCTTCTTTCAGTCTTTGAAACCCGAGATAATAGAAAGCCTCGAGAAAACAAATATACACCGGATGCAATTAAATATCCCAACCATAAAAGTACTAAAGCATAACTTAATGCTAACTTCATTTTAATTATGATTTTTTTAATTCCTTTCTTCCTTTATAAGCATCTAAAACAATACAATTCCCGATTTTGTTAGCAATTAGTTATAAATATATAGATAATACATACGAACATACGTAAAGAAATATTTTTATTAATTTTTAATGGACAATTAATTTCTTGCTATTTTTTTTATAAAATAGCAAATATTTATTTAAACACACCCTTATTGGAAAATTTAGTAACAAATTTATAAACTACAAGCAGAGCGATTTTTTGTCTGTAATGAAAATGTCCAAAATAAAAATGAAAATAACAAAACGAATATAAAATCTAAATTCGTTTCAACATGATACAATCATCCGGTAACTTTGAAAAACAGCTGATTAATATAAGCTTGTTCGCTTAACTTATGTATGTAAAGATAGCGATTAAAGATTGCACAGAATTCTAACACTACGTTCACATATCGCTCATTTGCTGCAAGGTCGTCATAATTCAAAACTCGAGTTTCGATTTAACATCAGTAGCGTATAGTAAATTATGCATTTTATTATCTGGCAAATTTTTATTAAAGAACCATTCATATATCAACAGAATTTCAACAAAAATATGTTATGGCAATTATATAGTTTACTTATTATTTCCAGAAATAAAGTTTTGTTCCAAATGTGCAACGGTAGTTGTTAAGATTATACTACGTCCACATGAGATGTTTTTATTCCGTAAGCATTTGAAAAGTTGTTCATGAAAAGTTCATTCATGAATTCCATAAAAAATGTTTCATACATATACAATTTGCGTTTTTAAACGCAATTGTCTTCACGTTCGTAAAAAATAACAAGTTTTTTTAACAAACTTTTTGTTTTTCGAGGAGAGAGTTTTCAGCTTTTCAGACAAAAAGTCCAATGCTACCAACCTGAATTGTACGAATTTAGTACTAGAATTCGCATTAAATATGGCAACGCCACATGTGAAAAATTTTGTTAAAATGAAATTCAACAAATTTTTCACGCAATATTTGTTTTTTAAATAAAAATAATTTTTGTAAAACAAATATATTAAAAATCTGACTATACCGATTTATATAGCATTCCCATGTGTACATTTTCTTTCAAAATCACCAACTTGTCTATATAATCGTCAAAACAACCTATATCGTTAAAACAGGGGCATGTATCAAAGTTTCGCATATAAGGGTTTATCGAGGTATGTCTACATTCCCTCATACTCAGTTTTCTCTGGAGTATCTTTTTGTTCATACGAAATGTTCAAAAAACCGGTTCGAAAAATGAATTTTTTTACCTTATAAATAGGAAATATGGACAAGTTGGCGATTTCGAAAAACTGGGTATAAGAAAATGTACACATGAGAATTCTATATAATCGGTAAAGTAAAATTTTTAATATATTTGTTAGAAACATATTTTACATTTAAAAAACGAAAATTGTGTGAAAAGATTGTTGGAATTAAATTTAACAAACTTTTTCATATATCGGCATTTTTGATGAAAATTCTAGTACTAAATTCGTACAACTCAGGTTGGTAGCTCTGCAATTTTTGTCTGCAAACCTGAAAATTCTCTCTTCACGTCTGCAAAGAGAGTTTGTAGGAAATGAAGAAAAACAAAAAATTTATTAAAAAAGTTTGTTTTTTTCACAAGCATACTTTACCGGTCAGTTGACATCTATAATTTTGGCAACGGACAACGGTTGCCATACATAATCGACCCATTAATAGCTATTGTCTCCAATTAATGGCTATTGTTTGATTTTTAGATAAAAATAATTTAGTGATTTTTATTTTTTAGCTGAAATAACAGTTATTTTCCACTCTTTCTTAATTCAAACTTCCATAAATCAATGTGGTATTATAATCATGCATTTATAAGTTCATGAAATAAATTAAATTCCTTTTATTCTTAAGTTGAAATAATTGTTATTTCTCTTTGAAAAATTAAAAATCATGAAGTAATTAATTCTTTTTCTCAATAAAATAAATAACAAAATATAATTGATTTCATCTGCTTTTATATATTATATTATATTATATTATATTATATTATATTATATTATATTATATTATATTATATTATATTATATTATATTATATTATATTATATTATATTATATTATATTATATTATATTATATTATATTATATTATATTATATTATATTATATTATATTATATTATATTATATTATATTATATTATATTATATTATATTATATTATATTATATTATATTATATTATATTATATTATATTATATTATATTATAATATATTATATATCTCCTATATGAGACTGCACTGCACGAAATAATATGAAAACCCTGTGTGCTAATGAAGTACGTACTTTTTTCCAAAATTTATTACTGAAAACTAAATGAGTAGACCGAAAACTTACATTTTTATTATTAATCGATTTTATTTGTTTTTATTAATATTTTGTTTAATTTATATCAAAATTGAAATTTAAATAAATTGCTAATATATAAATGAATATATGAATATTGTTTACTATATAAATGATGAATGTTTGTATATGAATCTATATATATATATATATATATATATATATATATATATATATATATATATATATATATATATATATATATATATATATATATATATATATATATATATATATATATATATATATATATATATATATATATATATATATATATATATATATTTATTTATTTATTATTTATAATATTAATTAGAAAAAAGGTGACTCTATAATGAAAATATATTTATAATTAATAATTAATTATTATTAATTCATGTATAAATGTATACTATGTATATTTATAAATAATACATTATTTTTCTTTATAATTAGATAAACAAACAATATGTATGTATAAAGTTTTTGAAAATTAACTTAAATTATTCAAAAAAGAATTAAAGAATTTGTTGCTTAATGAGAACATGTATAAAATGTAAATTAAATACATTTATATATATATATATATATATATATATATATATATATATATATATATATATATATATATATATATATATATATATATATATATATATATATATATATATATATATATATATATATATATATATATATATATATATATATATATATATATATATATATATATATATATATATATAATGTATTTAATATATATGTGTGTGTTTCTTAATGAATTCATATACATATAAAAAGATTTGCATATGTAAGTCTCTGTATTAAGTATATGATAAAAAAAAATCATATTTTATATTTCCGTTCATTTAAATACATTAATACATTTAAATGTGATTGGTAAATATTAAACTCCGCATTTGTTCTATGCATATGTGTATGTTTTTTTGTGTGTTAATTAATATGTTGTTCATATTAATTCCATAAACGCTTTTGATTTAGTATTGTATAATTTTAAGTTTTATCTTATTGTTTTATTTGAATTTTCGAAAAACGTCTTTCATACATTTCAAATTTGTTGATTTCTTTTTATAACTAATACTAATATTTTTTTTCTTAGTTCTCATTTTCTTTATTGATTTCTTTTCAATATCTTTTCAACATTTTGTTTATTTAGTAGACATTAAAATAGTTAAGTGTTTGGAATTATATAAAATCTAACTTTGTCTTAGTTAATTGTCGATTTAGATTATTTATTAATAATTAATAATTATTAATTGCATATGCAGGTTTTAATATATAAAAGAACATCATTTTTAACATTTACTTTTCTTTAGAGCTGTTTCTGTGTTTTTCATTGCAATTGGTGATGTAGTGGATTTTGCTTTTGTCATTGTAGTCGCTGATGTTAGAGATGAGACTGTGCATACAGTAGTGGTTCGTAATTTAATTGGTGCTTGTTGTTTGGAAGCAGCATAAAGCATTTATCAGTAAGCTTGCGCCTCTTTATAATCACTCTGGTCCGATGTAAAGAAATCTTCCAACTTCCACTGAAGAGTTTCAAACGTGGGTCGCCTCATTGGATCTTTATGCCAGCATTCCAACATAATTTCATAAAGTCTTTGATCGCAATTTGGCGGTTGAGGCATACGATAACCATGCTCAACTTGTGTTAATACTTCAGCGTTTGTCATTCCTATAAAAATATTTCAAATATTGTATTTACAATATCGTTAAATGATAATAATTAAAATGAAAAATTTATAAAATACTTGCCTGGATATGGAATACGGCCATATGTAACTAACTCAGTGAGTAAAATACCAAAACTCCACACATCCGATTTGATGGAAAACTTGGAATAATTTGCAGCTTCTGGGGCAGTCCATTTTATGGGGAATCTAGCACCAACTCTGGCTTCGTACTCATCTTCTTTAATAAGTCTTTAAAAAATAAGTAAAAAAATGAATAAATAAATAAATAAAATATTATAAATTTTATTACAGAAATAAATATTTTATTAAAGAAGTATATATATATATATATATATATATATATATATATATATATATATATATATATATATATATATATATATATATATATATATATATATATATATATATATATATATATATATATATATATATATATATATATATATATATATATATATATATATATATATATATATATATATATATATATATATATATAGTTTTTTACCTTGCCAAACCAAAATCAGCTATTTTAACAATATTATTATCACCCACTAATACGTTTCGCGCAGCCAAATCTCTGTGAATGTAATTCTGTGATTCCAAATAAGCCATACCAGCAGCTATTTGAGCAGCCATATCAATTAGCACCGGCATTTTAAGACTGCGACCTTTTCCTGCAATAGCTGAACAATGAAATTATACTGTCAAAATTATACATGACAATGGATGGAATGAAATGATTTTTGTTATTTATTTAGATGTTTATCAATGTATGCATATATTCATATATACATATATATTTACACTCGTCAAAACCTATGTATGTGCTTACAGGATTGTATTACTTTTGAAAGATGTTACGAATCAAAAATTATATATATATATATATATATATATATATATATATATATATATATATATATATATATATATATATATATATATATATATATATATATATATATATATATATATATATATATATATATATATATATATATATATTACAGTATTAGTAATTAAACTTTTCGAAGTTTACCTTGTAAATATTCCAATAGAGAACCGTGCTTCATCAATTCGGTTATAATGTAAATAGGTTCTTCAACTGTACATACCGCATACAATTGTATGAGTTTATTGTGGCGAAGTTTTTTCATGATTTGAGCTTCAGCTAAAAAGTCTTTTGGATCCATTGTGCCTGAAATGTATTTAAGTGGAATTTGTTAGAATTGAAATTTAATCTAAATTCCAGGGTTTATAGCAAAACCTATTTACCTGATTTAAGAGTCTTTATAGCAACCGATGTGGTATTATTCCAGAGCCCCTCCCACACCTCTCCAAATTGTCCAGAACCCAACTTGCGTACGAATTTTAGAGACGTTCTATCAATTTCCCATTGGTCACGAGTACGATGTGATAATCCTTCCGTAACAGGTTTTTCAATCTATACAATAAGAATAATATAAAATTAATAACTTTGTATTATTCAGATTATTTCCGTCAGTTATTTAAAATAAGTGTTATAAGAGTTATTATCTAAATTCAATGAAAGAAAGTGTTATGTTTTTATTGTACTATGTGGAATTACATTTTATTTACATTTAAATGTTTTGATATCATATTAGCATGTCAAAATTGTCGGGAAAATTGAAACATATAATTTTATGAATGTACGGTTCGGTATTGGAATGATGATGAACAAACAACATTTCAAAACATTTTGCCAAAAAATGCTTTTTAAAATAAATTTTATTTTAGTATTTATATATATTATCCAAAAATTAAACAAACTTTTCAACTGTTATTTTCTTTTGTAAAAAAATTAGGTAATATGTGTTTAAGCCCTGAGTAAACAAAGATAATTTCAGAAATGGATGTTGAAAATTTTATAAAATTGTACCTTTGCGGAAATATTTGGAAATAATATTTCCAAAAACAAAATGTATAGAAAGAAATCTTTTGTTATAAAAATAAAAGTATTTCATTTAAGAATCTGAAAAGTACTTGTTATACCATTTTAAGTCCAATTTCGGCTGTTCTAAGGAATGAAAATAAAATACATACTGAAGTAAAGTATTCTATAATTTGGATAATTTGTTTATATTAATCGGTTAAATGATAATTAAAATCAAAATGAATATATATATATATATATATATATATATATATATATATATATATATATATATATATATATATATATATATATATATATATATATATATATATATATATATATATATATATATATATATATATATATATATATATATATATGGCAAAAATATTTATTAAATTTAAAGTAATTTTAATCCTTTTTATCTCTAATTAAATATTCATAATGAATTTTGCTTCGTATTAATAATGACGTTCTGATTCCTTATCATAGTTGGCTACTTTATAATTATACTGAATACTATTTCATTAAGAACATAGACATTAGATTTATGATATAATGGTTTTAATACTAATTATTTAAATGGAACATTTTTGGAATTGATATCAACTGGCACAGTAACAGTTACAGGTACTGATAATGTAAACAATTTTTGGTAATGGAGTTATATGCATGGATGATGACAAAAGTTGTTGTGATTGTGCTTACAATTATGTAGAAAATAATACTAAAAAATGATTACAAAAACAATTATACTTATTTATTATTTATGTTTCAACAATCCTACCTCGAATATACCCGCAAACTGACTGGTCTTTTATTGTTATGTGTAAGTATTATTTTTAAGATTGTAATAATAATAATAATAATAATTATAATAATAAACATAATAATATATATATATATATATATATTGTTAATTAGAGATTAGTAATGCAAATTTTTAATTTAAGACAAAAAATAAACTTTATTTTAGAATATTAGAAAAGAAAAAAGTGAAAGGAGGAGTATTGAATTTGAATACACCCCTCATCATCTTTGCCAAAATAATAATTGAGAATGATGAGGCATTTATTCGTGTTTTGTGATTTTTTTTTTGATGTAATGATATAAAAAGAAAAAACATATATTTCATATGTATATCTTGAATAAATATTATAAATAAATTAATATAGGAACATATTACCTGTACACAGGGTTTGCATAAATTAACACACAATCCATCGGAATCCTTAGAATAGTGTTCAACCAGTTCTTGCAGAGTTCTGTAATAATATCAATCTTATTAATTATATAATTTATTCACAAGACCAGAATCAATAACAAATCAATAACAGCTTTGACGATTTCTCTAAATTTTGAAATGAATTAAATAACATACCTGAATGTTGTGCGTCTAGCTATAAAGAATCCACCTTCGTCTAGTTGTCGAATGCGATAATGTTTTACGGTATCGCCGTCACGAACTGTAAAGAAATTTAGAATATTTATTTAATAAACACTCTACCAATTAGTGATAGTAAAGAAAATGAATAATCTATTCACGTTTTTTCGAATAACTATTTTGATTTCGATTATTTTATTCGATTAATCGTAACCTATAATCGATTTTAAAATAATTTTAGAAATGAAAAATAAAAGTGATGGGGGTATATTAACTTTGGCATGTGTGACGCCAAGAAGAAATCACTTCGGACCTCATAAAGTATATATATTATTGCATCATATCAAAATCAACTTCAAAATTCCGAAAAAAAACTTTTCTTTTTTTCAACAGATGTAACAGGATTTATAAAGCAACTTAACCATAGCATGTAGTTAGGTATGCTCCCTCATCGTACCAAAAGTTATAAAAAACGGGTCGCAATTTTAAAGACATTTTTTTTCTAATTTGTAATTAATATTTATTTTGATACAATATAAAATCTGAAAATACTAAATCGTGTTGGGATTATTTAACCTAGCATCCATACAACGCCCTTTCCCGAAATAAGTTTATAGTATAGGTTTATAGGTTTGAAACTTGGCAACTTTAAAACATATTATCTCATATGAGAGCTATAGCTCTCATTTCCCGGAAAACGGTTTTAAAACTTATAAAATTTTAATTAAATTTATCACAGTAACTTTTCAAGTTATCTTAATATATTTAACCATTTACGGTCCATTTTTATATATAATTCCCCTATAACACCCCATATGGGCAAATTCTGACATTTATACATTACATAATTTATATATATATATATATATATATATATATATATATATATATATATATATATATATATATATATATATATATATATATATATATATATATATATTATATATATATATATATATATATATATATATATATATATATATATATATATATATATATATATATATATATATATATATATATATATATATATATATATATTTATTTATTTATTTTAACTTACCGGATAGCGAATAATCATTATGACGACTCTCAGAGTCTCTAATTAAAAATGCTCCGTGCTCATTTTCTGGCAGTAATAATTTTTTTTCAGCCTCAATACGTTTAATTTTTCGGAAGTACCAACTGCAATCAAGAGAAAAGATAATGTTTTGAATAATATATAATATATTATACTGCGTGTTTATGAATTTTTTATAAAAACAAATTCTATATTATTCTATATTGATTGGTTATAACTTAAAATTTAATTTTGTTGACATATATCAAAATTAGATTCATTCGGTTTTTCATTTCATTTTTCTTATCCAGTGCGCTTTGCTGCACAAAAATGTTTCTCAATCCTACATCTCGAAAGAATATTTATATACTAATGAATCCATTGATTTTCATAAAATAATTCAATAATTATAATTAATAATAATTAAAAAAAAAAAAAGTAAGAAGTTATGCTCGGTCAAGCCCGACTATTTAATACCATACACCATATTGTTGATCATATGTGGTAGCTAGCAAAAATTAACGAACCATCCTCATATAAAGTATTTTTTAATTTGTGTTTATGTATAAAATAAAAAAAAATAAAATAAAAATAAAAAAAATATTTAACATTAAATAGACACAAAAATTATCGCGGCTTTAAAAAAGAATTTTTATTAATAAATTTGTAATTAATAACGAATAATTCTTAATATTAGTTAATTCCAATAATTAGTCGATAAACAATTAAATTTTAAAAGTTAAATAATAATTCTCAGAAAAGTATTGAAAATTTACAAATGTTTCTATATTTTATATCTATAAATAAATGAAAATCACTTATTGTTATTTTTCAGATATTGATTTTAAATATCTGAAAAAGTATTAATAAAATAAAACGTAATTGAACAAAATTTATTGATGAATTTACGAGCGCACATTGAAAATACTATTTTATTAAAATAATTAATAATTACAGTTAGATTGAACATTTTGGATACTTTTCTTGAAAAATTACGTTTAACAGATATATGAATTAAAAAAAAAGCAAATCATTTTTTGTTACACTTTATATATATGATGTTTTTCACCTACAACAACGTATAAAGTATAACAAAAAATTATTTGCTTTTTTTTTTTTTAATTCATATATCTGTTAAACGTAATTTTTCAAGAAAAGTATTGTCGAAATTTTTAGAGAATTTTTTAATACAGATTTTCCAGCACATAACTGTTGGTACAGAAAGCATTCATGTTCGAAAAGCAGTTATTGGTTTGCTATAATACTCCTTTTATTTATTTTAGTTTAGTGACTGGTTTACGTCTAGCAACTTGACGATGGTTACCAACATCATGTAATACCTTTCTAACAATCTCTTCATGATTATTCCTCTTAATCATCAGCGGCTATATTGACAATATCGATAAGTAAGTTGAAGGGCTACAAGTTCTATTAGCACTTTGGAACTTTAAGTCTACTTTTGAAACAATCTCCAAACAAGCTCCAAATTAGAAAATTATTTATTATTTGTTATTTATTTCGTTTTGTACTCAGTTCACATTTTTAGATTTCTTAAACATATTGTCAAGTTAACCGGGTACAACTTAACGTTGTCTTTACTATTAAAGATTTTTTTCTCAAAAATTTGGTAAAAACGGTTGAACAATTATTTAAAACATATAATGTTTTGTGTATATACAAAATTATATTATATTGCTGATCAAGATTTGAAAAATAATATTATAGTAATTTGATTATTTTGTAGAAAGTAAAGAAGTAAAAACAATTAAATTAAATATTTAACTAACTTCTCTCACCGTTTTATATGATTTCAAATTAAAATTTTACAATATTAAAAAGTCATTCTATTTTTATACCCTCTACAACCACAAGTGGCAAAATGGGTAAATTAACTTTGTCATGTGTCACGTGTGTAAGAAAGAATCATCCAAGACTCCATAATGTAAATATTCTTTCATTAAATCAAAATTTGTGTCGATTTAGTTATGTCTGTCTGTGTGTTGTTGGCATCTCTCACGTCCACAATAATTTACAGAGCTCAATGAAATTTGTTATTGTCCTGAATAGTTTCCTATTTAAAACCAGAAAATCGGGTAAGAATATTAATATATGTAGAGAACTATCTGAGGCAGCCTCAAAAATCGATTCAGTAGAAAAAAAGTTATAGCCAAAAATATAAGTAATTTTATGGCTCATTAAAATTTCTTTGGTAAATATTTATAATATTGTAAATATTTACTTTGAAATAAATAAAACAACTATGAATATCTGGAATATCTGGAATTTCATTGGGTTAAAAAATTGGTTGGGTGTATTTAAGTATCTATTTATAGCATTAAAAAAACAAAAACATAAACAAAATAAATTGAAGAAGTATTTTTTATATTGAGGTTTCTTTATTTGTTCTTGTCTTTGGTGATGACTTTATGTCCGAATACAAATTAACTTCATCCTCTTTAGAAACTTCTGTTTCGAAAGTTTCATGTTAAGTTTCTTTTAGTTTTTAACAATCAGAGTCATTAGTGTTTGTTGCTACAATATCATCTAGAAGTTGCTTTCAAGACATCGTTATTTGCTTTGTTGTCTAATAAATAGTGTATCAATAAAACACAAGCAAATAAACAAACGGATGGAGGTGCGGTTGGCTGTATGTGGATGCACATCTATCCATCCATCCATCCATCCATCCATCCATTCATCTGTCCATCAAGAAAAGTAAGTAAAAAATATCATATAAAACTCAAATCAAATGATATTTAGATTGATTTACAAATGTATTTATTTATATACGTCACATCAACTGACCATTTATTCTTCTTTAACTTTTCAAATAAACATCTGGCACCCGTAAATTTCAACATTTAAAAACTCTCTAACAAACGAATTTTTCCTATTGTTGAGATTATCCATTGTATTAGACTAATACTAAATATTAATTAATATTAATAGTAAAATATATATTTCTTTTTTATAATATAAGGCAACAATGTTGCCTTAAATGATTGTCATTTCCTTTAATTTTATTTAATCAAAAGTTATATACATTAATAAAAATACGTATCTTTTCACGGAAATAGTGAAAAGATAAAAATTTTTATTACTCTGTGACGTTATAATTTTGGTATTTTGGCCACAGCACAAATTGCTGTTTTAAAATCCAACATATCTAACTCAGAAAGTAAATTTTCAGAGGTAAACTTATTAGAATACATTTAATAGAATTTTGCTGGAAAGTCCTTGAATGGCTTTCGAACATGGAATGATTTTACAGAGGATTCCAAAACTCGAAATTTAGTCGATGTTTCTAAATATGTAAATAAGTATAAGAGATACATCGACATACACTTCTATAAACAGTGACTAAAGCTGTCTGCAATATTTTTCGATCCGCGGAATAATTTAAAATACATTTTCATGGTGAACAAATTTTTATCGGTTAATACATCTTTTCTGACCATTATTCCATCGATATTCAAAATTTTTCTAAAAAATTTACTTCAATTTACTATCATCATTTTTTGTTTATGTTTTGTGCTTGTCGAATCTTCTCATAAGTTTTATATGTGCAGAGTTTTCTATTTCTATTTTTATATCACGCACTTTAATTGATCGTACTTCTATAACAAAAATATATAAAATTACCAGTACGAAATGATGGTTTATAATTTTTAACAATGTTTATGTTTCTATTGAGAATATAACAAAATTTTATGTACATTCAAAATCAACATATACTTTTTGATAATTTTTAAGTTATCGAAAGTTCTTAGCGACTGTAATTCTACTTAGGACTTTACTAATTGAATATTTAAATGATTTAAATTTATTTTCAATAAACTTTGAGAATAATTTTAAATCTTAATATTGTGTGATTCAGACCTGAATAATATTTATTTGATTTCAATATCAGACAACATAAAAAAACAAGAAATCACTTTCGGTAAATTTACTATTTAAAATATTCCATTTTAAATATTCACCATTTTTAGAAAAGAAGCAAATTCTTAATAAAAAAACATAAATTTAAATTAAATTTATCAAAATGGATTTGAATAAAAAACATATTTGTAATAGTATGTGTGTAAATAAATAATATAACATTAAAAAATTTGTATTAACTTTGATTAAAAGAATTAATATTGGCGAAAAAACATCAAATTCTAATAGAAATATATTAAATATTTGTTATGTAAGGAGTAAGATCGAAAATTCTTAACATACATACAAATTAATTTGTAGTTCTAATTTTGAATCTTTTCGGAATCCCTTCTATTCACGTTTTTATAGTGCTTTCTGTAACTTTGCTCCAACAGATAGTTCATCTCCGTTAAAAAATCTCTCCCCTGGCCTTAGCTTCTGTTAGTTTAGAGGATTTTTTTTTGTACAAATACCACATTATTGTTCTTGTGCCATTCAGGGGCTTGTCTACCATAGTTAAAGGATACCAAGTCAATGAAGTCTTATGAATGAAAGCAGCCTATTTTTTAAAACATTCCTTGATGTAAATTTTGGTATTTATAGAGCCCGTTTTAAGAAATTATTGACTTCTTTTGTCGCAACTGCAAATTGTTTGCCATATTAAAACTTTTTGGGAGTTTTTGACTGCTTTTAAGCCCTTAACTTTTCTTCAACATTCCCTTTACTTCAATCTCCGAGTTCTGTTTTCGGCCTCTATATATTTTATACAGCGTTCCTGTCTTTGATTTATATATATATATATATATATATATATATATATATATATATATATATATATATATATATATATATATATATATATATATATATATATATATATATATATATATATATATATATATATATATATATATATATACAAAACAAATTTTAATTATCTAAAGATCTATTAAAGTGTGAGTATTAAAATTTCAGCAAGTATTTTATAAAATTTTATGTACCAACTTCTTATTCGTTGAACTATTTTACTGGACAATACGTATGACGTAGAGGAAGGCATACACAAGCAAATATTGGTTATCGAATATCTAAAGAACTTTACATTGAAAGTTCTCGAATTTTGCACCAACTACATTATCAAGGAACCGTTATAATGAACAAAACATAGGGCGGATAAGACCAGGATAAGGGGTACGTCCAAATTTTTATTTTCAACGACCAATTTTATTTTTTTTTATTTTATTTCTTTTTTTTTTGCAATACGAACTTTGCTGGTTGTTAATAAAGAACATCAATTAAGTAAGACGATTGGTACTGATTTCAGATGATGAAAAATGGTCATCCTTTGAATTGATGAGAATAGAATAGAAAAAAACCAACCTTATAAAATTCATTATAACCTTCGACATGCAAATTGTTTGTTGATTCTTTGTTTATTTTTTTTCTATGTGACCTAGAGATCCTGCAGGTGGTCATCAACCACTTAATTAAAATTTAATTAACGTTAACCCATTTTTGTATATACATGAGGAAGATATTTTATTATTTATATTTAACTTTGTTTAGCAGTTGATTACAAATTATCAAAATGTTTATTCAATAATAATTGCTAAACAACTTTTAGTTTGAGAAATATCTAGACAAAATTATTTTCAAAATAAAAAGCTTCGATAACAGTAAATCTAAGCGTATTGCAAGTCTTGTTACGATATTGAAAACATATAATTAAAGTAAAATAACTCCATAAAACGTGCTGGATTTAAAGTTATTTTTCATTTATTTTGAACTGAAAGGTTGGCTAAACTATTTTTACAACAATTAATAGTTTACTATACATACCAATACATATACATACGAACAAATATAATTTTTTGTAACGAAATATCAATTTTATTTAATAAAAGTCAGAAATTTTTAAAAAACGCACTCTACTGCCATCTCAATTTTATCAGAAAATAACATTAAATTATATACATTTTCTATAAATGTACTGGAATTGAAGAACTATATTAATATTTACTTACGAATATCTTTATCGAAAAAATATATCTATTTATACATAATTTATCTATTTAGAATTGTGTTATTTCAATTAAAAAGTTTTTGAGTTGAATATGAAACGAAGACTTATGAAATATTTTGCGAATTTGTACATTGAGTCATGTTTATTGAAAGAATATATGTATATATTTAGAATATATTTCGATTGCAAAAATCGTTTAAAACTAATTCACATACATTTTAAATGTAGCAAATGGGATAAATATTAAAAATTATATAATTATTTGTTGTAGAATATTTAGAAGCGTTAATGAAATTACTTTTATCATAAAATATATATATATATATATATATATATATATATATATATATATATATATATATATATATATATATATATATATATATATATATATATATATATATATATATATATATATATATATATATATATATATATATATATATATATATATATAATATAATATAATATAATTTATAAATTCATTCTTTAGATATCTGTTAGTTAATTATGTGAATTTATAAGTTTGCTCGTGTACAGATGAATATTTGGCGCCGTCATTAGCTTGCCAAAGTAACAAACCACATTTGAGATGTGTTACGATTTTAGTGGTTGTGGTTAGTTGTTGTTTTAGTCATGTAACGTTCATGTTGTTTTTTTTTTGTTGTTGTTGCATTTGTTTTTTGTTTTATTGCTGCATTTTGCACTCTGGTTGATTTTTCTTCATAGACGTATCGTGAAAACAAAAACAAAAAAGAAGAAAATAAAAAAAAACTCATGTTTATGTATCTTATGTATGTATGCATGTTTGTTATTTAGTCGATATTTTTAGATAGCAATGAACATCACACAAGACTAACAACTAACTAATAAATGTAAAGAAGAAGAAAAAAAATATCAAATAAATAGCCACATATAAACATATTTATTTATAAATGTACATACACTCTGTACATTTAAGACGACCTTAAGTTTGAACGTCTTTTATTATTTTATTATTTTTTTTATTTAACGAAAATCAAATACATACCAATGCGCAGGCGCATACGCATTTGTGATGATTGTTGTACTAGCAAGCAGCATGTATAAATCAACGACTATAATTGTACTCACTACTAACTCCCCATACATAGATATATGTATATGTATCTATGAATATGGACTCTTGTAAGGAACGATGAATGTTTAATGTTCATATATGGAAGTGCAAAAAAAAAAAAAAAAAAATGTTTGTAAAGCGAAGTCTTTGCTTAAATATGAAAATAAGAAACACTTGTTGTTTGAGAAAGAAAAATTGTTTCTTTAAATGCATATTAAATCGTACTAGTATTTACTGTGTATGGTTTGGTTTATGTAGGTATGTTTGTACGTATTATTTTTATTTAAAGTTTTCAAGCTCGGCTTTATTCATTATTAGTATTATTATGTTTTTCTCAGTCTTTTCCAATACACTATTTTTAAACCAAACCAAATGCGGTTTTTCTAAAAATATCTCAAACAACTTTACTAAACATACATTCATCCATACAACATAGATGACAATAACAATATTATCGTCAACAATTGACTAACAAACGAGTAAACTTGTTTGACGTTACTCTTAATTACATTCCATAGTTATTTATTAGTATATTTTTTTTCTGTGTATCATAATTAATGCTATTTTTTGTACAGCAACCATTCTTGTTCTATTATGGTTATTACTTGGAAAGCTCCACTCCGCCTTCACCCATTATCCAAAAATAGATTGTTTAGCTACAATTACATATACATATTGTCTGATATTATGTTTATATAGGCTTCTGTCTGATTTGATAAGACGCGTCTACATTTTCTGCCATCGCACAGTGATTCATATGAAACATGAATTTTAAATAAATCTGCAACTTTCGAACAAAATATTTAATAGGATTAAAATAAAGTTTTTATTCTCATTTTAGAAATGTAATTATAAAGTGTATCGAAATATATGTACATTTTTCGTTAATTTATAACAATTTAATAAAATTCGGAAAGTGTTGAATAGTTTCTTTTTTTCAATTTTGATTTCCAAGTAAAATTTTAGTTTTTTGTTAGTTAATCTTTCTTTATGAAATTTTGTACACAAATAAATTTATGGATTCTTAAACTGAAAAATTTACATTTTTTTTCTCAGAAGAAATACCGTAATTGACTAAAAATCGTTTCCCAAAATGTTTTTGACGTGCTTTTCTGCTACATCTCTTGTGGTGAAAAAAATCATTTTTTTAATTTTTTTGGCAATAATTTCTTGAGATAATTATCTTCAAACTCTAAGATGCAAAACTAATGTTAGAGCATTTTATTTATTTAATTTACTAGTTTAACTTTATCATTTTTATACCCTACATTCTGCAGGTCGCAAATTTTTGAGATATGACTCGAGGAAAATTGATACATGTTATGACGTTTTTAGCTCATAAAAGTCCTAAATGTAAAGCGATTTTAATGAAATTTTATAAAAATTAGTGTTATAATAATTTTAAACGATGTGCAAAAGTTTTAAAAAACATTTTCACACTTATTATTTGACTTCATTGCTCACAGATATATCTAATCTAATATTTCTAAGAAAAAAAAATAACTGTCTACACCAAAAATTAATGTTACGTTGTTTTGACATATATAAAGTATAAAATAAAGGGTTTTTTTTTGATTTGAAATTAAATAGACTCAATTTTTGCTGCTTCACATATAAAGATATATTGTAAAGTATTTTAGACGGCCACCACTGCTCTAATGTCAAAAACTGTAAAGTGCAAGTATTTCTCAGTACAAAAACATTTTTATTTAAAACTCTAAAGAATAAGAAAAAATAATATTTGAAGAATTCTTAGAAAAATAATATTATATACCGCTCGTTTGCTGCAAGATTGTAATAACTCAAAAATCGCAAATTTAGAATTAACATCAGTATTTTGTAATATGTAAGCTTTTTAATTATTGACAATATTTGAGAACGAATGTGTGAAAAAATTAATCAAATGTTAAGTTTTTATTAATTAAATTTTTTTGAGTTATATATGTGTTTGATTTATTGTAACCCATTTTTTATATTTGTGATTAAATTGTGTTAATCACAAATATTTTAATTTTAAGTTGCAGCAGTAACAAACAACAAGACAGTTTGATTGACATTCACAAGCTCTACATTTTGTGGTAACAAATGTAGTTTACCTCACCTAAAACTATTTCAAACAACGTTTCATTTTAAGTTACATTAATACACGACAAAAAGCTCTATTCCAAAGTTATGGAATATATGTGTGTTTATTTTTTTTTTTTTGTTTTTTGGCTTAAAATATTCAACCTAAAACTTTGACATCATTATAATAATAGAAAAAAAGGTGCGAATTTGTCATCATTTTTGTTGCAGTTGTATTGCAAATATGTGGAGTGTATTTTTTTATGAAAATTGTGCCACTTACTTAATAGGACTGCGAACACAAATTTAATACTGAAACTGTAGTTTTCTTTATTTCATGAACGTTAAATAGAACAACCTAATTTAATTCTTAATCATTATAATCAATTTTTTATTTCGAAACAAAAGAAAAAAAATCATTTACATTGCAATTATGAATAAAATATATTTCAAAGAGCCATTTTAAAAAATTGTTGCCGCAACCATAATTCGTTTGACTGATTTGAAAGCAAACAAATGTGTACATGATATTTGTTATAGCATAAATAACAAAAATGACATTTCCGATTTTGGTGATTTGAAATTGCAATCTACGGCTGAAAACAGCAAACAATATCTCGTTAATATTATTGATGTCCTATCATAAGTTTAAACTCTGTGGACTTAGTGTTTTAAATAAATTTGACTAATTTTGTTAAGTTTTCAAGGAAAATGAAAGAATTTTACCACATTTCGAGTACATTAGATCATCCTTTTAAATCTCCATACTTAAAATGAATCGAGTATATATCACGAATACGAGGCACTAATTTTTCGGTAAACATTTCATCAGCCGAAAAATTAGTGGAATCTGTGTATCGAAGACTGTTTTTATTGCAGTTACCTTAAATATCGGTCTATATGTCTGATAAACTAAACGGATTATTATTCTATTATATCGGATTTTAGGGTGGCAACAACAGATACATGGATGGACGGAGGGACAAAGGAACATAGCTTAATCGGATTAACTTTTTCTTCCTCTAGAACTTTAAAAATTAGTAAAACTCTATACTAATTTAGTAAATATTTAATATTTGAAATAAAAAATAAAGATATTGACATTATTTGAGCTAATTAAATAAACGAAAAATAAATTAAAATTTTATCGACTCGTTATTTTTTTCAAAAGCACGTTTTTTTATTCACTCGTTCGTTCCTGTTTCTCATTCAATAATATTTAAAAAAGCGACAAGAACAAATGATTTACAAAAAAGTGTATTACAAATTACATAAAATTAAAATGTCAAAAAGTCAATGACACGAACTCATATCTCATCCGATCATATATGTCCACACCAGAAACATAAGAAGTGTAACATTTTGACACATAAATACATTATTTAGTACATGTCAAACTAAAAGTTGTTTTTTTTGTTTTTGTTTTTGTAAACATCTTCTTAATTTGTGTAAAACATTTATTTTTTATTTTAATTAAAATACTGATTTGCAAATTTGGAATGAATAAGAAATTTAAGATTTTGTTCAAGTAAATAAAAAAAATAATAACAAAAACCTTAAAAAATTCTTGTTAAACTTTTCCCCATTTTTTTTAAATTTAATTTAATAGAAGTTCTATACCTTGAAGTAATTTATATATCTACAAAAAATTCTCCTTCTAATTTGAATCAAATAAAATAATACCGTGAACTAGAGATGAGCGATACCGTGAATTTTGAATAACGTCGTTCCCAGTGAAAGTGATTTTTAAATCATTGTTCTTTAAAACAGTGACAGTGATCGTAGTATTTCAAAAGAAATTTTTATTAATAAAATGAAAAATCGCGGAAAACTAAAGGGTTCAAAAACTACAGAGGACATTGTTTTATAGGAGTCTCTTTTAGAGTTCACACTGTGCACCGGATGCAACGGATATTTTTCTTTCTAGATGAATAGCGAATTTAGGATCAGCAACATCTTTTAATAATTTTGCTGGTTCAAAATTAAAACGAATACACTGTAGTGAAAATATCACTCATCTTTACGGTATATGAAAATATTTATTTGTTGAAAACTAAAAAATTTGCAATTTATTTATTGAAATTAAAAAAAAAAAAAAAAAAATATATATATATATATATATATATATATATATATATATATATATATATATATATATATATATATATATATATATATATATATATATATATATATATATATATATATATATATATATATATATATATATATATATATATATATATATATATATATATATATATATATATATATATATATATATATATATATATATATATATATATATGTATATATATATATATATTATTGCCACGATTCCAAAAATTTTATACGCATTTTTAATAAATTCAAGTTGTCGCTTTTGTATTTTTAAAAAATTTAGAATTATAATGATTATAACGCTGATTCCCACGAGTAGAGAATGGAAAAATGAGAGAAATAAAATTTCGTACGACGTTCCGCAAGACCTTTTATTGATTTTTTTTTGAATTTTCAATAAATTAAAATTAAATATTTTTCAAATTTCACATCAAATAAAATTAATAATTTTATTCATTTAAGCACTTTTATGGTGCGCATCAATCACTTTCATTATAATAAATTTTATATCTTAATAATGGAATAAAAATGACATTCTGCCTTCATTATCTTCAATTGTTTGCACTTTTTATAGCTTTTAAACTTAACATAAAAATAATTCTCAAATTAATACATTCACTTAAGTGCAAAAAAGTATGATAAAAATAATTATAATAATAAAATATATAATTTTTTTTTTTACAAAAGAGAGTGATAATAACACAATTATCATCATCTTATCTTAATCTTAATATTAATTATTGTGTTATTTATGGCATCTAATTTCACCTAATTTAGGAGTTTATTAAATTGTTTTTTATTTTAATTTAAAACTTAAATTAAAAATATTTCCAAAAGTGTAAATACTGAACAGAATATAAATTGATTTCATCAGTAATAATTAAATTTTTATCAGCAATAATAATTATATTCCAAGATATTAAAATCGTAAATTTCAAGCGTTTTCTTCAGGTTATAATCGAATATATATATATATATATATATATATATATATATATATATATATATATATATATATATATATATATATATATATATATATATATATATATATATATATATATATATATATATATATATATATATATATATATATATATATATATATATATATATATATATATATATATATATATATAAGCGTTATAACAAAATTCTGGCCTATTCCATATATTACCATGCTATTTTATATAATATGCATATATCATATGACTTTAGCAATAATGACCATATTTACAAATATTGTAGTACATTTTTGACTATTTCAGGTGTTATGTAATGAATTTTTGGAAATTGAAGTAAAAAAAATATATTGTTTTGAAAAAACCAAGACGTTGTAAAGAAAATAACAAAATAAATCATTTAAAATAATGTTTTGAAAATGATTTATTAAATGATCCATTAAAAAGTTAAAAGCAATTTTGCAAAAAAGTGTTTCTAAGAGTTACTTAGGAGATAAGAATGTATATATATGTACACACAGAAAAACGTCACTTCGCGATATGTTCGTGATATATTCACGGCAATCATTTATTGTTGTCTCCAACATGTTAATTGTTAAATTTATTTTAATTTGATAAAAATTTCGTTGCTCTAATGAAATTATTTTTTTATTAAATTAACAATATTTTTATCGGCGATAACAATATTTTGAGTGAAAATAGCAATTACTATTGTTATCAATACAAAATAACAATGCCAATAAGCAATCTTTTTGTTACAGTAACTATATTTTTTTATGGTCATAACAATAACTATTGTTTTTAATGCAAAATCACAAAGCAAACAAACAATTTTTTAGTTGCGGTAACAATATCTAATAACAATAATTTGTCGCTTCTCGTTTATGTTTACCTCAAATATATTTTTTTCTGCGTGTATGTACAAATTGAAAAAGATCACATAATTAACTCCAGTCGGTATTTTTATATTGTTTTATAGATATTTTTAATTAAATGTATTTTATGAAATTAATTTATTAACGGTTAAAATCGACTAATAATTATTCTACAACGTATTGCGAACTTTAAGTAGAAGAAGAATAATTGTACAATTTGACTTTGTGATTTGAGATTGTCTATATATATATATATATATATATATATATATATATATATATATATATATATATATATATATATATATATATATATATATATATATATATATATATATATATATATATATATATAACTTAAATTTGAATAATTGATCGGATATATTGAAAAAATTATCAGAAACTTACCTGAAAAGAAAAAACAAAAAAAAAATAATTAAAATTAATATTGTTAATTTCCATATGGTCAATTAATAAATATTAATTTCTATTCTAAAATCTATTTATATGTGAAGAACAAATAAATCAATCAATATTGACAATTAAATGATTTGTTAAGTAATACTGCCACATTTTAATATAGAAATTAATTAATTGATTTATTTCTAATCCATGTACAATTATGTTGTGCAATAATCTTTATGTAATTCAGAATTTAAGAGAAACATAATATTTTAATGTAAAAAATATAAAAAAAGTCTTGTTTCGGGAAAACAATTGCTGGCGCTATATTAAATAATGGACCATTAAATAATGGACAATTCTGCGAACAAGCTTCGAATCGACTCAGGAAATTATTCTGAGTTGAACGGTGTATTTAAAAGTATTGGAAGGACTAATTTTTGACCATTACAAATATCTGCCCAAACCCATAATACCCAAACAATCTATGGTGGTGCAGGGTATACAAATAATAGATCTTTTGTAAGAACAGTAAAAATTACTTTCTATTGATTTCTAAATAAGTAACGAAAATTATAAAACAAGTAATCTAAATACAAGAACAACAGCAACAATAATAATTTTGATTTTCATTGAAAATCTTATCATAATATAGTTACCATATTTTGCATTTAAAGTTGTAAGTATTTTAATGACATGATAAATAATTAAAGTTTATTTTTGTTTATTGGTAACGATTTTATAAATTTCCTTTTTTAAACAAATATGTAATAACAACAAACAAAAAACCAACAACATATATAGTTCCAATCAACATGAAAAGCTGAAATTCGATAAGATGGTATAAAATGGTGTCAATTTTGCCAAAAATTCTTTCGGTCCATCCTAGTGTACAACTTAATATGGAAGTGCGATCGTATAACTGGGAAGAAATCGTTTACATATCTACCTCAAGGAAATATTACTCGTAATGGTATCGATAAGAACTTATATCGTGCTTTTCATATAATTTGTATAAAAGGTATTGCACGATATTGACCCGACATTTTTTTAATAGACTAGAAATATGTTTGCTAAATGTTGCCAATATAAAAAAACTAGTGAAACAAAATATATTGCAGAAATTATTAAAGATTTTATATATAAAAAAAATACAACAAATTGCCGATATTTGGATCATTTATACATACAGAAATAACATTTTTTTGTTTTGATTCGTTTATGGGCCAGCAATGTTCTTCGTCAACCATTAAATATTAATGAAAAGATTTACTGATTTTTAAACTAGCAATTGAATTTTTACTAAATATTGATTTTTAAACTAAATTGTATCAAAATTAATATTAAATTAAAACATATCGACGATTCTGATTTAAAACCATGTTCAAAACCATGTACATAATTATAAAAATCTATTGTATTTTCCTCATTCATATACCGATGTTTACATATATATAAAGTCACTGACATAAGCATTTGCAGAAAACAATCTTCATACCACCATATATTTTTTGCATTGTAAATTTGTATTATTTTTATTATCGGTCAAAAAAAGTATTAAGAATTAGATTTTGTAATACTTTAATATTTTCAGTTTATCTTAATTTTCATTTTGTACCTATATTTATGTCCATGACTGCACATATATGAATTAAAATAATAAAATTTAGTATATACTAAATATTATCCTATTAGTTGAATGCCAATAACACTAATGTAGGATCCAAAAAAAAAAACACAAAGTGAATATCATAAAAATATTAATATATTCCCAAAACCCGGATATGGTTAAAAAAACTACAAATTGAATAGAAAATTTCTTATCATCCAGTTAAAAATCCATTGAAAAATAAATATTAAAATTAACTATAAAATACTGTTGTTTTTTTTTTGTGATTTACACTTTTTCGAAAATAATTTCGCGGTCACTTAAAATTCAAAACCAGTTTTATGGTTAAATAAAAATAACTATTCACTATAAACGCAAAGTCAAGAACTTTAAATTAAGTCCAGAAAAAAGGAAAACGTTTTCCAAATAGAGACAAAAATTTTTAATTGATAAATATTAAGAGCTTCGCAATTAAAACTGAATATTTTTCGATGCATTCAAACATATAATCACATTTTTTCTAAATGTGTAAAAAGCAAAATATTAAAGTATGAAAACAAAAAACAGCAAAAAAAAATAGTAGTTTAATTAAAAAAATAATCTAATTATAATAATGACATACACTCTTGTTCGAAACTTTCGAAACTTTTTTCAAATGATTACTTATTGCGTTGTATGTTCTCTTTAAATGGAGTTATGAAAACCATATTCCATTTTCCTAAAAAACAAATCTTTTTAGAAAATTCGATGTTCAAAACCTAAGTAACTTTTAATACTTCGTATGATTCACGTCTTAGTACCACTGTGATTTTTTTGCTGAAACACCCATCAAAGTGATATTTCACAATTAAATAAAAATCTTTCTGAAAATAAAATGGTCAGCAGGTTTTAACTAAAACAGCTCCATCCCCGTGTCTTTGATGTACAACATATGTTGCAGCTTTTTTTTTTTTCTTACATGACACCATCTGATTGAAAATAAAGAGAACGTTGCAATAAATATTAAAGTTTTTTTTATCACTCAATTATTTTTAGCCTTAAAGCTGCTCCGGAATCAAATTTCTTAAATTCAAATTTCTATAGAATATTGACTTTTTCTAGCAAATAGTAAAATTGTAAAAGTTGCTTAAGTTTCGAACTGTGATTTTAAGAATAAATTCTGTTTTTGTTTCATAATAAATTTCAAAAAGGTAGAATTTATTATTAACTGTTATTATTATATTAAGTGTAGACTACTAATTATGTGAATATTTATTTATTTTCTTAAACTCTTAACTTCCATTTAATTTTCGTATTTATATTCAAGAAATTCACATATCCTGTGTGCGCAGTTTTTTAACTTAATATAAAATGAATAAAAAAATTGGAAAATTGAAGTCTCCAATTTCATATGGATGTTGTAGGTGTTACACAAGTACTGACAATCTAAGTATACTCGAATTCACCAATTGTCAGTCATATTGAAGGGTATAAATCAAATGTGTAAATAAGTTTTGAAATTTATATTTAATGAAATATATTATTTTCATATTTTACAGTATTTTTTGATAACAATTAATTTTTTTAATAAAAAAATCATATTTATGTAAACTGCTTTTGGTTTGATTGTTGTTTTTATTTGTTGGTTGGTTGGTCCGTTGGTTATTTGGTCGGTTGCTTCCAAATTCGAGTTTTGTTGTCAGTGTATTTTTCAGTTTAATTAAAAAAAACGTGTTTTTAGTTGCCAACATTTATTTCTGTTAATCTTAATTCACATGTACATAAATAAATATGCCTGTGTATATGTGTTCTATTGGCCTCCTTTTACCTCTTTGGCTGCCATTTAGTCTGGTCATTTAAATGTGCCCTTTTTCCCCTCCATAAACTGTTTATATTATGTTTGTTTATTTGCTTGTTGTTTATTTATCTATTTTGTTTATGTAACTTTTGACATTAAGCACACTACATATGTATGTTATTTTGTACATGTACTTACATATACAGCTGCGGTCAAAATAATAGCACTCATGCGTGTCACATCTTCGTTTCTAATTTGGTGTTTTTGCTCATGAATATTTTTATCCACAATTTTATAGTGAAAAATAACACGAATATTGCAAAAAAACTTGGAAAGAACAATATTGTTAAAACATTTAGTATAAAAGAGTGTGTAGTTTCTTCTGTAATTTATAATTTACAAAGTTTTCAAGAAACCTGTTATTAGAATTTTAATAATGGGTCGGTCCAAACACTTATGTCTTGGTCTAAAAATAAAATAAAATTGTTTGAAATTTCATAATCTTAAAATTAAAAATAGGGAATCGTGGACGAAAATCTGTCGCGACACCTTTAGTGGTTCATCGTATATTACGTCAAATGAAGAAGGCGACATTTATCTCAGCAGCAGGGATTTAAAAATAATTTAAATCTACCAAAAAGTACTGAAACTGTATCATAAGGCTCAGGGAGAAGTGAAAAGTCCCCTCTTAATTGCTGCACATATCTCAAATAGATTAGAGTTTGCTAAAACATATTATGGTTTGACATATTGAAAAAGAGGAGAAGTATTCTGTGGGCCGATGATACTTAAATATTTCTTATTTGTAAGGAGGCCACTTAGCAATCTATTAAACACGACGGTTCTAGTGTTACGGTATGGAGGTGCTTTTCGTTGTATGGTGTTGTACCCATTTACCGCATTAGAACTTTTTTTGAATGTGTCAGAATATATGAAATTATTAGTCAAAGTAATGCTACCGTATGCATCTGAAGAAATGCCACTGATTTTGGCCATAAAACAAGACAACGCGCCAAAACATATCAACAAAATTGCTAAAAAGTGCTTTCAAAATAATGGAGTCGCTATAATTAACAATTTGTTTACAAATGTATAAGAGGAAAAAGTGCTAGAATGTAATAAATTTAAATGGGATGGCTATGTTCGGCTGTTATTACTAACAAAGGAAACGCTACAAAACACTAATTCAATTCAAGTTGAAACCGGGTGGTGCTATTACTTTGACTCCAGTTTATATAAATTTCTCTGGAAAAAATTAATGGAAATATTTCTATTTTTTCTTCACCATCTTTTTAAGTTATTTTGACTTTATTAAACCATAATATAGGAACAACCTTTTATTCAAATGGCTTTTATGACTTATAAAAGAAGACGTATGTATGTGGTATTTATGTTAATCTGTTAATAAAATCTGACTCTTTTATGTTGTATATTTCATCTTATATTACATACATTTGAACGTTGTATGTACGTATGTATGTATGTATGTATGTATGTATGTATGTATGTATGTATGTATGTATGTATGTAGGAAAAACACTGGGTATTTTATGTTATTGCTGAATATCAAAAAGAAAATATTAATAAAAAAACTGTTTTAATTTTTGATAAAATCCCTTAATTAAGGTATTTTAACAATAAGAAAACTACATTATTGACATTATCATAATATCGTTACAGTTACCATTTAACGAGTTGTATACATGTTAATGATAATGTCTACTTTTGTATACACACGTATTTAAAAGGTTAAAGTTCTGTTGTACATCTCAATTGTTTTATTTTTTTAATATTTCCTAATATTTAGATAATTTTCCACTATAATATAGTAGTAGTTTATCCAATTATTGTATATCTACATATGTATATAATTGCAATTAATTAATATGTATTTATTGTTTTGAACATACAAATACATTGTAGGAAAACATTAACATATACATACAAACTCAACTGATCGAAATCAAATAAAATTTGTGTTTTAAGTTACATTAACATTGACTTTTCAAACTAACTGTAGTGCATATTAATTTATACATATGTATATTGGATTTTTAAAACCAAAACCAACGATATCTAAATTATTAAAATATATAATATATATTGTTTAAACCCACATAGATTCTATTTCATTTAATAAATTAATTTCAACGAAAATCAAGTTTCTGAAAATCGGAACATAATTTTGATTACAACTAAATATAAAAATTAGAATTAATTTGATTTCTGGTTTATAAGAAATTTTGAAAAATTAATAAAACATATGTTAATTTTTATGTCGATCCTACAAGAATTATAAGCATAAATAAATAAATGAATTTTCGATTAACTTTCGATTTCTTTGTAGGTTCTCCAAATATATAACTGATTACTAAAATCAGAAAAACCATTTAAAGGAAATGCGACCACTTATTTCCTTATAGGAATATTTACCAAAACTATTCCTAAAAGGAAATACTCAATGACCAATCAATAATGTCTGTTGACTAAACTAAAAAAGTAAAAATAACTCGCACTTTCATTACGAATTATATCCAGCTCCTCCCTTCACAAAGAAATACACGTATATACATGTACTTACGTATATGTGTGACAAAATATGGAGGTTAATAAAAAAGTGGAGTGTAAATAATTCTTCTCTTTTTGAGTTTTTTTTTTTTAAGTTAATCCGCAATTCATCGCCACTACTTCACCTTATTAAAAATGTTAATAATAATATTTTTTTGTAGGTTTATAATTTAAATGTATAGAATACTCAATACAGTGATAAACACGTCGACTAGAGTTCAATAGTTTTGTGAATGAAATAAAAAAATGCAAATTTAGTTTTATTAACTAACAACAATAAATAGACAAAGAAATTATTAAATAAATAAAATAAAAATAATTTAAACAAACAAAATCACTTACGGTTTTTCATTTAAAAATTCACCCCGCGTAAATTCCGATAGCCGTCGTGATTTGCCTTTCTTGGCCGACGTTTTACTATTGCCATTAGACAACGCAGTTGGCGTTGTAGTTGTCGACGTCGTTGTTGTAGTAGTAGTTGTTGATATTAAATTAGTGGTATTTTTACTTGCCAAACACTGGCACGATGTCTCTAAATGAATTGAGCACGTATTGCGTACTAACTGGGCGGTTGAGGAATTAGCAGAGTAAGAGATGGTAGGGGCGATGGTGGACGAAGAAAATAGTGTGTTATTGGATGACAATTCAGCACTAAATGTTTCAATGACACCACTACTATTGCCATTACAATTAGTATTATTGTTGCTATTACTCCTGTTTGCAGCAATAGAAGTATGAAATTGGGTTTTAGTGGGATTCAAATTTGAAGAAAGCTCTTCTTTGCAATTACAATTCGAAGTCATTTTTATAGATAACTCCCATGAGTTACATAGTTCTCGATTTGTTACGGATGATGTATTAGATTTGCTATTTGTTAAGAATGTAAAATCACAATTACATTTAAGGGGAATTTGATTCGACCAACGACGGAGTTTAATCTCATTGTCTTTTGATATGGTTTGATTCGAAGCACTATGATCCGAAGTGGATGTATTATCAAGCGATAATTTTTTAACTAACTGCAATTGCTTGGGCTTCTGCTGTTCAAGCAGCAGGCAGTTATGTTGCTTAAGACTTCTGCGAGGCCTCGGCGGCGAGGGTGAGGCCGGTGGGGAGATTGTAACTGATGTTGAAATTGCATCCAATGAATTTGATTTTTGCATAGGACTTCCGGAAACAGTTACTGCGTTCTCTCGATTTTTTGCAACTATTCGAGAATATAATTCTTCACTGTCAAGTGGTATTAGGTTTGAGTGTATGATCAACTCTTTAGTTCGTTCTTTAAAATTATCCAATTGTTCGAAGTTATTTATTGGGTTTGGCTTTTCTGTTGTTACTGGAGATGTTGAAAATGATTTTGTTTCGCCTCCTTTGTAATGTAACATATTTGACAGTCTTCTCATTTTATTTGGTTTATTAGACTTAACTATTACATTTTTTATATCACCTGCTTTCTCATCATCCTGCTCCAATACCGAACGTTGTTCTTTGCCATTCTTCGATTCAATTGCCTTTAATGGTTCGTCGATTTTACTGACAACAAAACGATTATTAACAACACATTTTAATGGCTGCTGTTGTTGTATTGTTATGGTTGCTGCATCGCAACTGGCATCCAATTTCTCTCCTTGTAAAATGTCATATATGGTGCCATATTTGTATGCAGCATTTGTGGTCACATTATTTAAAGTATTTTCCTTGTTATCAACATTAGCATCAATTATTGGAGTTAATGTTGTAGCAGTCGTTGTCGTTGTGACTGTATTTATTACTTCATGATGACTCTTATCAATGACATCTCTTTGTATGTTTTCTACATCCTTACTGATTGTACTAAGCTCTAACTGTTGCTTATTCTGTTTTTGTATGATGTCATAAATCATACCAGATTTCTTTATTTTTTCCAAATCATTTTTATGGTTTTTCTCCGATGAAAAGAGACAGTCTCTTTCTAATATGGCGGACAAGCTTTTTCGTTGGAATAATTTTTCGCCGCTGTGACCGCTGTAGCTATTAGAAGATGTTAGTGGAGATGGTTGGGACGATTTTCGATGGAGTATTTCATAGATGGTGCCGTAGGTCATATATTTATCATAACGTTGACAAGTCAAATTGTAAATATCGTTTTTGCGTTGTATTATATCGTATATAGTACCGTACACTAATTTATCATAGATTTTAAAATTGTGTCGATAATTGCTTGAAGTAGCAGATCCATTAGAATCTGGTTTAACCTGTTGCAATTCCATTTTCACTTTATCGATTTCATTTTTTGGCGCATTTGTTAATATTGACTTTTTAATTCGTTCATTATTTTGATCTTTTGAATTTGAATTCCTTCGCATCAATAAAAATGAAGCATAACTTTTGCGATGTTTCGAATTTTGTCGCTTAAATGGTGTTGTAGTAGAGTTCGATGTATCACCATTTGCCTTTTCTGAGCTTAATTCACATTCGCGTACCAGACGCTTAAATTCCTCATAAGACTTGCGACGCATATGGGCTTTTTCTTTTTCTTTGGTCATTAACTGACAATCTAGAATTTTCGAAAGAAAATCTGAATTTTTACGTATTATATCTGTAGTGGTGTTAGTATTGCTATTAATGGTTTCACAGTCTTTATTTTTATCATCTTTGTTCAATGCTACTAGACGGCATGAATTATTTTCATCATCATTATTATCAACAACACCATAATTATTGCCAGCACCAACACTAGCATTAATACCAACACCAACAATAATGCCATCAGTATTAATTTCGTCTGTAGTACCTGGTACGGCATTAACATCAAACTTGTTTGGAAAAGCCGGTTTAGTACAACGTAAACTATCATCTACTACAAGTGTTGTTTGTCCAACTCTGTTGTCTGTGTCTAACGTCAATGCATCTAATGTTGAAGGGGACAACGTTGCTGTTGAACATTCTTGTTCTGATATTGATTCTAAGCCATTGAGCACTGTTGTTACTGCTGTTGCTGTAGTTGCTGATGCTAATGTTAATTCTGTTTCATTGTATTGTGGTTGTTGTTGCTGCTGCTGTTGGTGGATCGTATCATAAATCATATCTTTGCAATTTAATTTTCTAAGATCTTGATAGGCTTTGCCCCTCATTTGCATTTTATTTTTCTCACTTACAATAACAGTTTCTGTGGGACATGTTGATGATGGTGATGGCGATGAGGACGATACTGATGATCCCAAATTTAGAGTTGAGTTGGCAAACATGGCTTTAAATTCTTCATAAGATTTTCGTCGATTGCGCGATTGTGTTAAACATTCTTTATAGTTGAGTCGAGCGATTTTCTCACCCCCTGATGAATTTGAAAGATTAGTCGACGCAAGACCATTGAAAATGCTGGCCAATGTAGGATGTTGAAGGGATGATGATTGTTGTGAATTTTCTAGTTTATTTTGCATTTCAATAAAACCAGAATCCATTGAACTAATGGTGCATGTTGAATCGAAACTAGTTTTCCGACTTGATGAATTGCTACGAGCCGGAGGAGGTGATTTGTTAGTTGGTACATTTTCTACTAAATTTAACGACACTTCAGGTTCTTTTTCTGCTACGGTAGGTAAATCGACAATTGGTTGAGAAAGTAAATCTATAATTTCACTATTAGTATCACAAGTATTAGATAGGAAGATTTTCTTAGCATCTTCGACAACAGTATCATCGTCGTCGAAACTAATTAGATCCTTTACGACTACGGGTAAAGTGTCCATTGCCATATCACAGTTTGGTTGTTGCTGATCGTACGAGTTTTGTAGTTTCTTAACGAAACTGTCTAGTTCAATTTGAACCGTATCGTGGAGACCGCCTTGCACAGCACCCAGTTTGCGTTGACGCACTGAATGAAGTTCAGCCCCATCTGATATCTTTTTGAGTTGTTCTGTTGTTTTATTTGATGGAGGCTCGTGAACGATTGCGTTAACCGTAACCACCTTTGCGGAGGTGGGTTGTTTGGACGCACTCAATTCCAACGTCATTTTAGTTTTACCGTTAATTTTATTAACCGTTGCATACAGAGGCAGCTGTAGTGCAGGTGTTAACGACGATTGCTGATGGACTACTAAAGGTTTAGTTGTCATAACTGTTGCCGTTTTACGACTACAACAGTCACTAACACAACTAATATTACCGCTACAGTAGCTGTCATTGTTACCGCTGCTAATATCGCCACTTGCTTTTGTTGCTGTCGTTGTAGTGGTGGATTTTTTTATTAAGCCATTGCCACCATCAATATGATGATAGTTATAGCCACTGCCACAACTACCACTAACGACGCTATTACCTCCACCTCCATTACTGCACGCGTGGTTGCGATTGTGAAAGATTTTAACACTCTGCATCGGTAATTTGTGACGATGATTGTGATGACGATTACGTGCAATAGTCGCGGCCGACATATTGCAGTGTTTACGTTGATATCGACGCGTGTATTTATTGGCAATATTGTATGTTGGATCATAAAGCTGTTGATTCGGTTCGTTGACTTTGCCATTATTGCGCAAAGATTCTCCACCATTCACTACCGCTTTTCGTGCCGACGACGTAGATCGTTCACAAGATCTTAATAAACGTTGCAACATTTGTTGCGATTGAGATTTACGATGCTGTGATATTGCCGTCGACATTTTTGTCTTTCTGGAACAACGTGATGTTGAGGGATCATTCATGCATTTGGCACAACATAAAAACTCATAGAGAACATCATTCTCTTCAGTCATTGATGGCGGTGGTGTAAATGTTGAATATTTTGGTTCTAATTCGAAATTTGGTGGGCCCTCTAACTCAAATGTTGGCGTGGTGACCATTGATGTGGGCGGTGTTAATGTTGGCAAGTTAGCATTGGCATTTTTCTGTGCCGTCGTTGTAACCGGCATAAGAATATATGTATTCTTTAAATGACGATTTTCCCTAATTTGTTTACGTTCTCGATTTTGATCGATATTTTCTTTGTTACTAATATTATTAACACAACTAGCATCCATTAGCATTGCTGTTGCTAGCGAAGATGCTGGTGTTGGTGTGGATAAACAAGGGATTTCTGAGGATGTTGTTTTAGGTGTAAATGATGCTAAAGTATTGGAATTATTTACAATAGAACTTTCAATACTTATGCCACTATCCAAAAGCATAAAGGTGCCATCCGAGGGAAGTATTAAACGTCCCTCTGCAGCAGCATTAACTAATTCTCGTAAAGCTAAGACTTGTTTTTCTGTAACATTTCCCTGTAGTTGAATGCCATGTAAGGCGAATGCTGTAGGTTTATTATTGACCGAATTTGGATCGGTACACCAAACGACGGGCATTGTAGCCATATTGTTTGATTTATTTCAAATCTTGTATTATATTATATTCCTTTTCTAAATATAAATTATTAAATAATGAGTTATTTAAACTGATAGAGCTCGAGGTACGGGCTACTAAAGGAGGCAAGTTTATTTGACAGTCTTATCAATTGGTAATATATTTATTTATATGCTATTTTCCGAAGAGATTTTATCTGCGTTATCACTTTCATTAAATTTCTTGATAATGTTAAAAATAAAGTTGAGATTTTCGTAGAGAGCTTTATCAAGCAAGCTAAATATATTTGTGGAAAAAATGTGGAAGAGAGAAAAATTTTTATATATAAATTATATTGTGTGCAAAAGTTTTTTTCTTTATGTATACAAACGCATTTGTTTACCCAATGTTTCTGTTTATTCGTTTATTCCAATGAATGTATCGCTTATTTTTTATATGTTTTCTTTCCAGAAAATTTACATTAATGTTTGTTGTGTGTTTGTTTGTTTGTTTGTTTATTTTTTCCACAACAAACTCAATTAAATCTTCTTTTTTTAATTCTTAGAATTGAATTGACATAAGTTTATATTTCCTGTTGATTTTTTCCGATAAATCGCAACTATGATTTCATGAGTCTTTTAAAATAAACGTCAGTTCTTCCTCTTCTTCTTCTTCTTAGCTTATTTATTTAGTTGTCACAAAATATTTACGTGAATTTTAGGATTAAATTATATAAAAGTGAATTCTTTATTTATGCATTAAAATTACAATAAATTTCATTAGAATAGAGAATTTAAATAAGATTTTAATCATAATTTTTTGTGTTTAAAGAATGAAATTATGTTTTCAATAACAAAATAATGTAATCACAATAGTTAATATATAAGTAAATAAATATGTGTGTGTATGTTTTGATATGTCAAAAATCTATGTTTGATTGTGTGTTATTATTCAGTTGTTGTAAGTGATACAAATTTTTGCAAACAAAAATCCAAAAACGACTCATTAAAACTAAATGTTTTTAATTTGTTTTGATAAAATAAATAAATGAAAACACAAACAAACATTGATAAAATCAAATACCATGCACAACACATACACACATAGAAATATATGTTAATGTTTAATCCCACACATGATTTTTATACATAATATAATTTGTTTTAAATAAAAATTGTTTTTTTTTTTGTTTTGTTGTTGTTTTTAAATATTTTATTTTAGTTGTTTTATTTGTTTGTTTCTTTGGTCAGTCTTTTGTTAAACATTTTACAATAATTTTAGTTTTTTTATGATCATTTTATGTTTTTTTTTGTTGTTTTGTTAAAGTTTTAAACACAATTTGCTATTTTTATTTATTTATTTACTTATTTTTTCTGTCATTGTATGTGTCTATTTTTATATGAATGATTAAATGTGTTTCTTCTTCATTTTATTTTTTTAAATTTTGTCAATTAGAAAAAAGTAACACGTTAAATGGCAATTTAAATGATTTCAACTCAATTTGAATTTTTGTTAATATCAAGGTTGCATTTCATTTTAAAATTTTATAAATATAAAATATTTTTAAATTCGACATAATTGATAAGATTTTTGTTTTGGTACAGCTACAGCAGAAGCATACAATTCCATACTATGTTTATGTAAATATGTAGTCACAGTCAATCTTAAAGCAACAAATTTATTAAAAAAGTTTAAAAGTTTTCATTGGAAGAGGTGGTTAATAATTAAAATACATAAATACACGGCGTTAAAAAAAATTAAAAGAAAAATAATAATAATAATAATAATAATAATAATAATAATAAAATAAATAAATATATAAATAAATAAAACTAGATCTTCATTATCACCATCGTACGCATTGAAATTGTTAATTATCCATCATTTTATTTTAATAAAATGAATTAATTAGATTTATTATTAATTTCAATTTGTTTCTTGATTCACTTTAGTAAGTGACAACTTCGGTTGCGGCATCATTATAAGTTTATATATGAAAATTATAAATGAAATGGAATTTTAAATGTCAATAACATTTCAATTTTATTCATTATTTATTTAGTTTAAGTTGTATAAACTTATAAATATAACTAAAATACTACCAATAATTTTATAAATTAAAAAAAAACTTAGTTTTTGAACCAATCGAAAATCTTTCTGAGTTATTATCGATAATTTTATCTTCTAATTTTAAAAAATATTAAAAAATATTAAAAAAATCATTAAAGATCCAGAATAAGTATAGACATGTAATAAAAATTTACATAAAACACAAATTTTTGAATACTGCAAATTTTAAAAAAACCAGCTTTCGGCGGGACAAAACTAGAAATACAATTTCTAAATTGCCGTATATTTTGCATTTTTTCCTTCTGACAACTTCTTACGAAAATTATAATGTTTGTTATGACATTTATTTATTTAATACTCGTCGAACTGGATGGTTACAGCTGTAACTTTACATACATGAAATTTCCTGACATCTCAAAACTTATTGTTAAAATACATGATGCCTTCACTTGTCAAAGCTGCATAGGTACAATTGTACTTTCATATATTTTGTGTGAAGAAAAAATAAAAAAAATGTATTTTGCAGTCTGGGTGTAACACGATTTGTTGGCCAATATCTATATCTATTTCAATTCGTGTAAAATAATACTTCATTTTCATATTATTAGTACGAGAATATTCATTTACGATCCTTAGTTTCTAATAAGGGATAGTGCTCTCCGTAAATTATATACTATGCTGAAGCAGCTACATCAATTATGTTGTAGATCAATGCAAGTGACCATTGTTGTGTTCTGCGATTAACTAACCGCCCTTGGCTTGGTTATAATATGTGATAAGTGTGTGAAGTTAGCTACGACAGTTAGCTACTTTTTTCAAAATTCTGTTAATTAACATTTCTCTTGCTCAGAGAGTGAAAAGTTAACAGAATTCAATTTTAATAACATTTTTGGAAATGTTAATGACGTATAATTAATAGAACCAATGCGTAACGACTTTTGAAAATTTTTGTTCTTATATTTTAATAATATTTTTACAATTTTTTAATAAAGTTATAAACAATATAAAGGAACCTTCTAATATCAAGGATCTTACATATAATATCAAAAATAAACCAAAACTAAAGAAGGTGCTCTAATGGAGCCTAACATGAAGGAATGCTATAATCTTGGTATCAAAATATGGGCCAAACGAAAAAAGGTGCGCCTTTGGGGCCTAGTACGAAGGAAAGCTACACTCCTATAGAATTCAGAACAGAAAAGAGAATATTGAAAATTAATCATGATTTTGAGAAAAAGAACTTTGAAAATTTTTAAAATTTCTATATTTCATATAAGGGTACAAATTGGTATCAAAATATGGGCCAAACGAAAAAAGGTGCGCCTTTGGGGCCCAGTACGAGGGAAAGCTATAAACCTATAGAATTCAGAACAGAAAAGAGAATATTGAAAATTAATCATGATTTTGAGAAATTGAACTTTGAAAATTTTCAAAATTTCAATATTTCATATAAGGGTCCAAATTGGTATAAAAATATGGGCCAAACGAAAAAAGGTGCGCTATAGGGGCCTAGTACGAAGGAAAGCTACGCTCCTATAGAATTCAGAACAGAAAAGAGATTATTGAAAATTAATCTTGATTTTGAGAAATTGAACTTTGAAAATTTTCAAAATTTCTATATTTTCATATAAGGGTCCAAATTGGTATCAAAATATGGGCCAAACGAAAAAAGGTGCGCTATTGGGACCTAGTACGAAGGAAAGCTACACTCCTATAGAATTCAGAACAGAAAAGAGATTATTGAAAATTGATCATGATTTTGAGAAAAAGAACTTTGAAAATTTTCAAAGTTTCAATATTTCATATAAGGGTCCAAATTGGTATCAAAATATGGGCCAAACGAAAAAAGGTGCGCTATTGGGACCTAGTACGAGGGAAAACTACACTCCTATAGAATTCAGAACAGAAAAGAGAATATTAAAAATTAATCATGATTTTGAGAAAAAGAACTTTGAAAATTTTCAAAATTTCTGTATTTTTATATAATGGTCGAAATTGGTATCAAAATATGGGCCAAACGAAAAAAGGTGCGCTATTGGGACCTAGTACGGAGGAAAACTACACTCCTATAGAATTCGGGACAGAAAAGAGAATATTGAAAATTAATCATGATTTTGAGAAAAAGAACTTTGAAAATTTTTAAAATTTCTATATTTCATATAAGGGTCCAAATTGGTATCAAAATATGGGCCAAACGAAAAAAAGTGCGCTATTGGGACCTAGTACGAAGGAAAGCTATACTCCTATAGAATTCGGGACAGAAAAGAGATTATTGAAAATTAATCATGATTTTGAGAAATTGAACTTTGAAAATTTTCAAAATTTCTATATTTTCACTTTGAAAATTTTCAAAATTCTTTTTCTCAAAATCATGATTAATTTTTAATAATCTCTTTTCTGTTCTGAATTCTATAGGTTTATGGCTTTCCTCCGTAATAGGCCCCTATAGCGCACCTTTTTTCGTTTGGCCCATATTTTGATACCAATTTCGACCATTATATAAAAATACAGAAATTTTGAAAATTTTCAAAGTTCTTTTTCTCAAAATCATGATTAATTTTTAATATTCTCTTTTCTGTTCTGAATTCTATAGGAGTGTAGTTTTCCCTCGTACTAGGTCCCAATAGCGCACCTTTTTTCGTTTGGCCCATATTTTGATACCAATTTGGACCCTTATATGAAATATTGAAACTTTGAAAATTTTCAAAGTTCTTTTTCTCAAAATCATGATCAATTTTCAATAATCTCTTTTCTGTTCTGAATTCTATAGGAGTGTAGCTTTCCTTCGTACTAGGTCCCAATAGCGCACCTTTTTTCGTTTGGCCCATATTTTGATACCAATTTGGACCCTTATATGAAAATATAGAAATTTTGAAAATTTTCAAAGTTCAATTTCTCAAAATCATGATTAATTTTTAATATTGTCTTTTCTGTTTTGAATTCTATAGGAGTGTAGCTTTCCCTCGTACTAGGCCCCAATAGCGCACCTTTTTTCGTTTGGCCCATATTTTGATATCAATTTGGACCCTTATATAAAAATACAGAAATTTTGAAAATTTTCAAAGTTCTTTTTCTCAAAATCATGATTAATTTTCAATAATCTCTTTTCTGTTCTGAATTCTATAGGTTTATAGCTTTCCTTCGTACTAGGCCCCTATAGCGCACCTTTTTTCGTTTGGCCCATATTTTGATACCAATTTGGACCCTTATGTGAAATATTGAAATTCTGAAAATTTTCAAAGTTCAATTTCTCAAAATCATGATTAATTTTCAATAATCTCTTTTCTGTTCTGAATTCTATAGGAGTGTAGTTTTCCTCCGTACTAGGTCCCAATAGCGCACCTTTTTTCGTTTGGCCCATATTTTGATACCAATTTGGACCCTTATATGAAATATAGAAATTTAAAAAATTTTCAAAGTTCTTTTTCTCAAAATCATGATTAATTTTCAATATTCTCTTTTCTGTCCCGAATTCTATAGGAGTGTAGCTTTCCTTCGTACTAGGTCCCAATAGCGCACCTTTTTTCGTTTGGCCCATATTTTGATACCAATTTGGACCCTTATATGAAATATAGAAATTTAAAAAATTTTCAAAGTTCTTTTTCTCAAAATCATGATTAATTTTCAATAATCTCTTTTCTGTCCCGAATTCTATAGGAGTATAGCTTTCCTTCGTACTAGGTCCCAATAGCGCACCTTTTTTCGTTTGGCCCATATTTTGATACCAATTTGGACCCTTATATGAAATATAGAAATTTTAAAAATTTTCAAAGTTCTTTTTCTCAAAATCATGATTAATTTTCATTAATCTCTTTTCTGTCCCGAATTCTATAGGAGTATAGCTTTCCTTCGTACTAGGCCCCAAAGGCGCACCTTTTTTCGTTTGGCCCATATTTTGATACCAAGATTATAGCATTCCTTCATGTTAGGCTCCATTAGAGCACCTTCTTTAGTTTTGGTTTATTTTTGATATTATATGTAAGATCCTTGATATTAGAAGGTTCCTTTATATTGTTTATAACTTTATTAAAAAATTGTAAAAATATTATTAAAATATAAGAACAAAAATTTTCAAAAGTCGTTACGCATTGGTTCTATTAAGTATACGTCATTAACATTTCCAAAAATGTTATTAAAATTGAATTCTGTTAACTTTTCACTCTCTGAGCAAGAGAAATGTTAATTAACAGAATTTTGAAAAAAGTAGCTAACTGTCGTAGCTAACTTCACACACTTATATGTGATTATTTCTGGTTTGGCAGATTGAGTTTTTCCTTTTTTACCGGTCATATGCACAGTTGAGGAAAGAATAACTGATTTGTTCTTTGTTGGTACAACAGTTGCATTCCTATTATATACAAGATTAGTTCAATTTATAGGTCTGAACTTTACAGGCAGCATATTACTTGGAAAACACTTATGTAATTTCTAACTGAGTCAACTAGCGTCGTATTTCAGCTATTTAGAAACCTTCTTAATTTTTAAGACGTAAAAAGGTTATCTGTGACGACATTTCTTTCAGATCCTTATTCAGTTTCACTAATTGCAATGTTGTCCGTTGATTTGGCAATTTTGGAAAGTATATATTGCGTAAATTTAGTATGGTCTCTAAAAGAAAATAACAACTCGTGGAATGTGATGCAGTTATATTGCTTGAAAGATTTTTTCGATATTGCTTTTCATCATAGTCCAGATATCCCTAATTGATGTAGATTGGTTATCGAATCGGATAAATTTTAGCAGCATTTTGAAACGGTCACGGAACATTGCTGCACGTATCAGTGGTAGACCATCAGGATTCCATTTATTATTCAAATTAATTTTGTTGTCGCGATATACTCCAGATGCAATCAGAATACCCAAAATGCATTGAATTCGGTTGCTTAAAATGGCTGAAAAGATTTGATTTACAACGGATAAGATACCTACATCTGCATAACATAGGTAAATATTCAGAGTTTGCAGAATTAGTGTTTCGCAATTCAGATAAAGATAAATCTTTTTAAAGGCGAAACTGACAATTAAAGAGAACGTGCAAAATGTACGAAAAATATAATTTCTACCACTCAAAGTTTTGCTTTCGACAGATCCAAAATGCTATTCAAAATTCCGTAAATTAGAACAACAAGTTCCAATTTTAAAGCTTCAAAACAGTTCATATTTCTGAGAGTTCTAATTATTGAGATGCTTTACAAAAATAAATAATAAATCAGAAAAATATTTAAATGACAATATTAATCGAAACAAATAATTTTGATAACTAAAGAGTTTATTTAAGATTTATGTTGATTTGCTTTTCAGATATTTTAATGAATACAACGAATTTTTCATAAAAATGATAATATTGTTAACGAAAAAATTAATTTCTTTTATTAAATAATTAAATAAATCTAATTGTTTTTTATCTTGTAGATAAATGCAAATTGTTCGCACACTTGAGCACAATTTAAGAAATAATTGTTAGCGATATTTTGCAAGACTGACAGAGCGAACGTGTGTTAAAATGATCTTGTGAAACATATATATACAACTGCGTTCAAAATAATACATGTTTTGCTAAACTAAAATGTATGTAGAATTATTTTTATGAGTTTTCCAATTAGTAACCTATTGACATTATCTGTAATATGACGAGGAATACTCTGACAAAAAAATATAAAAATATAAAAATTCGATAAAAAGTCGTTGATACCATAGAAGATATTATTTGTATTTAGACTATATATGATAAATAAACGTAAAACGTCTGATGTGTGTGACTGCATTATATCTTGGTATTGGAAAACTCATCATTCTGGGCCGGTGAATACGCTTTAAATGGAGTTTCATTAAACAGATTTTTTTCTTAGAAGGTTAATTAAAACCAATCAAATTAATTTAATTCCTTGAAAATAACCATTGCTCTCAAAGAAACATGCTCCAAAATGCTTAAAATATGCACATGGGAATATGATGCGAAATATCTAAATAAATTGTTGACAGATAAATAGAAATCCATATTATTTGTGGATCTAGATTCAATCAAAATGTTCCACAAATTCTAAGAACAGAATTTTAATGATAACGTATAGAGTACCGATAGGATTTTAAAGGTATGACATAGAAATACTTTTCATACTATTGAGTTGGTCTATTATATTAAGTGAAACGGCCATCAAGCTTTAATGTTTCCATAAAAATCATGTAAAATGCTTTATTCCGAACGGAATATGCCTTTTAAAAGAATTTTGCAATGTATGACGATCTAAAACACGCAAGAAGTTTATTAGATGGATTTGTTCTGAACAAATGAAATTGACGAAAAGATCTTTCAATATCCTGATTTCATTTTCATAAAAAACTTATTTAATAGAAATCAAATAGTGTATTGGTGAAAAAGTAACATCAAGTACTGATAATTTTCTGAGCTGCAATGTGGTCATACATTTTTGGAAATTCGTAGTCGGAACTTAAAAAAAAAAAAATATATATATATATATATATATATATATATATATATATATATATATATATATATATATATATATATATATATATATATATATATATATATATATAGCTTCACAAGTAAATACTTATACTTAAAATTTGTGTTAATAACCTTCAACAACAAATTATAGCATTAAAAGAGAAAGCTTCTGTCAAATATTTCTTTACAACCACAAAAAGATAAAAAATAACAAACACATTTAAAAAATATATACATTTATGACAATTGTAATCTTTGTTCTTGGCTCGATGAAACCAAATTATGCAGTAATGACATACAAATTTAATAATAAATCTCAGCATGAAGAATCTTATTAATGCAAATTAAAGAAATAAGAAATAAATATAATTTAAGTCGTATTATATGTTTGCATTTAAATAAATATGTTTATAAATGAATAAATTGGTAAATTGCGAAAGTTCTTCGCTTGAACTGAGAGGTTACCTCTGATATCTGTTAATATGCTGAACCGATTTTGTTGGTTTTAAATGGAAAACTTCTCCGAACGATTACAAATGCTTGGGCAAAATTTTATAGAACTCTGTAATTTGTTTTGGATAAGAGCGGGCCAACAACAGACATACAGACAGACGAAATGACGGACAGACAGACAGATCGATATGATGGAAAAAATACATATACATTATGGGGTTTGAGATTAATCCTTCGTAGCGTTATAAACGGAATGGCAAAGTTATATATATATATATATATATATATATATATATATATATATATATATATATATATATATATATATATATATATATATATATATATATATATATATATATATATATATATATATATATATATATATATATATATATATATATATATATCTATATATATATATATATATATATATATATATATATATATATATATATATATATAAACCAATATGGTGTTCAAAATAATAATAACAATTACAACAAAATATATTTATTCCATATAATTAAATTTAAATTTGAGACAATAGAACAGAAAATTAACAAGAACAGCTGTTTTTCGTTTACTGCTGCTATTTTACTGTTAAGAGCAACAACAAAATTGTTGTTATACCTTATTTTTTTTAATAATTTTTTTTTATTTCTTATTGTAGCCGCCATTGCTGCTACAGATTTGTGAATGTTATTGGAACCAGTCCAACTGGTATGATTTTTATTTATTCGATTTTATTATTTTGTCTTAAATAAAATTGATAACAAAAAAAGTGCAAGTATGACAACGACTTTAAAAGCAAAATTTCTTTGACAAAACAAAAAAAAAAAAAAAAAAAAAATGAAGCCGATACTGGATTTATATAAAAATAAGAAATTAAAAAATAGAACTTGTTGAATAGATAAAATTCAAACATAAACTTGTGATTCTTTCAGATTAATGTAAATTGAATAAATGTGTTCTCGTTTCATTTACAAAGTTTTGTTACAATTTATTCAACTATTGTTATTTAAATCGTTCATGTCGTTATTGCTGCAATTGTACATAGAGATATAAAAAAGAGCATGAATTGTAATCCACCATTTTCCACCGCACTGCACTTTATCCAAAAAATAAATATGGCACATTATAAAGTAACCGGTTTGAAATGATGAATCCATATTACATTTTTTACATCTTATTCATTCGTATTACATCTTGCTGCGATAGAAAATGATTTAATGCTTGAATGATTCTGCAAATAACATTTGTAAGCAAATACAACTTTACCGATAATTCCCTACAGTTCAGAAACTAATTTCATTGGACACAAAACCATTTTATTTTACACCAATTCAAAAATATATATAACAATTAAAAAATGTTAATATATAATCGAAACTAACGTTAAATCGCATTACTTCTGAGCTGATAAAAAGTGTACCGGTATAAGAGTTTCGAGAATCTGTAACTTAATACACATAATATAAATTTACAAAATATTATTGTCATTATTTGTGCATTGGAAAACTACTGAAATCAGAATGAGGATTCAGTTCTCCTACTAATTTTATTGGTTAATAAACTGAGAGTTACTTTTTAGCGAGGGATGTAATTATTTTCTATTGTAAAAATATGTAAACCCTAATATTAATACAAGTATTACATTGTAATATGTATAAGAGACACAGACAATTTTCTCACATGCTATATTGTATTGATGAAAAGTCTACAAATGTGTTGTTGTATAAGCAAAATGTATTTATTTTTGCACTGCAAAGAAAAAACACTAAAATCAAATATTTCGACACTTACTCTTATGAATATATGTATGTATGTATGTATGTATGTATGTATGTATGTATGTATGTATGTATGTATGTATGTATATTATGCAATACATTTGCATGTATTACTTGGTATTTTTGTAACTAAATACATATCTATTTTTTATCTCTACAAGTAAAAAATATAAAAAGTATCTTCACATTATATTGTGTTAGATACAAGAACATTTTATTTTCATCTTCGTCTTCCGTTTCGTTGAGTTTGATTCTCTATTTATTTATGTATGTACATGAGTGTGGTTTTTCCTATATTTTATTTCTTTTTTCTCTTCTGAAATTTGTTTCTTCTATTAAACACATGAACTTTCAAACAATGTTTTATTTTAAAGTGCTTTTTTGTTAAGAAAACCAGCTAAAATTCATTTGATATCAATTGTGGCATAATGGTTAGTAAGTGAAGGCTTATGATGGTTAGTATATGTATGTATGTATGAATATGTGTATGTATGTATGTATGTATGTATGTATGTATGTATGTATGTATGTATGTATGTATGTGTGTATGTATTTATGTATAAATGTGTATTTAAACTAGTCATAGTGTTATAGTGCCCCTATTAACTTGTTAGGAGAGTATCTACATTTTCTTCTTTTATTTTGTTTACTTAAACATTTTATAAAAACACATTTTTTAGCACAATAGTTTTTTTTTGTTTTTGTTTTTCTTATCGCCCAATATGTATACTAAATATATAAGAAATTCACATAAATATATGCTTACTTACAAATTCACACACATATTTAGTTACTTATATATAAATATATGTGCACATGTATGTACTCTTATGTATATGTTTAAAGGTCAGTAAACCTAAAAAAGTGTTGTTTCTTCTCTGCTTTATACTTATATCTTAAAAATCTTCTGCCTGTCTTTGTTTCTTCTTTTTTTCTTGGGATTTAGCATCCGATGTGTTGCTACTCCTTCGTTTTATCAGCACGTTATTGTTATTCTTCCATAAAATACCACAAATTTTATATATATATATATATATATATATATATATATATATATATATATATATATATATATATATATATATATATATATATATATATATATATATATATATATATATATATATATATATATATATATATATATATATATATATATATATATATATATATATATATTATAAATAGTACTTTTTGGAATACAATCAAATTTTACGTGACTTAAAACAATTCAAAACATGTAAAAAATAAAGGAGAAAAGTTTAATTTAGTTTTAATAGTTTGTTTAACGTTTTTGTATTTATTTTTGTTATTTTTGTTTAGAATTTTTCGCTTTATATTTTTTGTTTTCCGATATAAATGAATTTTTTAATAAAAAATAAAGAAACTTTAATTTAATTTTGAACGTTCATGTTCAAGTAATACTAACTGTTAATTTTTTTTCTTAAATACAAATTGTTAAATTTTAAGTTATTTTTACTAAAATTTGTTCTAAAGTTAATTTTATTAAAGAAAATTGTTTATGTATTTGGAATTTACTTTAGGTAACTTTATAATAAAAAAACTTTTTTCTGCACATATAAAGACACAAAATAAAAATATGAGTCACACTTTTTTGCAGACGATTTTATATATAAAATATATGAAGTATTTTATATATAAAACATTCCTACTGAAACGTTGTATCGCCAATGAAACTAAAATGTCTTAAACAATATAAAGAAAACAACAATATTTAAGTTGTTGAAATGACAAAAATTCTTTTATAAAAATCTTTTTGTGTCATTTTATTTTATTAATGAACTTTTTTGATTTACTGAATATTTACGAATAAAATGAATATCGATTGGTTTTCTTAGATTTATACACGAGAGTTGTATATTAAATACACATAGAAAAAACTTAATGTAAAATTAATTATAAATAGAATTATTTTGACATTATTTCTCAGTAAATAAAGATTTTTTTGGAATAATAAATTTCAATTTCAATTTTACTACTTAAAATAAAAATCAAAGCGTAAAAACGTTTAATTTGAACTTCATAAAAAAATATTCAATCTCAAATCAACTATGTTCAACGTTGCTTTTACTCCATTTTTTACTGTGTGTATGAGTTTTTAAGTTTATTTTTATTTTCTTTAAGTTTTTGTATTTGGAGCAAAACTTTAAATAGCGATGCCAGATATAATTTGCAAAGGAATCCCTTAGATAACTGGTTCAAAAAAACCTCCTTTCTCCATTTTTTGGTATATATATATATATATATATATATATATATATATATATATATATATATATATATATATATATATATACGAATATATATATATATACGAATATATATATATATACGAATATATATATATATACGAATATATATATAAGAATATATATACGAATATATATATATATATATATATATATATATATATATATATATATATATATATATATATATATATATATATATATATTCGTATATATATATATATATATATATATATATATATATATATATATATATATATATATATATATATATATATATATATTCGTATATATATATATATATATATATATATATATATATATATATATATATATATATATATATATATATATATATATATATATATATATATATATATTTATTTTGTTTTATACGAAATACATTTAATTTTTACGTTAAACTAATTTATCTTATTAAAAGTTTTAATATTAAAATTATTATTTCACACTCTAATTACGTAGAAACTATAATTTTAAATTTGTTTTTAAAATAATTTATACATAAACACATACATACATACATACAAATCATTCATATAAATTGTGTAAATGTTGGTGCAAACTATAATAATTACAATATTTAAGTTTTTATATATATAAAAATGATATATATTATAAATATAAATATAAAATGATTGTTAATACAACGTGGGTAAATTTAAAAGAATTTTCAAATATAATTAACACAAAATTTATAGGTTTAAATATTATTATAATCAAAATACATGATCATAATAACAATAATAGAATATTTAAATAATTGTTGAAACTTCCTATGTAAGTTAGAATTTTTATTGAGTTATTTAATCAATTCATTTCAATTTATTTCCAATGACCCAAATATTTGTAACTGCAAATTGCTGAATTTAAAATAACAAATTTACTAAAGCGAATAATTCCATCTTCTTCTTCTTTTTTTCTTTACTTTAAGAAAAAAAAATATTAAAAAACAGGAAAACAATGGAAAAGTCTTGCAAAATTATTAAATTTTTTAAAATATTTTTGAAAAATAATGGAGAAAGTATCAACGACCCATTTAAGTTTAATTGCTATTAAAACTAAACAAATAAATTACATTTAATATAACTTTTGTCATTAATCCAAATCTGTTAAAATATTTATTTAGCTTTATTTGGTTTAATGAAACGGATCTACAACAAATCGAAATAAATCTACAACAAATCAAAACTCTATAAACTCTAACTTAGCTGGATGAATTTTGATACAATTTTTACAGAATTATAGGTTAATAAAAAATTCCGATCGGACCAGGGGGAGGGGTACCGCCCATACAAAGCAAATATTGATCAACGAATATCTAAAGAACTATAACAGCGAAATTTCTCAAATTTAGATCCAATAACTTTTTCAAGAATCTGTTTTTCTGGACAAGACGGAGGACGGATAAGACCAGGGTGAAAGTTACCGCCCATGTAAAGCAAAATATTATGATGGAAAAGTTTAAGAACTTAAACATCGAGAGTTCTAAAATTTTGTCCTAACTATGTTCTCAAGGAACTGTTTTATTGGACAAAACGTAGGACAGATGGGACCAGGGGGAGGGTATCGCTCACACAAACCAATTATTGATTATTGAATATTTAATAAACTATAATACCGAGAGTTCTAAAATTTGGTCCTAATCACTTTCTCAAGTACGAGACAAAACGTAGGACGGATAACACCATGGTGTTAATATATATTTAAATCGTATGATAATAGAACCCCACACACCAATAATATATTTAAATCGTATGATAATACAACATTAATGTTTGCTTAGGGCCACCAACGTCCTAAAAACAATTTTCGACAAAATAAAGTAAATAAAAAAATAATAAAATTCACATGGCCCGAATTTGCAAATATTAAGAAATTTAATTATCAAATGTTAAGACATTTTATTATCTAAAGTATTAAAATGACTAGTCTGCAGTCTGCCAGTGTTACATTCAAAATTTGTTGATATATCTCTCTAATAGATTTAGGATCTCTTTTAAGTATTATACACGACGTTGAAATCACACCTTCAAATTTTGTGTCCTGTTACCAATAAGTCACAGTAATTTGACAAATTGATAACGGAGGAGTGTATTTTTTTATAAAAATCTGTTAAATATTTGACCTTTAAATACAATTTATTATTATTTTTATTATTTCATTTTTATTATGTAATATGAGCAAAATTTTCATTAATGCAGTATTTTAAACATTTTCCCACTCTTCCGAAATAGCCAAAATTCTAATTCGGGAAAAGAAGAAGACAATGAGTACTTAGAGTAAAATAAATTGCTTAGTTTCGAAAAGCGCTATATATATGTATATGAAATACTTTTTCATTATTTTTATATTTTACTTCTCTCAAACACACTAACGTAGTTAATTTTAAATTTTTTTGGAAACCAAATATGATCACATTGGAAGATTTGTGTGCAAATTCTCGTTCTATCTTCGCGGTAATGATTCAGAAGACCATTAATTATACCCTGAAATTGAACATCATACTAATATAACTGACATTAATTTTGTATTAAGCTTTGAAGTTAAACACATACAAACTTTAATTGATTTTCGAGTTTAAATTCCTTTATCTTTCAATTTTTAATATTTATGGTCATCTCCATATGATCTAAAATTGTAAAATACCATCTCATTCAATATGTTGTTTTCGTAATTCATCGGATTAGCAACAGTTGCTATTTTAATAAATATGATTAAATAAGTTCATGGGCCCATTATTACAACTTGCCAATAGTTAAAGTTATTATATTAACGGACAGTTATGAAACAAATGTTTATTATAAGTTTAATTAAGGCAAAGGTTTCCAATAAAGTAAAGGGGAGATCATTCTTACCTAACTCTCGTTATAGTTCGATAATCAACATTTTCTTTGTACCCCTCCCCATGGACATACTCGTCCAACGTCCAACGTTTTGTCCAGTAAAACAGTTCATCGAGGAAGTAGTTGAGACCAAATTTGGGAACTCTCGCTGTTATACTTCTTTAGATATTCGAAAACTTATATTTTCTTTGTAAAGGGGGCATCCCTCCCTCTGGACTTATTCGTCCTACGTTGTGTGCATTAAAACAATACCTTGAGGAAGTTGTTGGGACCAAATTATTATTAATAATTCTTTAGATATTGGATAATTAATATTTGCTTTTTATAAAGGGTACCTTTTCTCCTGGTCCTATCGGAATTCTATAAAGCCCTAGTTACGGAGACATTGAAAACTTCATTAAAATTGGCCCAGCCGTTTTGGAGTTTATTCGTTACATATAAAAAAATACATACATACATACATACATACATACATACATACATACATATATACATACATACATACATACATAAATACATACATACATACCTAAGTACATAGATTAATAGATATATTTATTTATATGCAAAACTTATTTATTAAAATTAACCGGTATTATGTAGGGTATTGACGTATGTTCAATAAAATGAATCTTATTTTGCAAGAAAGTTGCAATACAAAAAAAATTCTAGGTACATTTATTTCTCGCTTTAATTAAAGTTACATTTTACTATATCGAACAATAAAAACAAGTTGTATGAATGACCCTTAAACTTTCTTCAGGTAAATCTCAATTTTGAAATTCTACTATGACATTTTGATAAATTGTTAGTATTCTCACATTTGTATCAATATCGGTATAAACTTTGAAAAAGAAAGTTGTTCCTAATCTTTAAATAAATGATTCTATTCTATATCTAAAAAATATTTTGATTTGCAACAAATAAATCGTTAATGAAATATATGTTACGAATAAGATATAAATAAAACACACAAAAAAAACTATGTTAAAAGAATTTGTATGCTTGTTTGTACTATTAGTCCGTCACATTATTAGTCTGTTGTTAACATTACATAAAATTTCAAAATTATAGAAGAGACAACATAACGTAACGGTTGGCCTCTTATAATGACCAAAAAACGTTTTTTTATATAGAACTTTAATAGGCGGTTCATAGATAAATGAATTCGAATATCAATGATTATACAAATAATTACCGCATTCATGATTTAATTCTAGTGAAAATTTTCAACACGAAAGTAATTTTGATTTCAACATTGAACAATGTACATTCATACATAGACATGTATATAAGCATAGGTATGCATGCATATGTGAACATGGTTAGTGTTGTGAATTATTTAAAATATTCTCTTCTATTCCATTTAAGTTTAATTCTTATATTTATTGTTTACGGTTTTTTATTTTAATTAAAATTTTGATACACGTATTTAATTAGAATTTAGAAAAAATCATATGCAAAGTAAAATTTTGATATAATAATCATTGGAAAATTTTTTGTGTGACCATTAAGTGTGACAATTGATTGCATAAAATTCGTTTTCCAATCATTTTAAATTATAATAAAATTATTAGAATCATCATTCTGAAATGAAGAATTTTCTTTAGAATAAATTGATTTTCTTTGTATTTTAATATATATATATATATATATATATATATATATATATATATATATATATATATATATATATATATATATATATATATATATATATATATATATATATATATATATATATATATATAGCATATATATATATAGCAGTAGCAAGAGCAAAAGCGCTGAAAATTTCCTTCTAAAGTCATAACAAAAAATATTCCACCTCTCAATATTTCAATTTGTTTAATTTCGATAAAACTTTTTAGTTTCTTTATATAGAAGAAGTATCAGTAGTATAGTTTTTTTTCATTAATAAATAAAGTTTAATTAACCTTCAAAATATTTCAAATAAAATTATTTTGTGCTACTTTATTGATCACACTTGTACATAAAATCAAAAATTAAAATTCTAACGGTATAAATTCTAAAAATATTCAAAATAAAAAAGGAAATTAATTAAAAATCAAATAAGAAAATGCTTAAATATCATTGTATTGATATATCTGACAAAAATAGGAAAACATTACAACAATAAAACGTTAACAAAAACCGCATAAAAAATTTTAATAAGTTGCAACAACAATGACGGCGTTGAACGTTTAATAGAGAGGTGGAGAGACAAAAACATGGGAAAATAAAATAGAAAGTTCTGTATGTAAAATTTAAGTTTACGATCATTTATCCAAGATTAAAATGATCGTAAACTTTATTTATATTTATTGTGATTCACACCTTAACGTTAAGTTGTTTTTGTTTTTTCGATTGAATGTGTCATTTTTTACTTTAGTACTTTTCTGTATTTTGCACTTTTGCAGTGCAAAAATACAAAATTTCTGGTAACTCTGGTTTCTTTTTTTCTTTTATTTCAGAAAGAACTTTGTAAAAAATTGCTTACTCAAATTAGGGTACCTATCGCTATACTTTCCACTGTACGTATTTTTGTAGAAATGTTTATTTCAATTCGTAGGCAAATAGATATTTAATACTTTTTTGAAACAAACAAAAAAATCGAAAAAAAAAAATTATTTTAATATATATTTTATTTTAATTAATTAAAATTATACAGAAACATTGGTAAAACAGAAACGTTTGCGATTTAAATATAATTTATCTTCAGTTACATACACTAAAGGACAAAAAAATAAATACACCCAACACTTAAAACTCTAAATTAAATAAACGATCGTACGATGGGAAAAATAAAAAAAAATATTTAAGTTAACGTCTTTTTTCCTATAAAAAAAACTAAAATTAAGGTCTAAATTTGATTATTTTTAATGTTTAAACATCTGCTTAACAACAAATGATCTTAATTTAATTAAATTTCATTGAAAAATTGTTGATTTTCTTATTAGAATTTAAAAGACATTTTTCAGAAATTAAAAAGGTCAAAATGACTTCCTTCGGTAATCTAATAAATAAATAATTAAATATTCATTATTAAATTGTTCTGTTCTATTATCAAATTACTGGAAGATTATTAACCCTCTTAAAAATGTTAAAGTTTAAAAAATAGTGATAGCTAAGTTGAGATGGATGGATGGGTGGGTGGTGTATATTTATTATTTTGACCTTTGTTGTAACCTTAGATGGAAAAGAATAAAATAAATTAAAAAAGCAAAAAAATAAATAAATAAATAATAATAAACTCAATAATAGTTTACCTTGGTTTCTTTTGAAAAATAACGAATTGTTGTTAATGATGATGATTGTTATGATGATGAATAGAGGTGGAATGCAGCGAAAACAAAGTAGACAAATGAATAACAACAGATAAAATGTTGAAAGTAAAAAACGTTAGCACTATTCAATGTTGCTTTTGCAGTTGCTGTTATAGTTGCTGCTGCTGTAGATGCGTTAAGAAACCCAATAAATAAGGTTTTCATATTAAATACATTGTTGCAACATTGCAAATAATAACTAATTATTCTTTTTCTTTTTTCTTTTTTTTTTCTTATTTCAAATTCACAATAAATTTGATAGTTTTTATTATGATTTTTTTTTTGTATTTTAATCTTTATTTTATTTTGCTTTTTCACTTATTTCTTGTTTAAAGTTTTTATTCATTTTTTATTTATTTATTTTTCACTTGTTTGATAAATTTTTGTTTGATGTTTAAATAATTTTGCTGCAACATTTAAAGTTTTTTGTTTCTTTATTTTTTATTCATTCATAAATTTATATATATATATATATATATATATATATATATATATATATATATATATATATATATATATATATATATATATATATATATATATATATATATATATATATATATATATATATATATATATATATATATATATATATATATATATATATATATATATATATATATATATATATAATTTTTTATAAAAATCTGTACATTTATATACAAAATAGTTTTCATTTTCAATATTTTCTTTTGACTTCATAAACACATACATTTAAATATACGAATACGAGTACAATTGATCTTATTTTGTGGTCACTATTTTTTGAAGGAATAAAAAATAAAACTTTTTAAAATTAATTAAAAAAAAATGTTGCAAAATTCAAATTGTTCTGTTGAAATTTGATTTCATTAAAAAGTTCCAAAACATTCCGGAATATTTAAATAAAAAATAGTTTTAGTTTATTAACTAATAATAATAAATTACAACTAAACTCTTTAGTAATAACGACATCAGAGGAGGTTGAGTTAACTGAACACGCGTTTAAACTTGTTATTAGGTTTAAGCCATGTTTTTTTGTATTTGTTTTAATTTTTTTCAGTTTTCTTTTTTGCTTATGTTCATTTGTTTCTTTTTGGTTAAGATTATGACTGACTGACTGAGTGACTGACTGATTGACTGATGAGTGCATGGAGCAGTAAGAGTTTAAGACGTATTTAAGCCCTTGGTAACAAATTATTTATTGCATTTTTAATTTATTTTTATTTTTCTGTACACATAACAGAGAGAGAGAGAGAGAGGAGTGTTTTGTATATTTAGATTGTTTGACAACATGTTTGTTTGTATGTTTAATTTGAGATACATATTTGTTTACATTTATGTATACTATAGTTAAGATCTTAAGCTTTGTAGTAGTTCTTGTTGTTGTAAATATTATTGTTTGTTTGTTCAATCGTTCGATCAATGCGATAGAAGAAAATCCCACTTTTAAATAGGTTTTGTTTTTATTTAATTTTTATTTATCATATTTGTTTTAAAGAAAAAAATGTATTTTTTCACCAACCGAAACACAGATATTTTTTTTAACACAGAAATGAATTTATCGATAAAAACTTGTTCGTCCGTTGTTCGTTACGTTTGGCAAACCTTTCATGCAAAATAAATTTATACAAAATATTACATATAGACAAACATATATATATACACACATACACATATATTTGAAACAAAAGACAAAAACCGTACGTTTACTACCATCAATTTTTGCAAATCAATGAGTTTTAACAGACCTTTAAATTAATGCATTCTTTGTATTTGGAAATTATATATATATATATATATATATATATATATATATATATATATATATATATATATATATATATATATATATATATATATATATATATATATATATATATATATAAATATATATATATATATATATATATATATATATATATATATATATATATATATATATATATATATATATATATATATATATATATATATATATATATATATATATATATATATATATATATATATATATATATATATATATATATATATATATATATATATATAATAAAAAACTGGCTAAATCCAATTGCAGCAATTCATTAATACAGAAATCGTTAGTTGTTAATTTATTTCTGTTTAGTGTAAATATCTATGTATTTTATTTTTCATTTATTATGTTTTATTTGTTTTTGTTTTTGCTATTGTTTTCAAACAATTCAATCAACGGAAATAGTTTAGTAACCGTTAAAATTAATACAAAAAAAAAAAAAAACAAAAAAAAAAACACAGTCATGCGAATTTCCGTGCAAAAATATTAAAGGAAAAACCTTTTTTTGTTCAAATTATTGTAATTGCAGTTTTAGTTTTTTTCTAGTATTATAATTTTTTTTTAATTTTCACTAATTAATTTATAAAATACTTTTATTTTGTTGTTGTGCGAATTATTTTATTTTTCTGAAATTTTGTTTGTTATTCATTTTTTTAACAAAATAAAAAATATAGCACATTCTTTTAAATAGATTGTTTTTTTTTTTTGTATTTTTCAGAATTTTTAATTTATATATAAAATTAATATTTTCACAAGCTTCTATTCCGTTTTAAACGTCCGTTTTCTTCACCGTTTCGCAAACAACTGAATTGTTTTTGAAACTTTATAGAAGAGTTTAACTGACTTTTTCTAAATTATTTTACTCTGGCAACATTTTTAAGCTTGTTTTTTCTGTTCGTACTCAATCGTGAAACTTTGATATCAGTTTTCTCGCTTCAAGCCGAGTTTATTGATGTTGGCTGAGTTGTAATTACTTGAATTGAGTAAATCTCTCACATTCTCACTCTCCTTCGTATCTGTCTCAATTATTGTTAGTAGAAATTTATAGTTTGTATTTTGTGGGTTTTCTAAATTGTTAAAGCAACAAAACTTAAAATTCCACAAGAAATATAAAATAAAATAAAATAAACTAAAATAAAATAAAACAAAGAAAATTTTGGGCATTGCCATATGATATTGGTGGCGGTGGTGGTGGAGATGGTGGCGGTGGTTTCTAAACTATAAGTTTATTTCAAGCCAGTATCGTGATACAAACAAAATTCTGTTTATTTTTCATTTTCTACATCTTCGTTTTCATTTCCTTGTCACCATAGTTTTGCTTTGCTCTTACTTTGTCTGTTTGTCTGTCCTTATAATTCTTGTTATGATTCTTCCAACAGTTGTGGTATATAAAATATAAAAAATAAATAAATTTTATTGAAAGAAAACACAGAGAAAATACACTAATATATGTTATACAAGTAAATATAATTCTAATTGAGTATATATTTGCACAATGTAACCGAAAATTAGTCACACAAATATAAATGCATATAATTTTTGATAATAAATATTTTGTCTCATACTTTGTACTAATTTCATTTCAAAATATATTGATTTTTTTTTAAATTTTAAACTTTTTATTTTTAAATAAGTTTAAAAAGTTTTAATTCTTAATATTTAATTTTAATTAAGGTGCTATTTTCGTTTTGAGTGTTATTCTCCATGAAATATTCTTATGAGAGCTATGAAAAATGTTTTATGTATCCTAATGACATTTTAAATATACGGTGTAAAGCATAAGTCGAGGTACCCTAATTAGAGTTAAAAATGTTATAAATTTTATGTGAAAATCCTTAAAAATATTATATACTTTGTGCATATTTTCATTAATCTATTTCTAATTTATAATAAAATAAAAAAATATATATTCAACAAAATAAAATACAAATAAGAAACACTTTCTTGTAACTCTACATTTTTTTTACTGCAATAGGTATAAAATGCGTAGACTAAATGTATACCTAATACTTAGTGTGATATTTCTTAAATTTATGTCGACATACATCCTCACACCATTATACTATTACCTCCATGTTTTACTGTATTACGGGTGTAGTTTAGATTAAGCTCTTCATTATCCACACTAAAATACGTACGTTTGAGATTTTTTTATATTTCTTCCGAAACGTTTGTCTTCCTGGGTGCCGTGCGAGCAATGTAACCAGTTTTATTTATATTTTTGCGAATGGTATTCGCAGAAATGCTTTTACCCTATGTTTTTTCAACTCTGTAGCAATCTTAAGAGAACTTTTAAATGAATTTCTTTGTTTTCTAAAAGCTAATTTTGGTTTATTTTCAATTATTTTGGGGTGTACCTTCACTTTTGCAGTGCAAAAATATAGATTTAATCAGAAAGTTGTTCTTATTTTTATTTTATTTTGATTATTTTTTATTATTATTTTATTTCTATTTATTAATTAGAAATAAATTAAATATATAAAAAGTATTACAATTTTTTGATTAAATGTTCACTTAAAATTTATAAAATTGTTTACTTAAATTAGAATATTATAGACTTATATTTTACATTGCATATACTTAATAAGTCTCCAGGTGGCAGTCTTGTTTGGCCATCGAAATTTAACTTTGTCTGTCTGCTTTTAGCACTTTCACATCCACAATAATTGACAGAATTCAATGAAATTTAACCTGAGTATTTGTTATTGTCCCGAGAAGATTCTTTTTGAAAACCAGTAAAATCGGTTCAGTATATTAAATGATATAGACCGATATCTGATACAGCCCCTAAATGCAGGAAAAGATCATCGATAAAATTTTCATTTATAAATTGACAAATTGCAATGATTAAACTATATGTATATTTATGATCCAAATCGGTTATGGCTCATTAAGGTTTCAATGTTATATTTAAGAAAAACGTTCATATATTGTACACGTTTGTAAGTGTATATGTGAGTGTGTATGTACGAAACATAACATATTTACTTTATACTCATTTGTGGTGATGGGTTTTAAAGTTTTGGATTGAAAAGTTTCATTAAGAAAGATTTATTAGGTGTAACAAATTTATAATAATTAATTATGGAAATTCGATTCTGGAATTTTATTATTATTGAAAAAGTATAAGAGTCAATTGATAATTTAATCTCTGTTTAGAAAATTATAAGTATTACGAGTCGATATGTTAAATAGTTCCTTTTCCTAAAAATTATTTTTGAATGCGTCAGTATTTCTCTTGACAGTTTCAAATTCAGGAAAGAAATAGTAAAATTTATGAATGAATTAAAAAAAATTAAATGTTAAATAACACGATTTTTAAAATGTCAAAACTAAATATCACACTCTCATAATGATGCCATTAAATGACGATATGACGATAAACTTATGCGTACTTCAGAATTTGAGCTTTTAATCTAAAATTGTTTTAAACTCATTTTATTCAAAGACCAGATCAACGGTTAAACAAGTAAATGCTTTAGATGACGTATAATTGTTTGTAATTACATAATAAATGTTTAATTAATTACTTTATAAAATGATCTCAA